>OY727106.1:8548798-9007798 GCA_963402855.1 Ormia ochracea
ATACTTTGTTGGCATCGATGAACACTTAAATTTCATACCAGAAACAACAAGTACAAATGAAACAATTCAAATTGATAAGCAAGAATGACTGATTTCATCTACTAATTTTAACGCAAATATTACATTGTCTTTATAAGAACGCACCATCGTGCGGCCGATACGGATTACACATACTATTGCATTAGCGAGCAGAAGTAATCGAATGCATTTTCTTCACTTGGCCTCTTCACAAATAATTTTATGAGTTAATTTTTAATGGCATGAGAGAGGCAAAATATTGAATGATTGATTGAGTATCGCTCGCTAATGCAGTTGTTTAATTAATAATTAAATAAATAAAAAATTTCCTTAATAATAATTTGCATTAGCTTAAGTAAAGTATTTACTATTTTTAACCAAAATTATAAAATTTTAAATAAAAATGGCATATAAATAATTCACATAAATGGAGATCGAAGGAAGTTTTCATAAATTTATTAAAAATATATCATTATCCTTAAGTAAAGGGAGGTGCATGCGGTCACTGGCTAACTTCTTAGAATTCTATTAAAGCCGTGTTGAGCTCAATTATTGGTATTATTGAGAAATAAAAAATATCTTATTTTTTTAACTTCTTTCAAATTTGAAATATTCTAATTCCCTCCCTTTCAAGGACATGTTTTTTTTTTTGTAATTGAATTAATATTTTTGGTGGTGATGCTACACAAAGATATAGCAAAATATCGAGAAAAAATATTATATATATATATATTTAAATTGTTAATTTTAAAATTTTTCAAAAAAAAGGACCTTGAACGGGAGAGAATTCGAATATTTCAAATTTGAGAAATAAATGTCAATGGAATGGAGAAATTTCAAAATAATAATAAATAATAAAAATTACAGTTTGTTATAAATTAGAAAATAATATTGAATAGTTGGGCATGATTGCAAGGAAATCGGTTTTGGAACGTTCTTTCCAGCGTATAAGCCGTTTGAGCAGCACAAGCCGCCGTGATTCACTTATCAATGAAAAGGAATGGGAATGGAAGTTTTTAAGGGTACGTTTACATTCGTCTGATTAAATGTTTTCAGTAGAATTATATTGCTGTGAAATATCTCGAAAATTTCGATGTTCAGGCAAGAAAGTAATTAAAGTAAAAAAAAAAACCAGACTGCAATTTAAATTTAGAAAAAACACAATTTGTCCCCCCCACCTTATCATTTTCAGAATCAATGTAAAATTTTTGCATTGGAACAGTTCTATGTGGCTTATATGCAACGTTTGCGGGTGAACTTTTTAAAGTTGTTTATCATTATCGAATTGCTTGTGGCAGGAGGGCATTGCTTTATATTGCTTTGGGCGAAGGCAGTAAGTAATTGAGGCAATTTGCATACGTTATCGGAAGTAATCGAACGCCAGTTACGAGTAAATGGAGCGTAACATTGAAATCGTTGCTTGCTACTGCTTTAGAAAAAATTCCACTGATTTTTAGTTTCTAAATCACTTCAGGGAATATATATTTTTTTGTTCTAAAATGCTAAAGAGAATTTCTTAACATGGAAAGCGTTGCATTGGCACTAACGCAAGCTAGTCCACGTATATTTCACTTCCTTAATTTTTTTTTTCATTATAAAAATGCAAATCGTATTACAGCAATCATTGTATGTCATGATTGCGATTGCATTTATGTTTGCGATCGAATACTTCAGGTATACACATACATACATACATCCCTGTCTGTGTATGTATGCCGCTCCTTAAATAATTAAAACTTTACAAGGATTTCAGGAGCATCACCATCGTTATACTTGCCTATATTATATCGGCCTTGGTCGTGTGCGGTATACTGGCTCTTAACTTTTACGGAAATCTTACACAACGTTATTCCTGGATGACATTTGTAACGTCTTATGGAGGCATTAGCATACTGGTGTTAATGGATATGGGCGTTACAATTTATCATGCAGTTGCCAATCTAAATCTGTTAAAGCCTTTTTTGGATTCTTGTATACTGTACGCCGTTTACATGTTTATCCCGTTGAGAAAAAGAATCCAGGCGTTTATACTGGGACTGTCTGTCACTGTGTTGTATTTATTAACGTATGCTTTTGTCACATATGGGTACCTCTCACAGGAAGGAAAACTTGTTTATAAAGTTACAAGCGAAGCAATTTTCCTATTAAGTATTAATTTGTTGGGGATTTATTTTCGCATGATGAGGGAGAATGCAATTCGTATAACATTTTTAGATCGCCGTAAATATGTAGAGGAATGCTTATCGCTTCGTTATGCCAGGGAACAGGAGGTTTGTCTGACTAGAAATTTGTTCATTATACTATAGCTTTCTCTCTCTCTCTTTCCCTTTCTCTTTCTATGGCTCTCTTTAAAGCAACGGCTATTGCTTAACGTAATACCCATCCATATTGTGGATAAAATAGGTGATAATTTCAAATCTCGCTTACAATATGAAATGAGCAGCAAGAGACGTGCCACACCATGGAAAATATGTCGAAGAAGGTAATTTAATTTCAATTTAATATGCTTAATATTTAAGCTCAAATTTCTCCCGACTAATTTTTAGGCACATGCAAACGAAAAAACCAACTTCTTCGCAGCCTGAATATGAGTAAGTAAACTTTCTAGTACTTGTTAAGCTTTCTATCAAATGTTATATGTATATTTAAGGAGACTTTATGTTGAGCCCCATCAAAACGTTACCATTTTATATGCTGATGTTGTAAATTATACTTATTTAACGACCACTTTGGATGTGAAGACTTTGGTGGAAACATTACATGATTTATTTGTTCAATTCGACACTGCTTCAGAGGTATAGAAGAACTGATTCCTTGCTTCGTAAATGCATCACCGCGATTCATAAATACCTAACAGTGAGGCAAATGCGTTGTCCGTATTGTGCCATCCTTTTTTGGGGGAAAGAATCACGTGGAACGAAGCGATAGCGAAATTTACTGTATCAAATATTCGATTTATCTTCTCTAAGTCAAAGCAATTTCATTCGTTTTATCTGCGATGATTCTGGTGCAAATCGGGGAGGTATAATTCCCCCTTACAATTTACCTTTACCCAACTCAACGACTACTTTAATATCAAATTATTTTCGAATTTAATTTTAACATACGATATCGAAAGATTTCAAATATAAATTTCTATCGATGCATTTCAATTCACTATTATTAGCGCGTAATTGCATTTGCGAGCTCAGGGTGTCTTCTAAGAATATGTGAAATCACTTATATAACTTTGAGTTTAATTCTCTTAGAAATACAATGTGTTGCGCATAAAATTTTTGGGTGACTGCTATTATGCTGTTGCTGGAATAGCTGCTCCAAATGAACACCATGCCAAATGCTGCGTTGAACTCGGTCTACACATGATCGCAATTATTCGTGATATAAGGTGAAAATATTAACACATATACATTGATTCCAATGACATGACTACTTTATTAAAAACCAGAACGCAACGGAATTTAAATATAGGCATGCGCATAGGCGTACACACGGGTAGTATTTTATCGGGAGTTATAGGTAGCCGTAAAATTCAGTATGATATTTGGTCAAAGGATGTGGATATTGCCTGTCGTTTGGAGAAGACGGGTATAGCTGGCACTGTCCATGTAAGTAAGGAGACTTTAACACAATTGGGCGGCGAATATATGTTTGATGAGGGAACGGAAGAGGCTAGAGCAGATCCTGTGTTAAGAAATTTCGGCATACATACATACATAATCAAGCCGCCAAAGGTAAAAACGGAGGAATCTTTTTTTTGTTGGGTTATCAAACAAATTTTTACTCCCAATTTCTTTTATAAATCCTAAATAAGAAAAACTTTACATGTTTTGGAAAAAAAGTCCTTTAGCGGTTGCATTTTTAAATTTTTTGTAGAGCTCTGCTTACAAGCCTCTACCAAATCCTGTGGCTCATGCTGATTTCGGAGGAGCAGAATATTTTATGCAATATAGTGATACAGCACAGTTCGATCAAATGCAAATGGAAGCTGAACTTGAAATGAATAGTGAGTTGGAAAAAATGCCAATAGGGAGAATAGAGTGAGTGGATTCCGCTTCAACGATCTTTATTTTCTAACACTCACACATGCAAAAACACAAAAATAAAGGAAATTGTATTTATTTTAAAAAGATTTCCAAAGTGTGGCTTTCAACGAACGCAAGCTATGACGCCTGAAGAAATGGAAGAAAAAGACATCACCCCACTGTGCCAGTGCTGCGATAATTGGCACTGCGAAATGCAGTTTTTGATTGCATCCGATGACATGTTAAAATATAATGTTATAATGGGAGTCATAATATTTGTTGCCATAACGGCCATGAATTTCGTTACGCATGCGTGCGTTTAAAAAAATTCATCTCATCATTAGTTTCGCTATTTGTACGTTAATTTTTTTCAGACCTTCAATGCCTTTTCGGATATGTAGTATCTTCTTCATAGTGCTCCTGGCCAGCTTTTTATTCCTAACTTGGTTCAAGAAACTGTGGATAATATATTTTGCTGAGAACGTGCATTCAATGCCAAAAAATACGTTCGTATTGTTTTTCTTCAACGCCTCCAAGCACTTACAAAGCAGTATGGCAGGACGCATAGCGATCTATTTGCTAATAATAACAATCCATTTCTCAGCCACGTTTATCCAATTGGTGAAGAACAAATTATAAGAATTTAATCTAATAGAATTCTAATTTACTTATTTCAATATGTAAACATGCACAATCATGCTTATATATACTCGTATTTTCAGCTAGATTGCGAAAGCGACATTAATTTCAGCCAAAAAAATAATTCACAAGGTTACACCATGAGGCGTGATGGTGAACTTTGCTTCGATCCCTGGGTAAGACTTTTGAAATGTGAAAATACAAGAACTGCAATATATAAACGGCAAGATCTTGTCTTTAGAGTATAACGAAGAGCCTGGAGTTGACCATTTGTATGGTGTTTCTTTTCACTCGCATACCTTTTTTCGTTAAACTTTGTGTGAGCATCTTAATATGGGCCACTTATTCCATGGCCATATTTGTTAGTTACTCTACAATATTTGAAGTCGGCCCCTCAACAACTATTGCCTTGCCCTCCAAATACTGCCATATCGTGGCTATAATAATAACATTTGCAAGTTTTTATTTACTGGATCGTCAAAATGAGTTCCTTTCAAAGGTGGACTACAAGTAAGTTTATTATGGACTTCGAATCGAAATTATATAATCAAATGAAATCCTTTAGTTTGAAACGTCAGTTGCACAAAAAACAAGAAGATGCTGAAATTGCGAATGCTTATATAACAATGTTGATCCATAATATTTTGCCAGTACATGTTGGTAAGTGTAAATAAAGTCTCGTTCAGACAGAGGCGGATATTTAAACCCCTGACATGGCAACCATATAAAATGAATTTTCCTTAACTCAATTGCTTTTTATTCACTTCCTACACTGGCAGCCGATATTTATATAACGAAACAAATGCAGAATGAATTGTATTACGAGGAACACGATGATGTAGCCGTTATGTTTGCATCCATTAAGAATTATGACATTGAAAAAGTGGGCCTGACTGTACTCAATGACATTATATGTGGTTTTGATGAAGTGGTAAATGTTTTTTTTATTTAAATTTAAAATAAAACCGCAAAAGATATATAGAAAGCTTTACACAGCTCAAACTTTTTGAAACTGAAGGTGGTTTCAAGGTGGAGAAAATTAAGGTGGCAGGTTGGAACTACATGGCTGCCTGTGGATTAGATGTGCCGCGCATTGAAGATGTAACTGTTAGAAACAGTTTCCAAAGTAAACTCATACAGCAGAATGGTACTAGAAGTAGTAGAAACTACTTTAAGACTTAAACTTTATTATATATGGGCATATAAAGGGTTTTTCAACAAGACCACAGTAATTTAGAAGCAGTAATTTAGAATGCTTTGGGTAATACCTCACTATTTTCGAATATAACTAGTTGGTTATTTCCACTTAATTTTTATTAAACATTTTCATTTGATCAATATATTTAACAACTTTTCTACTTGGCACTGAATTATCTGAATTATCTATTAAGGAAATAACTCAACTCCTCCTTAAACTCCTCCCTTAAAAAGTTACTTAAAAAAAATTAGCCCGCCGGTACAAAAAAGCCATCAAATGCACTGCTATTATTTTGTTTAGTAAAATAAGTCCACAAGTTTTTGTGGATGTTTTTTTATGATGTAGCCTTGTGCAGAATTGCCTTGTCGCCATTTGAAACCCTTTATAAGCTCACATATACGAGTTTGTATGTATTACTCGTATATGAGAACTTTTAAATGTTTTTATGTATATAAAACAATATAGCACATGACCCGGATCCATCTACAATAAAACAATCTACAAACAAAAAGAAAAAACTGGCCATAACTTTGCCCCACGGATATCAATCATATGTAATGACCCGATTTGCGCTACATTTAATGAGAATAATGCACGGTTTTAATGCAGCATGTCAACAATGTGAAGTTCAGGATATCAGTTATGGGATGTTGAGAATCGGTACGGATTTAGAATTATTAAAATTGAATAGTTCATTATATTTTTTAACAGGCATTAGTAACGGTCCTGTTATGGCTGGTGTGATCGGTTCCTATAAGCCTCACTATGATATTTGGGGTGACTGCGTTAATATGGCATCACGTATGGCTCACACTGGAATACCCGGTCACATACATGTGACTGAAAATACCGCCCAAATTTTGAACAGCTTTAACATAGAATGCAATTCGCGCGGTATGACAGATATTAAGGGGCGTGGCCAAATACCAACATATTTTGTGGCGGTTGATGAAAATTTTAATTTTGTCCGGAAATAAAAAAAAAACACTACAAATAATGCAATTGCGTGTAATAAATTCAATAGGAATTACACATGAATTAATATGTGAAAGCATATATGCATGAACGTATTGATGTAATAAATATGCATATAGTTGGTCTCAAGTAGAAAATCCCAAACTCATATTTTCCTTGCAATTTGAACTGAATATATGTATGTATGTACATTAAAATCGCCAAGAAAAGACTATTGAGTTGGGACCTTTTTACTTAAAAATAACAATATATTATTTTTATATAGAAGTATTTATGTGAAATGGTAAGCAGTTCTGTTTGTTATTTATTTTTGTGGATTAAAATTTCAATTGCAACTTTTATTTTAAGTGGCAGATGATAACGATTCATATATTTCACTCGACATGCACAGTCATGCATCTATAATCATGATATGTCATATGATATGTAATAACATATTCCATAAAATTTAGTAATTATAATCATTTTTTTAACCACAATTTTAACGAAGAAAAATGTTCCGGTGGCAGCTCAAACTACCTGGCAAAGCTGTGTGTCTGAACTATTTCATAGAGCTGGTGCTTAGAAAGGTTTGTGTTTAAGCTAAACGAAACAATAATATTCAAAAACGTTGTGATTAAATTTTTCGACCAGATACCGCCTTCCAAAAAGTGAAAAAAAAAAATTTTAAAAACACAAAAGAATGATAATCAAACGTTAAAAGAAAATAAATTTTTCAAGAAAAATTTTTTATACTCTAATATTTATGGTCTGAAGGAAAAGAATTAGCAAAAATTAAATTTTTATTATGTCATTCACTTTATACGTAAAATATACTTATATAATGTGTTATTTCTACAGTTAATCGTTATAAGTCCTTAAAATTAGCTAACACAACACATGAGTCATGCCTACCGCACAGACAAAATGTAGAAGGCCCTAAATGGAAATTTTTTTATTTCTAAAAATTTTTTACGCAAAATTTAAAAAAAAAAGATTTTTTTAAAAAAAAATAAAAGTAAAAAATATGCATAAATTTTAACGAAAGCAAATTTTTATCCCTGTTCAGTAGAAAGCATGTGTTAAAGAGAGACGACAACTGTAAGTTCATTGTAAGGAATTCATGGATGAATACGATTGTGGAAGAACTGTCTGTCAAAAGAGAGATTCTCATCATTAGGCTTAAGTTCATAACAAAAGTAAATTTTCAACATAATAATTGCAATGTAAATGTAATTTAAAATTCCTTTATAAATACTAATGCAAGTAAAAATATGATAACGCAGTTTTTAAAAATATTATATTATATTAGATTACTATAAAATATTAATTATTAATAAAAATAATTTTATATATCCATTAAATATTTTAAAAATAATTGTAAAATTTTATGTTTTTGAAAAAAAAAATTAAAAATTATTATAAATAATCCCACAAGGCAACTCAAATTGCTCATTTTGTTTTAGTTACTGACTTTCTGATTTCTAATCGAATCGTTTTAATTAATGCCCCGTATCTAATAAATCGTGATAATTCAATTGAAATGTTAAGCTTTAATCTTTTAAACTAAGTTAAGTGAAATTAAGCAAAAAAAAAAAATTTCTTGTTGTTATTTGTTGTTTCAGTGCTTTACACAGTTTATTTAAATTCGAATTTCAAATTAATGTTTGCACTTTTACATTTTAATGGAATCTTCCAACCCCATTTAACCAATTATGTAAGTGCTGGTGTATGTGAAAGCTCCGCAGCAGTCAGGTATTAAGATTTAAAACGTGCACACATTTTTCTAAGTGTATGTTTAGCATATATTGTGGGGTTTATCTTAAAATACAAATCATAATTTGAATTGTACAAGTATGTAGAAATACTTAAAATATTTAAGTAAAATCATGCGGATGTACTTATACTCAATACCCATTCATACATACATATATATAAACACATACGATTGTATGTCCGTATGTACAAACAGTGACCAAAAATAGTTTACGTACAAACATTTCTACTTGAAGCGTACTGAAACATCTCGTTACTAGTGGAGAGACAGACAGATATTAATAATAATAATAATAACAAGTGCCGAGTGCTATGGCCAAAACTTGTTCGTGTGAAGTCGTCAAAATCGCCAAGTCATTTTAGAAAATCGCGAAAAAATAGTCAAATCAAATATATTAAAATTTTTTTGGGATTTTAATTATTTTAATATCAAAATTATAATAACTAACAGGCAGATGTACAATAATGTACACAAACATATATAATATATAAATGAAATCCATTAATATAAAAAATAATATACAATATACATATATATATATCTTTTTTTAAAAGAATAATTTTTGAAAAAAATTAACATTTTTGTTGCAGCAACATTTTATGTATAAAAATAGTCGTTTGTGTATAGGACGCCTTCTAAAGAACAGTTTTCGTAACGATTGCAAACTTTGGCTGAAGAAATAAATAAACCGAATTAAATTTGTAGATGAATATGGTAAAATCGTTATTTTGCGAATAAAATTGGTTAAGATTGTGTAAGCCAGGATCGAATTACATCTTTTCATTTCGGGTATTTTTGTCAAAGTTCGCTGAACTTTATTTTCTTTCCTTTAAAAATACTTTTCAAATCTAACAATTCCAATTTAAATTTAGAAAAATCGCTGTTTTTAGGCTTAAAATCGTCACAAGTGTATATGAGGTGAAAACCATCAAAATGCCCATTGTGGCAACAGTGGGGCCAAGAGTAATTTTTTCGCGACCTTCTTCCAATAGCTAGAAATTCAAATAAGCTTTTTTAGACGCACGACGGAATGGCAAGTACTTGTAAGGATACATTTTTCATTCAGTGTATATGATATATACATACATACACACATGTATCCATGTATAGAAATATAGAATGTGTCTACAAATCCATATGCGTGGTGTAATTTTCAGCAATCACAAAAATTTTTTTATGAAAACCAACACAGCGAAGCAAGGAGATACTTTTTTATTTGCTCGCATCTAACATAAATAGTGTAGATTATCTGTGGCTACAGACACACACACACACACACACATATACAAACGAGTACATACCTTGTCTTTTTTTTTGAATAATCATGTATTTTATATAAAACATCAATTAGCATGTGTGAACTTAAATATATGAATATGTATGTATGTATCCCTGTTTTTCTATCTGTCTGTCCGTGCGCTGATACACGCACACATACACATGTTTTGCATGAATCAATGAAAATCGAGTAATGAATGAAATTGAACTAAACCAAACAAACAGCAAAAGTACAAAACATAGCCATGTATCTACGTATGTATGCATGTATGTATGTAAATATGTACATATGTATATATATGTACATACATAAAGACAACTATCTCAAGAAGTCGTTACCGAATGTAGTATTAGCTGTCGTAAAGTGTCGTCGTCGACTGAGCAAATAAATGAGTGTGACCCAAATATTTAAAATCGTCTTAAAGATAAGCGGAAGTACAGAATGAATAAAAGTAAAATAACATGAAAGAAAAGAAAAGAACAACAACTACAAATAAGAAACGACGCAATTGAGCTCTTTGAATATCATAAATAACAATATTTTTATTCAGTAGTATTTATGTAGTACATAATTTTTTTTTCTTTTTTTTTCGTATGTCGTGTTTATAATTTTGTTAGGAAACATTTTACGAGATTTATGATATTTGTGAGATATATGTATATGTATGTATATGAGCACGGGTACTACCTAATTATTTATTTGACCACCCAAAAACATTGTTTGAAATTTAATTAGTGGAATCACAGGTTTTTTTGTACGTGAAGTAATTTGTAAAATGAAAATTATTTATTGAAAATCATAATGCGGCTAACTTTTATTTCTCTACAGAATAAATGATGCCTCTCCTTTATATACATACATATACATACATATATATATATTTATATATGTATATGTTATTACGTTTTGATATAGAACTAATAGTGATTTATGTAAATGAATGCTGATATAAAATATTGGCCAACCTTTTTTAATTTTGTGTAACTTTCAAGCCCACTAGCCATTAACTTGCAATACCAAATTTTCATAATAGAAGCCCTAAACCTCAAATATTGAAACCTTAATTAGGTGCTAAAATAGCCTGCTACCTCATTAACTTCGGACGTCTGCTCTGGCAAAAGCAGTAAATTTATTTTATTTTCAAGACACGTGCAAACAATTTCAAGAAAATGGTGCAAATAACATAATTATTTTACACAGAAACTGTCTATTGAAATAATTATTGTTATTATTGTTGCATTACACTCATATTACTCTGGCGAGCTTGTTTAAATTCATTAACGGAAATGAGTTAGTTGAACTTCCGTTTTGTGCTGCTTCACATATAGACATAAACACATTCATTCTTTAATTTCTTAAACTTGTACATTTGCTTCCACAATTACTTAAAAAGTGCTTAACATATACTGGTATGTACTTAAGTACGAAGGTTACCTGAGAAGTTGTAACATGTGACCTCTATAATACACTATATTACAAATATGATGCAAACCAGGTTTTTTGTTAGTGACTTAAAGTCAAAGCAACTCTGATCGGATGGAAATTATCGTTTTATGAAAATTTGCATACGTACGACTTGTCAAAAAAAGCTGTCAGCCAGATGCATTTTTAGGTCACTCTATCATACTGCTTCAGTACAAATGCCATGTTTAACCAATCGTATGATTTTGTAGGATAGTGAATCATAATCTTAAAAAAATGTATGAAAATTGATGTAATCCACATCTGGGATAAAAAGGGGGATAAACATGTTCTCAAAAAAATATTTTTTTCTTAGATGCATGAAAACTATCGATAGCGATAAGTATGATTTGACACTTTGGGAATGTCAAAGTGGGCGTCTAAAAATTTAAGTCGTTTAACGCCAGAATTTTGGTACTTTTACGGCCAACATTATCGGTCTACTGAGTACACAATTCGTATAGTTATTACTTGTTTTTGGCACTAATTGTACTCTGCTCGATGCAAAGCTTAAAAGGTGCTTGGCGCTATCACTCATTACTCCATCGAAATGAGCAAAGTTGAAGGTGCGCGCTTTCCAACCATACTGTCTGAATTTTCGCTCCAAAAATTAATCAGCCAAACATCAAAAACATTTGGTTCCAACATAATGGCGCATTGCACCCCTTGTTCGTGCGATTAAACGCCTCTCGATTACTTTTTATAGCTGCATTAAGTCATTAGTTGTTGAAGTCATTGGAAGCTAATATTTATGTCAGCATTTAAAAAAGTAATAAAAATTTCGACTGACATCGTTTTTAAAAAATAAATGCCCTGAAACTGTCTATCAGATTATATTCAAAATAACTAATTCTAACAGCATCTCTATCTTGCATTAAGTGCTCATGCAACTAAATAAATCATCTCTTTTATGTTGCATTATTGTAAGCGGATTATGAAAGCATTACTTGCAACGGAAATATTTTATTATCAAATTATCGAAATAACTTCTTTGACAATTTATCATCTCTATTAAATGAAGATGTGTGTGAAGGTAAATTTATTAATTGATCACCCCGGACACAAACCATATGACTTAACAGGTATCTCTTAACATGATAACATACATCTGTTAGACTAGTGATTTAGGTAGTGGAATTATGGCCACATTTTCGTATCAAATTATTTATTTCCGAAAATTTTTAGCCACCCAAGAATGTCCGTTCTCCTGGAGTTCATCCTTTAGTGAAATCCCAAATTTGAAAATGCAGTAAAATCTATAAATGTTAACTAAAATGACAAATGTTAAAGATGATTAGGTATCAAACACAGGAGCTAAAATATATTATTTCCAAAAATTTTTAGCCGACCAAGTTTGTGTGTTCCTTTGGGATTCGAACTACTTCCCTAAGGAATTGTATAACTTCTAAATGTATAAAAACTTAAGTATTGATACCTATTTCTAATGATGTCTGGAGCTTTTACAAAATAATTCTATTGAGAATTTGCACTCCTCGTATTACAAGTATAATAGAGATATGTTATCAACTTGACAGAAGTCTGGTTAATCACATGGTTTGTGTCCGTTTTAAAACATTTCGTAATTCAAGGTCAAACATATTAAATGAAGAATGATTCATCATTTACTTCCGCCTCGAGCTTACACTCTAACACAGGAACTTATAAGCTTAGATGTAGTTGTGGAAGAGATTCTATTACAAAGTGAGAAGTTCCATGGGAGCTCTTTATAGATAATTAGAAATAATTTGCTTTTTTAGACAACAGGATTGGATAGGAAAAAGTGGTAGTTAAAAGGCAAATGTCCTGCAGCATTAAAAAAAAATTTGTTACAACTTTTTTTTTATATTTAAAGCTATCATTATGTGAAGAGATGGTATGGGGAAATTGGCGTAATGTGGCGAAGGGAAAATGATTGTCTCCGGAGATTCAAGAATGCACTGCTTAACACAGCTGCATTTTTATATAATCGTTGAAAATTTAACTCACATTGAAAAAACCCTTTTGCCAATATTTTCTACTTTAAAAAAAACATATTTAAAGATATCAATGAAGTTATTTGTTTTCGATTAAATCATGCACGGCGATGTTACTTACACAAACACAAACAATCTAGCGTTGAATTGGGCAAGGGGGCAGTAAATATCAATACGGACATCAGCCATAAACGCACAACCGCAAACAACAAATGAAACGCAAATGACTCATCAGACAATAATTAATGAAATACAAATTTGGCTTAAATAGCAGTCAATACATTTTTTCATAGTTGCAAAATCACATTTCAAAAATGTAATAAAAAATTAAAGCTTAATAGCGTTTTTTATGAGACATCCGTATTAACACGCAATTTTAGCAAATTGTAACTCTTTTTTTGCCATTCAGTGGGTCTATACTTTGTGCCAGCAAGTGTAGCGTGTGTCAAATCCGGTTTAAACTGTCGTCATTTGATTGCCATTTTTCCAAATGCAGAGTTTTAGTTTGTTGAGAATACTTTTTTGTCGCAATGCTCGATAGGCAAAAGCTAACATATTTTTATTTATGTGTGTGTGTGTGTGTGCATAAATACCTGCATACATACATGCATACAAATGGAGAGTGCAAAATTAATAATTAATTGTCATAATAATACTGATGCCGTCATAATTCTACCAAATTTCGAAATATGCATGCATGCCACTTAAGGTTAAAATCGTCTCTCAAGATCACAGTGTATTAGCCAGCGCCCACTTCAGATTGTATAAGGAAGGGTCATCAATAACACTACTTATTCCAAAGCAGAAGACATTTTAAAACGTTTTAGTAGCATAGATCCGGCCAAATCGCCAGTTAAATACAGATAAAAAATGTACAACCAAGCAAAATTAAAATTTTTAAGTGGGCACAAGTAAATGAAAAGAGGCCCGGCGTCAACTTCACTCACTTATTTGTTAAAAACAACATCTATTCAAACGATTTGAAAAGCTTTTTTAAAAGCGAAAACTACTCCAGCATAACAGCATACACTGTTATTCGCGACACGATTTCCGTGCTAGACTTCTATCAATAATTAGTTATTTATATATCAAGCATTTGAAGTGGCAATGGAACACTGTGTAAAAAACTTAAAATAGAGATGATATATTATATGATATATATAAATAAATAATTTTTATAAGATTATTGGCACTAATGTTAAAAATTTGATCAAAAATCGTTCCCATTAAATATTTAATAATTAAATTAATAAATTTATAATAATAAATAGTTGTCTTATTAATTATTCTATTCCGATTTGATCAATCAAGCTTCTTGGCTTCCTTGTACACTGTCGAAACGGATCAGATTATTTTCTAAGCTAAATGTCCACAAATAATGGATAGCCGTTCCACATAGCCATGCAGAGATATTTATATTCCGTCTATTATTATCATGGCATATCCGTCACCTGCATATATGTATATGTACATACATACACCATTAGTATAGAAGTGCGGACCAATTATTGAAAGGCATTATAAAAATAATTATAAAAAATTCACTCTCAAGTCTTCTAAAACGGTTAATCAAAATTTGCTTCGCTGATAGCGCGCTTTCTTGCATCAGTCTGAATATGGGCACACTGATCTTGCTCTTTGAAAGCGTAGATGGTAAAGTAATTAGTTGAAATGCGAAGGAAGGTGAAAATGAAGTGATGAAATAAATATGCGTTCATCAAAAAAAGCGCTCACAAAAAAGGCACAAAAAATTTCAAGTTAATTTTATTAAAATTAAAAATATTGGTTATGAAATATGTGGCTTTGAAGAGCAGTTAAGCCTAATTAGAAAATATGTATTTATGTATGTGTGTATTTAGGTATGTAGGCATGTATGCATGTGTTTGTTTGTATCAGTCAGTGTGCATGATCATTTGTACATGCATGGCTTTCTATATTTGGAATGCAAAAAAAAAAAAATCACACTTAAACACAATTTTTTAGCATCTCTTTCAGAAATAAATGGTTGAATAAATTTAAATAAAATATTTAATAAATTACCAGTATAAACTAGTGAACATAATAGAGTCTAAAAATAATTACAAAAAGAAATTTGTTGGGTTTTATGATTGATATTTGGGTCAAGACAATTTCTTTGTACCATGAGACACTACTAACGTTTGTGCATACATTTGCTCATACGTTCACTAGTGCATACATACATACACACATACATACACACATTCATGTATAGAAAATACAAACAATTTAGTGCAAAGCTTTGGGCTCCGCATCACAATATAGTGATAATTGAACTTACATATTATATTGCAAATATTCTCAATACGAAATATATGTGTGGCTCTGTGTGTGTGTGTGTGTTTGTCAGTCAATGCTTGTATATGTACTCAATATAAACTAGGTAGATACATATGTATGGATGGATCTGTAGTCAATACGAACTCTATGTACATATGTACATGCATATGAGTCAATATGTATGGATATATGTATGTGTGCATAGATATGCTAGTAGTTAGTTTGCAAGTATATATATGTATGTATGTAGCATATGCATATTTTTTCCAAGGCTTGCATGTGTGTGTGTACGAATGTTATACCCGCATTTAGTAATCAAAACTTTAACATAAATTTCCATTAAATGGTATAAATTAAAATTTATTTACAAATACATTTGTAGAAAATAAGGAGTCATCTAGCGTCTGAAGAAACTGTGACACACATATGTATGTATGTAAATACTTTCACATGGTCTGGGGTGTGTAGCCGTACATTCCACACAAGTAAAAAAAAAACAAAAAAAATTTAAACAAAAAAAAAACGTTTTAGCAAATGGGACAGAGGGACACAGATCACACTATTAAGGTTCTCGTGACACGCTATTGAACGCTGCCTTGCTATTTATGTATGTATGTACATTGTTCTCTTGTATTTAAAATTTTTACATTTCTTCTTGCTGTTTTGCTCTTTTGCTGTTTTCTGCTTATTTTGTTTTAATTAAAATTCATAATTCCCTTTTACAATGCAAGCAATAATTAGCCAATTATACACAGATCTATCTATGCAGATGTGCAAGTAAATTTAAAAGACGCATGCTTGGCAAGATGTGTACATAAGTACATACGTGCTTACAAACATATGTACATTTGTATATACATACATATCTATCTGTGTGAGATAGTGTATACATAAATACATATACCTACAAAGCTATTTATGTGCATAACATAATATTACAATTCCACGTGCATGTTTGATCATGTTTGAAAACATTAAGAATATAAAATATACAAAAGAAAGAACAATAAGTGTATCATGAATTATCTTAAGACATAAAATAGAACAACAGCAACAGCAACAATAAAAATAATAATAATAAATAACCAGCCCTAATTTTAATTTAAGGGGTTACTTTATGACTATAGACAATGTTTTATTTATACGTACAAACACACACACATACATACATACATACATACATAATTATGATGTGCACACACATATGTACATATACACACATTGCTAATAAAAAGACGGAACTAATGGAAGCGAATTTTAAACAATTTTAAACAGGCAAACTATTTCAGATACAACCAACGAAATGCGAAAAACTTATAATTAGTGATGTTCGAAATACGAGTACCCATAACAATTAGTAACCATGTAAACTAAATGCCATCTCGAATACTTTTATCCCCATATTTTTTAATTTATTTATTACCAATTTTATATGTTGTATACACAGTAGTACATATAACGTGCATGTAACACATGAAAAAATCTGCACTGATCAATAATTATTAAAAAATGTTTAAGGGAAATTGTAAAATTTAAACGATTGCATGTAAAACCACAATATCTGTAAGCAATAAAAAAAATAATAAAATTAAACTTAAAGTTTGTTGCGGGCATGATTTTCATTTAAAAAAAAAATTATATAATTAAAAATTACAAAATTTCGCGTGTAACAGCTAAAGAAAAATCCTTTTTTTCAGAATCTTTAATTGACGGTCACCCATGATACCTAAGCTGGGAAAGGATAATGCATTACTGAGATCACATGGAGCTGGAGTAGAAGTTATGAGAGTCAAAATGATTTGACAAGCTGGTAATGCAGCTTATTTTACACTTTGATTGGAAAGTGTTAGCCAATCCACTGGATCTGGTCTTATATTTTCAGGAAAATGAAAATGTTTGGTCATTCTCTTGTGGCTAAAGGAATACCAACATAAGACCCTGATGGATCCACTGTGGATCACTAAACATGGTGCAATGAAACAATGTATTATAAGAATGTATAGTATATGAGAATGTATAGTATATGAGAATGTATAATAAGAATGTAGTACGAGCAAACATTTGGAAAGATATTACTACGCTTCTTAACAAATATGGAATAAAGTTTTCCGCTAAAAAGCTACTTACTTAACTTGTGACAGTATATTAGAGCTCTGTATTCTATTGTTTTATTCAAATGCAGATGATGTACATATACTATTCACGCAGCCACAGACGCTGATATTGTTACTGCTGCTTTGTTGGGAAATATGCCTTCCTTCAATTAAAGGTCGCAAAAGGATTCTCTTCTCCTTTCCAATGCAGAGATTCTCTTGCTACAAAATCGTTTAAACTAAATTGAAAATCTTTCTTCTCTACTAAGCAAAGTGAAAAGTCCGCTTTTATTCATTTTCTTCACTATTTTTTATAGGCATACTTCCCTGCTAAATATAATTTAAGAGCAACTCTCAAAGGTCTTCTACAAAGCTCTGATGCTCCTTTTATAAATTGGCATAATAATAATATGTATTTTTTTTTTTTTTTGCAAATAATCATCAAACGGGTACAACTCTAATTTGAAAATGATCTCATTCGCAACAATTTCAGTTTCGTTTCCCCCTTTTTAAAGTCCTTAATATCAGCAAGATCGTTATTGTTCTAGTTTCATAGTCTTCTGCTTATTTTTGGAAATAAAATGATTAGTTTAAAGTATGATCACAAGTTAAAATAAAGGGTATATTCGATATATATATATACACACACACATATGCACCCGTACACAAGGCGCACATCATGTATGTACGTAAATGCGAATAAGCTCATCTGCGTGTAATTCAAAATGTATGTGCATAATTATGTTCAAGTTTAAATTAATGAATTTTTAGAAGAAGTCTTTTATAAAAAATACATTATTGTTAATTGTATTCCTATTTCGTTTCAAGAAGCACGCTATTTTTTACATTTATACTTACGTCTGTACAGATGCACATACGAGTACGTACATACACATACATGCATACATACACACATATGTATGTATGTACATATAATTTTTTAATCATGTTTTATTTCTTACCCTCAGCTTAAAACACTCTCTATAGAATTAAAATTACGAAAGCGAAAAAAAAAAATATTATTTTTCTGAGGAAGGGAACACAACTTATCCATCTAGCAACAGCGAAATTTATACATATATCTAGTTATTTTAGTAAAATGTAATGTAGCAGCGCATACTCGTATGTACTGTATAAGAGAAATGTGTGAAATAACAAAGGCATTGATCCACATAAACCACCAAAATAAAATAAATATCGTTGAAAATGTTTCACTGCCCATCTGCGATCACAACTAAACAAACAGCCAGACAAACAGAGACAATGTGCTCGGATGTGTGAGTAATTTTTGCTGGTTTTAATGGCAGCTGCTTTTGCGAAATGCTATCAGACATCAAACTATCCTTATTTAAGAATTCAGCTCATTTATATCAAATTTGCATAGAAACCAAATCTTATTAAGGACTCTTACATACGGCTTGAGGACACCCTTAAACGCAACTGCTGTGGGACAAATACAGTTTTCTTACGTACTCGTATGCATTAAAAGAATTAAATTGTTTGTAATTGAATGTTTCGAAGATGATGTGCCTTGTGTAATGTTGTCTAAGCCCAAAAGAGCACGTGCAACATTATAATGGGACTATACCACCACTGAACTCTGTAATAATTAAATCGACTGACATCTGTTACATGGAAAAGACAAAACACAACACACAAAACACAAAACACATGCTTACTGTTGCGACAAACGAATTGAAATGAAATGAATTTTTAGATTTAAAAATGAGTTCGATACCATAAAATTTGTCGGCTTATTTATTATTACCCTGTGAGATAATACAACGCAAGTAAAATGCATTCAATATCAAAGGAAAGTTGGCAACAAAAAAAAACAAAACCTTAAGAATAGCTTGGGGGGTAATGCGAACCAGCAGCCTCGGAATAACGCGATTTAATTGAATTAATAGGAAATTTCGAATTTAAAAGCCATATAGATTATAATAATCTTCAAAGGATTAATACGTAATAAAAATATTAAAATAACATGAAAATTCCTTTACGCCAAAGGGGTACAACTTCCATCCACAATTGGCTGAAATAACTGTTCTTTTGGCCTACTTAGTAGCTTCGTCGGGAACATTCTGCTTCCCAGGTAGGAGAATAGTGTCCCGAGAATTCCACTAATGCATAAAGAAACGAATTGGTGATATTTTTTATTGCCGCACACTGTAGCCTAAACTAAGCCATCAGTCTTATTTTAGAAAATTATAACAAGCATCTTATAATATGAGGACCTACTCATGCAATGTCCGGGCGAACTGATCCATTTTTTTTTTTATTTATAAAAAGTTTTTACTTAAAATTAATTTAAGACACATTTTGTACAAATGCGGTCATCATTTGAAGCGAATTTTGTTTTGGCAACTTTTCTTTTGAAACTTTTTAAAGTTTCTCCAACTGACATTTGACGGTTTACAGTTTGCAATACAAAGAACTCTTTAAAACAAATTGGATATAAGCAGGTAATGGCTACTCGCTCCTACTTAACGCGGACTTAAAACAGTTACTGTGTCAACAAATACATATATTAGTCTTAGGAAAATGTCACTTGTCAAGAATAATAAAAAAGCAATACTGTCAATTCATATGGGCCTAATGAATATACTGAAGGATTATGAGGACATCTCCTACAGGAATTTTATTTTCTACAAAACAACTCCTGTAAAGTTTATTATATTATCCTGAAATTTCGAGTTATTAGACTTGCGCCACTGTTTACAATGCACAGCTGATTTACTTATTTACATCAGTGTGCGTGAATTCCATTGTTCCTTCAATTGAACTACATGAAACCGGATTTTTTTTTATTAAAGTTGTCCGTTAAGTCTTATTATATATGCAATTTGATTGTTTTGTATTCGCCTGGCATTCACATTTCCATGACCATAAAATAACAATAAATAAATATTATAAATAACAATAAATTTAATTTTTTTTCTCCTCTTTACAAAATTAAGGATTGAGAGTGGAAAGTAAGTGTTGCAAATGGCAACACTGCTGCTAAAAGCGCCTCAAGAGATTTTGAGCTTGACAAAAAGTCTTAAACTTATTCCCCATTTATGGAAGACGCAAAAGCCATTGAGAATGCCCATTTCCATTGAAAACATTCATGCTCGTAAATACGAAATTCTTTTTGTGTTTTAAATTTCGTTCACAATTTTTTTTTTTTCTCCATAAACACGTAGTTAATAAATCAGCCATTAACCAAAAAAAAAAAAAAAAAAAAAATTTCTATTGAACTGAAAGTATAAATTAATGAATCTTAAAGAGCTGAGTTAGCACGAGCCCTCATTTAACTAAGATGATCACTTAATTGTGGAATTTACGAGTGTTTGTTAAGCAAAACGAAAATTTATGTGCTGTTTTTGCAATCCAAGCAAACGATTTGAGTAAAAAAATTTTGTAAAAAAATATTTTTTTTATTCAAATTGCTTCTTTGCTTGTGACCATTTCATATCGGTTTTTTTGATTTAAATTAAAATGCCGCAATAAGTTATTATTTCTCTAATAAGTAACTTATTTAATTTGAATAATATGTGCGTAATTATTATTAAGTAAAAAATTGTTTAAAAATTAGAACGAATTAAATTTTTATATTTTTTGATTATCTTTGTTTTATGGTCAGAATGAGAGTTAAAATAAACATATTAATAAATATAAATTTATAATTCCAAATCAAAAGCAAAAATATTTAACTCAAAATTATCATATTTTTGCAATCAAAAATTAATTTATAATACGCCAACCTCCGTTACCTTTAAAGCAAAAGCATGCATCCTTTAAATGAAAATGTGTATACTTTTAAATCTCACTAAATACACACACACACACACACACACATGCATACATATGTGTACAAAATGGCCAAAAGGACTAAGGAGAAAGTGAAAAAGGTATTAAAACCGTTGGAAGACGCCATAATATGGAATGTGCATTTTCCTCGCTTGTTTTGTCTTTATTGATCTTCATCATCATCATCATCATCATCATGAAGATCATCACTGTGTGTGTGCCGTACAAAATGTGGGCCGGTAGCAAGCAGTTACACTAGTTTAGAAATTACTATATTAAAAGAATAGCATAAAGTAGGAATGTGTATATACATATATATATATTCCATGATAACGAAGAAAATGAGAAAACTATTCGAGGAAAAGCTGTAGTGAAAAAAGATGCTGCCGATGTTAAACTAAACGCATACCATTCTAGTGCAATCACCTTCTTTTTCAAGCTTTCATTTAATTTGTTGTTGTTCTCTTATTATTCAACTTTATATAAGATGAATGTGTTAATTATAAAAATGCTGATCGCAGCAGAAGAAAAATATCACACATCTTATATCACTTTGTATTCATTGACTGCAGTTGTGCGATTCGCTCCTCCATTCGTTCCCTCATTTAATTATTTCATTCACATTCACACTCACATTCACATTCCCGTTTACAGTTGTGCTTTTACACCAGTTAAAAGTGTAATCACGATTGTGATAATGATGATGCTGCTAGATCATGCTGCTGTTTAACATCATTATCATACTTGTTATAATGATGTTAGTTAGTTCATTCATGCATTTCTTTTAATTTGAGTTAAAGACTGTTTGAACCAGCCAGCCAGCCAGCCAACTAGCCAGACAGCAGCCATCCAATAGAGCTGAGAGATAAAAAAAAGAAATTGTTTTTTCATGCACAAGACGTTTAACACATACATTTGCATAAGCATAAGCATACCCATACACATACATACATACACACGTATGTATGTACATACAACAGAAGTTATTCAACAATTAGCATGTGGATGCAACATTTAATTTAATTGATACAAATTCCATTAATGAAAACCGTATTCAAATTTTAATATTTCTTTTAGATTTCATTTTATTGAAGGTAATTAACGGCTGGAATCAAAAATTCGAACACTTTTAAGCTAGTATCAACCAATTTCCCAGAAATCTTTTATTAATGTTATGCTAATATACATAATTCATGATGATTCAATTTGTATATTCTTTTCAAATAAAATTCTACAATTTATTTGAATATTTAAATTAAATTTCTGTGGAAAAATCGATATAGTACGCACAATGCCAGACAAACCATATTCAATTATTGCTTTTGAAAAGGTATTAAATTAGATTTATCGCTCGTATGCTATTTTGGCTGGTCTGGCCCACCATCAAATTGACTTTACGAGCAAAAAAAAAAAAATATATTAAATTTTTTATAAAATTGTTTGGACAAATTTTTAAAACCATTTGCAGTTATAGTGGCCATATGTACATTGCAAATAATTAAATTTATGCAAATGCGACCGTTCCAATTTGTTTCGCAACCTCTTTACAATATAATCTTGAAAAGTATGAACGAACTTAAGTAAACAATTTATTTGCAAATCGTTATAATTAAATTAAATAATATTTATAATCATTTATTTAAAAATCTAAAAAAAAATCTGCTTTTCCAAATCATACAAAAATTATGAAAATATTTTTTATTAAAGGAAAAGCTCTTTTCACAGATGCATGTTTCAGACATACATACATACATATGTGTCGATAAATTTAAATGATGTAAATGGGTAAAAATATTTCCACATCATTCACACAAACAAATTTTATAAACTTTACAGAATGGAGAAACTAACCCATTGGCCGACCATATTGGAAGCCAGTCATTCATTGTCATATCTTGGAAGCATCTACTTTATGGCCCACCCCAAACAACGCCAAAATTGCACACACAACTGCCTATACACAAAAGCTTGTGTGTGTCTGGCTGTGTGTGGGTGTGTGTCCGTGCTATATTCTTATAAATTTCTTACATATGATTGACTGATCCAGCACTTAAATTTATAAATTCTTGGAAGTTATTGCAAGCAGAAAAAAACAACAACCGCCTCAAAAAAAAAACTTCAGCATAACTGTGCACTTCTAGCTGGATTTAAAACCAGTCAACCAAGGGAATGTCCATCCATACATATGTACATCTGTATGTGCATATGTATATATGTACGCAAATGGCCGGACGGTAGGTCCAATTAATAGACATGCCATTAGTGTCGTCACCTATAAATTGATTGCTGTGTGCTTGAATTGCTCGTCCGTACGACTGTGGTGTGGAATGCGTGCATTGATCGTAAAACATTTTCTACATGAAATTCTTTTGGTTGTTTTATTTTACTTTTTATTATAATTTCGATGATTATTTTAGCTTTTGTGAATTTTTTATACATACATAAATATGTGTGTATGGATGTGCATATGTACAGTTAATTTTTTATATTTTATTATCATGCGTACGAGATAAGCATGAGTACAAGTACCAAGGCAAAGCACTTGATATGCATAAAACATTCATATATAAAATTTACACACACACACACACACACACAAACACACAAGTAGTCCCAGCAAACACACACCTTTAATTTAAGACCAAACATCCCAATCAAAGTATACTGCAAGAACATTGGCAATTGTCTAAGCGATATATCGCCACCTCGCAGAGCAAAGCTAAGAAATGATATTGCAAAGCGGGCCGAAACTATTGATTACATATGAACCGGCGTCACCGTTGGCAATAACCTTCCTAACAATTCGAATTTGATGTAAATGTCCTTAGCGAGCAAAGCAAATAAAATATATACAAGGCTATAAACCTATCACTGGCAGCTGCTGCCGAGAGCTTATATTAACTTTTTCAAACTTACTTCTGCTAAATCAATTTACTTTCATTTGCGTTAGCAAATTAAAAAAAAGATAGTTTGTAATTATATAAAATTCATTTGGAATGCAATACCATCAAGTAACGAGCACAGCTTAGTGTATTTTGCCTTATACATACATTGCCTTACTACTCAGTTCATTGCCAAAATTATTTGCAATACAAACATGTATTTCAAATACAAGGCCCTCGGTTTGTTGGGCAGTTCCGAATGTATGACGGCATGTAAATATCTTTAATACACTAATCTATATACGTATATGTGTACATATGTATGTATGTACACAATTCTAAGAATTTAGGTTTTAAAAACATTTATTTGAATAAATATATTTAGGCCTCTCACACACTGTCATATTGTCACTGATATTGTTCTAGAATTTAAAACTAAAAATTAAAATTAATTTTAAAATGACTTTGATAGCAAATGATTAAAAGTTGCCGACAGTTTTTAAAATCGAAAACTCGTTCAATAAATTCGTTTAGAGCAAAACTTAAATATTAAACTTGTTAAGCACTAAATTTTAAAATTAATTAATATACTGGAAATATACCAGAATTTCGTTCAGTAATCAAATAATAATTAGACTTTAAAATTTATTTAAATTTGCAAAAACCAATAACCATAGGAAATTTATGAGCTATTGAGCAATATTTTTAAAGTCGCATAAATAGATGAATATTGTTTTAGTATCTCTATAATTTGATAAAAAAAAAAATATTTATTGAAAAAATCAATGTTGATTAAACTTTTAAATACTCGTACAGTGGTAGACCTTAGTATTTGTACAAGCAGCACGATAAAATAAAATATAAAATTTTTTAAGTCTAAAGAAATAAGTTTATGTATATTTAATGCACATATGATGGCTGCAGAATACTTATATTTAGGAAACGACAACCGAACTTAAAAAAATTCTGTTCTTTTTCTGCAGGACAAAAGTCCTGGCATAGTCATCGTTATTCAATTGGGAAAAACGACATTTTGCTTAATGCATGCCTTTAGTCTATATGGCATGGAGGCATTTTTTTTTCATTATTATTATTTCATTATATTTATATATATTTTATTGTATTATTATATTATTTTGGATATTTCCCAATAAGGATATTTACTGTACAAGGATATTTATTCTGACTTTATTCATGACAATAAAATGAAGTCTCTTCATTTTCTCAAAATTTTCTGTACTCTTTTAGCTTCTGTATCTCTTCGCCTTAACCAATAACAAATCCATATTATGGTCAAAACCTTTACGGTACATTCCGCTTATATTCTACATCGCCAAGGCGATTGTAAGCGATAACGACTATTTCATTAAACTTTAATTAAGTACATTACAATTGCATACAGAAAATAGTTTTTTTTTATATTTAAGGAAATTTTACTGAAAACCAAAAATATATAAGAAATCAATGGCCAATTCCCAAACCTTTTTTTTTTGTAAAAGAATTATTTAAATAGATAAATATTTTAATAAAAAACAATATAATAATTAGCAAATGCCGTCGGCATACTACGAGTAAAATGCGAGTAAATATTCATCCACTCCAAAGTAATTTTATTGAACAAACTAAAAAAAAAAAGGAAATAAAAAATAATAATAATAATATTATATTGAAAAGAGTTTAAAAAGTTTCTCGCGGCCATGCCATTGTTTTTAATATATAATAACTTTTTGCCATTTATTTTATAATATTATTGACATAAATAATTATATAATTTTTTTTTTAAACAAACTCAACCAGATAAGCTTTCAGCTTGTCTGCACAAAAACATCGAAAGTCTGGCCAGGAATCGAACTGGCGATGCTTTGTTTAGTAGGCTGTTATTTATCCATTCCCCTACGGAGGCCATCATTAATTCGCGTAACAAAAAAAATTCAATTGGGAATTTTTGCATTTGAGTTCGTAGAAAGTTAACAACAGAGTTTCGACAAGGAGAAATCGTTATATAACCACTGCGAAGAATAAAAGATTAAACTAACTTTAAATGGAAAACAAATGCCGTAGATATATTGGTTACTTAGAAGAAGCTATCAGCTAAGCCCTGAAAATCAGCCAAGGCTTTACAAAGCCATAGTTAAACTAATTTGGGAAACTTCGAGTAATTAAAAAATTGAGTTATTGCAGAGATACCAATCTAAAACCTTAAGTCTGATGACAAACAATCCTTCCTACATGGCTAATAATAACATTGATAAAGATTTAAGAATATCCTTTCTCCAGGACGAAATTAATATATTTAGCAAAAGTTATGTTGAGGGGCCGAGTAAGCATAGCAATGCCTTGGCTACAACTTTATTAGGTGATACTGAAGAATTTGCCAAGTTAAAAAGGTCTCATGTCTTGGCCTTGCCTTTTAGAAAAATGTGATTTTATATATAAATATGTAAATATATATTATTATTTTTTGTGTTTTTTTTTTTGCTTTTTAAAATATTATATAATATAAAACTGCATTAATATGTTTTAATCTCACTAGAGATTAAAACAACCGAAACAATGAATATTTAAATTAAATTAAAATTGACTTAATATTCAAATTCTTTCAAAATATATTGCAAATACATATATTTTTTATTAAAATATTTTTTATTAAATTTAATTAGTTTTTCATTTATTGTTCCTAATTTGTTCTAAAACGAAAATCTTTTGAAAGAACTTTTAAGTCTTATTGCGAATTAGCATGCAAATGTAGAGGTTGGCTAAGGGACTTTTAAAGGCGTAAAACACACGCACACTCGCACACACACACATGTTTCTACTAATAAGAGCACATTGCGAAAAATTTTTAAATGTTGAAATTGAAAGAAATTTGATCAGATTTACTTGATCGAATTCGTCTTAGCTAAAACTGATTCTTGCAACAGTTGATAACCTTTTTCTTACCTCATCAAAGTCAAATTAGCTACCTTAGTCAAATTAGCGCTTTTTTCCATATTTGCACTTTTTCTTGATAAAGCCTTTTATATGGTTTTTAATGCTGAACTTGGGTTTATATAAAAAAAAAAAATTCCTGAAGCCGTGCCTTTATTTGATATCAATTCGCCTTGGTTTTACCTGAATCAATTCGCCTAAAACAATATTATAAGAACTTTGAAAATTCGTAAGAGATTAAATTTTATAATTATTTTAAAATTCTTGAGATGTTCTGTAGAAATGTATGAAATACAAGTTAAGGGCATGTATGTATGCATGTATATACCTACATACATATGTATATAATAATTATAATCATTCTAGAAATCTCCACTTAAACGGTATTTTAAAGAAAGAAATCAGTACAGAGCCATCAAACAAAACAACTACACTGCCGTTTACGATTTCCAATAATTGAGTGCCATTTCAATTGTTTGTTTTCTTTGTAACAGTAACAAATACACAGAAATAAATGTATAATATGTGCAGATGTGTGTGTATGCATGAGAATGTGTACAAAAAGACGTTCATACGTATCTTGTTCTTTTAAAGTTATTTAAAATACGCC
The DNA here is from genome assembly GCA_963402855.1 of Ormia ochracea. Classification (NCBI taxonomy): domain Eukaryota; kingdom Metazoa; phylum Arthropoda; class Insecta; order Diptera; family Tachinidae; genus Ormia; species Ormia ochracea. Next base: position 8,576,726 of record OY727106.1, read on the forward strand.
TTGGAATGCGTTGGCAATTCCTACAACAATAACAGACATCCACAAAAAAAAAATGTGGAAAAACTGTAATAAACATAAATAGAACCAACAAAACTTTTACATGGATACGGTTTACAAGACACAATTTATGGAAAAGAAATAAAATGGGCCATGACTTACAACATTCCAATCTAATTTTATGAATAAATTTAATGCGCATTTGCATTAATAGACATTTTGGCATTTGTGTCGCATATGCCGGCACTATTTTACATTTGTAATAATGTTGTATAAATTAAATTCGCGAATGTGAATAACGGGTGTATTTTTGGCAGCATGAAAACTATGAATATCAATAACGATGGTAAGAAAAATGTTAAAACCACTCCCGAAGTTCAAAGAAAATATTGTATCAAAGAAATCTTCTTAGAGTTGGAAGCTCATTTCACTTTAAGTTACCGCAAAGATCTGACCTCATCAGTAGGCTGATTATGATAACCATAATCATATCGTAATGCTCAAAAAATGGTACCATTTGGACCACAATTTTATTCTTTATGGCCCGTGAGCTTATTAAGCAATCCATATCCGTAAATGGCCCCCTAAAGACTAGATAGATGACCTCAAGCATCTTTATGTAACACTGTAAGAATTTGTAATAAAAAAAATTATTTTCCACTGCGTAAAATGTATTATATTGCTGTAACGTCACATGGAACCGGTTCTTTTTCAATTAGATTGTTTTTTGAGGAATAACTTCTCAAACAACAAGCTGATTTGACAGTAATCTGTGTTGAACTTTACACCCAAAAAGATCTGCTACTGATGCGCTATAATATGCTATATGTATATGTATTTAACACTATTTGGTAAACAATTAAATTGTCAACTCATTGTAGGGTTCGTTGGACAAACTTCGATGAAACTAATGTTATATATACATATACATATATACATATATATGTATGTATACATATGTATATGTCTCTATATATACATACTTAGTAAACCCGCTTTAAACACAAAATACCGTTTGTATACATATTGGAATTGATTATAAAAAAAACTTTTCATTATATACTAGAGCGATCCGATTTTCCTTAAATTAATCCCCCTTCTTTCTCTTCCTTTTTCTTCTCTTCTTCGAAGAGAAAGAAAGACAGACAGACAGGCAACATATTTTGATATGTACATACTTTTCGAGAATTCTTTCAAATATATTTGTGTTGCACAAAAAAATAATTAAAAATAAAATAATAAAAATTATAAAAAATTAAAATAATTCATTTTCGAAAATTTATATAAAATTATTGCGGTATCCTTTGCAATGACAGCTTTTGCTTAAGAAGAATACAAAATTGTAATTTTTCTCTGGTTTTGCGAATTCGGACACCTGGTTTTTATTTGTGTTGACTATCGAGATTATACTGTATTTTTAAATTTATTGAATATTAAGTCACTGATAGATATACCCCAGCACTCGCACAGGAATCGTATCGTTGACAGAAAGTAAAGTGTGTGTATGACTATATACATTTTTATTCCGCCGTGTTATAATCCTTAGCTATTTTTAAACCCGAACTTTGTGTCAGTGGAAAGTTGATTCTTTATATGGCTGATGTTGCTAATTGATCACGTTCTCCTTGTTGCCCCCAATATTTTGGTTCCGGTGTATAAAGTGTAAAACAAGAAGAAAAAGCACACAATATCAGAAAATAAAATGTTTTCCGAAGATACACATCAATAGTAAAAGCCATTGCTCTGGCATGGAGTGAAGCGTTTCCAAAGTGTTTTCCTCATTTATACGTACGTATTTACCGAAAATTAAATAATCAGATTGATTTATGACAAAACAGGCGCATAAACGATTAACAGTGTTTCTGTGCAGCAAATGATGATGATGATGATGATGATGATGATGATGTTCGCATGCCTTTGGTGTGGTCCAATATATCTTTCATTTTCAGTGTCTCATTATTTCACTCACATGCATTTTATATCCATACATATATTTTTGCATGTGTTTATGTACCACTGTTGCCAGAATTGACGATTTTTCCACATTTTGACGATTTTCTCTACGCAAAATACACTGGTGGCGATTTTAAATTCAAAAATTGTGATTTTTCTAAATTTAAATTGCATTTTTTAGATATTGAAAATATTTGAAAGGATATATACTGTAAAGGATTTTTGGCAAAAGATATATGAAATGAAAATGTTTAAATCAAGTCTGGCTTGATTTACAATGATTTTATAATGATTTTGCCACGTTCATCGGCGAATACAACTTTATTTATTTATTCAGACGAATTTTAATAAAACCACAAAATAGAAAAATATAAAAATATAGAAAATAATTTTTTCGAAGGCATCCTGTACAGAAAGGACTATTTTCTATTAAAAATTCAAACTGTGATCAGCACAAATTTTTTAAAAATGTTAAATCCATTTATTTATTTACAAAATGTTAATTATTATTTTTTTATAAATTATCTGTTTTAAAAATATATATATGTGGGTGTGTGTGTGTGTGCGTATGGGCATTCTTATTTCATTTTAAGTTTTATTATTATTTTTTATTTTTAATTTTTAATTTAATGATGTTATTTTATATTTGTTAAAAGCTCAGTGCTAAGTTAAACTCTGTCTTGACGATTTTGGCGGTTTTGTGCTCGATTTCACATCTGGAAATTCTGGCAAGAGTGTTGCACACATACACACCGACATATTTGTTTCTGGAGGTGCCAGTGAATGTACGACGTAAGAAACTTACCTTAAGCTAAATATAATAAATTGCGGCGACTCCATGGAAACGCTCCACATTTTGAAAATAACTTAACTAAACTTTAAAAAAAAAATGTTTTCTTACAACGACAAGAAGGTATTAAATTTTAAATTAATTTTTCGGATATCACACCTTTAGACTGTAAATTTATTTATTTTTAAATTCAATGATGCAATTTATGTTCCACGGGGTTATAGATAATTCACTATATAATGACAGCTGAAGATTTTAAGTGTCGTATTTTGTAAAATAAACGCCAGCCTTTTAACACTTTGCAATATGCGTTCGGTTTGAAATTTATTAAGGATAAATATTTCGGTTTAAAAGATAAGGATGGAAATTTATTTATAATTTCCATTAATATTTCTGGAAAACATGCGATATTAACACATAGTTTGGTTGTATTTTTTAATTAGAGTTAATTTTGATACGATTTTTAGAAGTTTTTCTTCATAAAATATTACTAGACAATCAGAAATAAATTACATACATGTATGTATGTAAATATATGCATATACATACATATGTTTGTAACAGCGTACACTAGCTATGGAATGAGTGAAAGCTTGGGGTTATGGTGAAAAAAGAGAAAAAACTCAGATTTTCTTGAAATGTATGTATAAAGAAATGTGGGGGATTGGGCCACCCTAATCCCTTAGGGCTAATAAACAATTTTCTTTATGGGAAATACCAAAATCCTTTTTTTTATAAAAACTCAATTTACGATCTATTCGCCTCCACTAATGGGTTTTACAATAATTTAAACAAAAACAGAAAAAAAAAGTTTTAAATTATTATTCAACGTCAATTCCCAATGGATTTTACTTCTAAATACGAGTAACAAAATTTTTTTCCATATAATGATGTATTAAAAAAAGAGGTGAAATACGTTCAAATACTTTATCACGTGTGTAAATTTATTTTTATTTCTTATATAAAAATTTGTATACAATCTAGAAATAATTGAACTTAAAGGTCTGGCCACTCTATGGAATGGGAAGGAAATTTCTCTTTATTAAGTATCGTTAAAGCCTTCGTTTGGCTATCCTGTGCAGTTGTACGATTCGTACACAGAAAAATGTGATCGTGATACTCTCCTATTTTAAAAAATTGTATTAAAATGGCGTGGCTAGTGCCACACTATCATTTAAATGTAATACAAAAACATATGTTTTCTGCTTGTAATATATATTACCACATATAAACTTCCCAAATTATAGGAATCAAAAATTAGCCAAATCCCCAGTTGTTCTAAGGAAAAATGTGGATAAAGGTTCCCTAAATAGCTGCCTTTAGCATACGCTGGAATGCGCATGCGGGCGAGCTAGCTCCACACCAATCAATTTCAATCTATTTTTAAATCTAATTTAATTTAATTTTAGGGAATTTTAGTGCCTTTTTGTAATAAACAAATATAATTCATTATATTTGACCCTGTAGAAAATTGCCATTTTTAAAAATATTAAGAAATAAATTTTGCAAAAAATAAAACTATTAATATATTGGCTCTCTTGGCGATTATATTTAAAATGATTAAAATAAAAAAAAAAATAAAAATAAATTTTTAATAAATTAAACATTAAATTTTACCAAAATTGAAGTAAAAGCAACTCTGATTGCGCGAAAACTATAATTTTATGAAACTATAATTTTTTTCATAAACTTTTGTCACTCTATTTCAAATCGTACGATTTGTCAAACAAAAGCACACATTTTTATATCACACTGTTTCATTTTTTCAGCACACATGCCAAATTTGAGCAATCGTGTAGTAAATATAGCAAATAGTAAAATAAACTAAACGAGAATTACCGCGCTTACTTAAAGCGTGGTTGACTTTCTTGGCTCTTTTACATAACATTGAATACGTGTTAGTTACAACCGTATACTGCTTTCATATGAAACTGTTCGATGGCTACTTTTGAGTTTATATGTATGTGAAAATGTAATGGGAAAATGCAGAGTTTCTTGTACATACATACTTATGCACGTACATAAGTATGTATGTACATGTTTATAGGAAATTTGCGAAAGGCAAGTGGAAAGTCACTAAAATTACAATATTTGAAGAACCGTTTATTGGCATGTACACGTACGTATGTACATACATACATACATACATACATACAAATATTGCACTTAAAAAGAAACTAAAAAAGAGAGTTTCGGAAACAACGAAATTTTATATGTGAACCGGCTAAATAAAAGCTACGCAAAACATTACAAGTGATCCGGCCCACTTAGCTTGTACGTGCGAATGTGTGTGCATCCTCTCTGTACGTATTTCCATTACAAAATAATACATTTTTAAACTTTCTTTCCGTTATTTGCTTCCTCTTTTCTCTTGTAAAATTGTTGCACATGAACGCACTACGTATGTATGCATGTATGGGTTTGTAAAACGAACGGCACAAATAAAAAGAATAAGCAACAGGTGCTGCGAAGCCGACTGCGCTGCTTATAGTGCAAATAAACAGTGGAATTTTGCAAGTTAAAACTAAATACAATTAAAAAACTTCACTTTACTCGTGTACAACATTGATTATTTTACAATAATTTAATATTTTTATAAAAATTCACAACTTTTAAATAATTTTATTTATAATTTAAGTGGAGTAATTAATAAAACCGCACGCGTTAACCGTAAATTGCAAATAAACTGAAGAAGGAAGTACGATGTGAAAAGAAGTTGAAGAATTTCGTTTCAATGTTTCATAATAAAGAAACAAAGAGGGAAAGAGAGAAGAAAATACAGAAGTAAACTACAACAAAATAAAGCTTTATTTAAAGAAAATGCATTTGTGCACAGTGTGGCATTTGACTAATTCCGAAAAACAAAATCCATATGAAATTACACCATTTCTATTGTTAAACTATGATTTGTGGGCATCACTTATTACATTAAAAATTAACATTATTACATAATTAGTACTACTATTATTATAACTATATATATTATTATTACAGCTGGTTAGCAAATTTCCGTTGAAAATATATTGTTTACAAAATATGAATTAGTTGGTAAAATAAAAATAATTTCCACTGTAGATGGGATATTTAATAAGTTTTAATGAACTCAGAAAAATGTATACTTAAGCAATCTGTTTATGAGTTTAAGATATATGAAATTTGAATGGCTTCAGAGAGGATTGCCCTACTAACGCAATGCATAGTGTTGTAATTAAAAGAAAGATCAAGATATGGAAAAGATGTATAGCGGTTACTTGGTATGGTTTTATTAATTGCTTTTCCTTCATGGATGAAATTCTGCTACGAAATGTACTCCTAATAGGCTCAAATGGATAATATCACTAAACATCTATTAATATCTGGAAAAGAAGCACCTTCTGGAAAATACTTGAGAATTGTTTATATTATGCGGGCGGGGCTTAAGGATCGACCTCACGCCCTCAGCAATTTGCAGATAACGAACTTATCACTATCGCTTACACTATGAAAATTCGCATCAAGTGGGCAGGAGAGAAACCTCCAGAAAAAAAATTACTATGTTGTGACTTACGAGTAGTTTGAATTTATAAGCTAAATTTTCGCACCGAAAATGATTTCATCAGATATCTTTTGAAATATTATAAATGGCTTTAAGTTGTAGTAATTCCTCGTAGTTTTTATAGCTTAATAATATTTTGTTATAATTTGGAATTCTTGCCTTTAAATGGTAACAAGCCCATCGTATTTCTGCCAGATGTACAAGAGCAATCGGCATTTTGCTAGAATTATAAAGATTTTTACTTCTTATATGTGCCAGCCAGATTGTATTCGTTTAGAAGTAGAAAAAAATTCTACCTACTACTGCTTTCTGTGCCATGTATAGTACATTGAAGAACTTTATATCCACAACTTTTGCCAGAAAAAGCTTTGAATCTAATAAGTTTGAATCATATTTAAAAATACCAATACGTGTGTATGTATTTACATACAAGCGTTCATATTCGGACGGACACTTTGGAAATGAAAAGGTTTACACCAAATAAGATCACCTACGAAGTGCTGGCATAAAATTAAGGAAAAAGTCCAAAATCACAAATCACAAATCAGAAATCGGAAGCAATTAACGAAATCAATACTAGTATGTATCTCTTTATATGGATTTGTGTACGTACATACATATATAAATATGTATGTATGCATGAATTTGGATATTTACTATAATAGGCTGTGCTTTTTATGGCGCTTTGTGTGGCATGAGTTGTTTTTTTTTCTTCTTTTTTTTCAATTTGTCCATTAGTGGACTGAGAGGGAAATGCGTGAGTGTGCAGTAACACTGTCTTCCAGCTTTTAATATATACATACATACATATTTTTTTCAAGTAAAATACTATGAATTACATATACATATAAGTACACGTGTATGCAAATATGTATGCATGTATGTAAGCATGCTTGTACAAATGTGTGTATGATTAGATGTGTTGTGTGTACCCTAATCAAATTACAGATGAGAATGAAAAGTTTGCGATTTAGATTTAAAAAAGTAAATAAATTTTACAAATATTAAATGCGTATTAAAAATAAATCTTACAAAGCACGCACACTGACACATACACGCACCGTAAGAAAATAAATGCTTTGCATTATCAGGGATGTAAAAGTTACGTTAAGGGAAGTACAGAAAAATCATTTTTTTACTAAAAAATATATGAAAAGAAAGAAGTTAAATGGAATGTGGCATGAAGGGGTTACATGGCAATGAAAGATGTTGCGTCTAAGAGGTGACGATAGGCACCAGAATAAAATTTTTTCCCATGATTTTGCATGGTATAAATATGTATTGCCTTAAGTTCAAAGTTCATATCTGCTTTATTTTAAGCTTTGAGACATTAATGGACATTTTCCAGAGAATGGAAAGTATGATTATTGCGCTAAATACGCACTGACTTTACATGGAGTTTTTTTTATAAATAGATTCATATCTATATAAATAGATTCTATTTGAAGTAAAACAAGAATCGTAATTACAAATTGTAGCGCCTGCTATTGTTGATATATTTCCAATTTTTTTTTTTTTTTTTTTTTTTTTGAAGAAAATGAGCCACAAAAGTACGACTTTCAGTGAATGGAGTATTTTTTGAGGTGGAAATGTATATTATTAGATATACTTGGCCCCAGATTCAAATATCTGTAATGTCCAACGTTATGTCCAATGTTCAGTGATAGGCAATATTTCCAACTTGTGTTTAGGCCACTCATTGATTTTATTTGTTTCATCTTTGCTTATGCAACACTTCGCATTTGAACAAGCATTATTTCCGATAAAAGGCCAAAGCAATTTTCTAATACAAAAATATTTATTACGTTTGATTACATGAAAAAAAAAATTCCCCACCACTGTAAAGAGTAATAGACAAACATATGTATATACATATATACTTATTTGTATATGTCAAAAGTGTTTGCTGATAAATTAGGGTGATGTTGGGCGGGGTTTTTGGGGCAAGGTTAATGAACGAGTGCAAGCAAATGGTGAGAAAACAAAAAATTCCACTGCAAATTATTTGTTTCAGATAAGTATCTGTATGTGCATAGACACATGTGTATGGATGTATGGATGTATGTATGTACGTACATATGTAGCTGTTACAAGTTGCTTAATTCGCTTATGCATTTCTATTTTAACAAGGAAATTCGTATAATGCACACATACATGGCAAGCAACTTTGTCGGCTGAAGTTCAAAGTTATCACGACGATGCGCATGCGCATTAGCATTAGCTGAATGGTTGGTATCAAGTATAATAACACATACATACATAAGCACAAAACTTACCTTAAAGGCAAACTTCAAGCTCGTATATGATTTAAGAAACTTATAAATACTTACGTGATACAAAGATTACGAAGAGTTGCGCGTCTTAACAGTTTCTGCTTGAAATACTTACTTTTTGCTGTTATTGTTGTTTTTATTATTTAAGTTTATTATATTTTATTATGGCAGTGGGAAAATATTTTATTTTTTAATGTTGTGTTTTTTCTTTGCGTTTCGTTGTTATTCATTGACAAAATCAGCTTTCAAAATGATCTCACTTTGTTAAAATAAGTCAAATCAAATCGAAAACCGGTTTCGTAGTCAAATCAATCGAATCGATGGCCACTTTAAAATTACTAGCACTGCAAACATAATCACACATTCCTAATTTATCGTTTTATTAACCATACTCACTTGGCATCTTTCCGACATTTAATACATGACATTCCGATACTTTGATTATACACTGTTTTAAAGAAGACGACTAGTCTGTCAGAGTTTGCTTTGTTGTCATTGTTAATGATAATTTGAAAATCGTTTCTAACGCGTTTCTTTTGTTTTTAACATAACAAAGACATTTTAAAAATTTATCACATTTTAATAATTGGCAAGTCATGTATCTTCACAGCGGTCTTTTCTTAAAATCGCTTCTTTTTTTTTGTTGTTGGTAAAGAGTGTATTTAAAATAACTAAGAAATTTTATAAAGTAAAAATATCATATTTCAAAACTATTAAAAAACGAAAAAAAAACTGATCATTTACACATACAAATATTTACACACCAAAAAAAAAATAGCTAAAATTATTAGCAGCTAAAACAGCAATGATACGGCAGCCTATAAGTCATAAACCTTGTTATTTAGTCATTTTCGCTAAAGCTAATGCTGTCTGGCTGGTTATTTGAACTGGCTCAAGGCTTGGTTGGCAGTTTTCTAGACTTTGCTAGACTTGCTGTCTTAAAAGCTCTAACCCAAAGAAAATGCCACTTGACCAGATTTTTTTGCCTTTTGTTTATTACTTTTGTTCTTTTAATTTAATATTATTTGAAGTAAGAAAAAATGTCGCTTTTATGGCAATTAACATATTTTTGTTTCTTGTTTTATAACACATAAAATTTGAATAAAAATTTATTATTAATCTCTATCGAACAAAGAGTTGTTTTTCGTATTTTGAATTGCTAATTATTTTTTATTATTATTTAGTTTCTATTCGGTATACTATTCACTACATTTTTCTAAAATTATTAATATTAATTGATCTCATTTTATTACTTTAATTAAATAAATTTAGCAATTATTTAATGTGAATGATTTTAAATAATTTAAAATTCTGAGATCCGTGGCAAATATTTGAAAATGTTATTTTTTTCCTGTTTATTTCTAATAAATCACATTGAGCATTTACATACATATTATATATATATATATATATATATATATATATATATATATATATGACAAATGTATGCATTTTAACAAAACTAGAGCAGGTAACAATATAACTTATTAGGTAACATTACTTACAATACACATCCATACATATACATACATATGTATGTATATGTATACAAATACGTTGTACTTCATACCAGTTCTTTAAAAGTATAAAATGTTTTTATTATATATAATAGAGATATAAATTGCTGAATACTGCGGTATCAATTTACAAAATTTAAATTAAATTCAGCTACTGAAAAGTTAAATAAAAAATTAATATGACCGATCATATTAAGTAATTCATTCGATAACGAAATTAATTGAAACGATTTTGATAACATTTTTTTTTTTGTTAAAAATTTTTTCAAACCTGTAGAAACTGTAGAAATTTGATTAAGAAAAAAATTAATAACAAAATCGTTTCACATTCTTTAAACTTTTAAACAGCAAATGTTACCGACAAAAGATAAGAAAACAAAAATCAAAAATAATAATAAATTCCGGAATCTTAGCTTTTGTTAAGATATGAATTGTTACTATGGAAAAATATTTGAAATATGTGGTGATCTAAAACTTAAAGCAATTTCATATTAACATTTAAATATTAAAACACACACACACACATATATATATATATATTGTATACTACACACACACGTCAATGTTCAGTTTGCGTGAGATATATTAAAGTCTATCAAAACTACTACGTATTAATAATGAATTAAAATAAAAAGAAAAAAAAATTAAAACCAAGAAGCAGCAATAAAAATAAATTCAATCTATTTGAATTTGAATACTTGTCTGAACTTAAAAAACAGACGAAAATTTAAACGAAAACGAAAAAAAAAACTTTTCTAAAACGTTTGAGGCAAATTTTAGGGGCTCATTTTTCTTCTACTTTCCTTTCAAATTCTTTAAGTCTTACACGCTCGCACTTTTTCATATTAATTTATGCCCTGTACTTCCCAACAGACCCAAACGGTCCTACAAGATTTATTTAAATTGGTATTCAGAATGAGGCATATTTTTGGCAAATTTAATTTAATTCTTTTGTTTTGTTTACTCACACAAACGAACGAAGAAAAAAGATACAGCAGGCAGGCAGGCAACTGTTCAACTATTTAAGCACTCGCACAAAGAAAACAGAATACAATAAATTATTTAATGAGACGAAGAGATGATTTTCTATTTTCTTTTGGTTGCAGTCTCAGCTAACACAACGAGCTTTGAATCGCAGAAGTTCTCGTATGTAAATTTCTGTCATGAAACTTAATTTAATTTGATATTATGGCCAATATTAATGCCAAAAGCAATTTATGGGATTCGTTGTTGTAACGCTGCTATCGTTCGTTAGTGTTCTTTTCAATGTTCTTTACATGTTTATTACAGAAAATTAAAAATAATACTTTTATATCTGACTACGGTGTTTTAAACTGCCACTCACTTTACGTACTCCACAACTTTTCTCTATTTTAAAGACCACCACTCGTGACATACTACGATGTTTTAAACTGTCACTCACTTCACGTACTCCACAACTTTTCTCTATTTTAAAGACCACCACTCGTGACATACTACGATGTTTAAAACTGTCACTCACTTCACGTACTCCACAACTTTTCTCCATTTTAAAGACCACCACTCGTGACATACTACGGTGTTTTAAACTGCCATCTACTTCACGTACTCCACAACTTTTCTCTAATGTAAAGACCACCACTAGTGGCATAGTGCCAGTTTTTTAAGGCATTACACGGGAATTATGAAAGCCAGGCAGTGCTTAAGTGTTATTTGTTTGCATTTCATAATTATATTTAATCCGCTAATGGAATACCATTAAGAGAATATTGAAGGATATTGCTGTTAGAAGGATGATGTCATCGAAGGACATGCGTTGTTAATGATCTATGTTAGTTGATTAGTGAGGTATTTTGTGCTAACTAGTTCTGCGAACGATATCCCCATTTGAAGTGAGTTGTACTATCTGGTAGATATTCCAATCATAACTGTCATTCAAATAATTGTCATTCGAGAATTATCCTTAGAAGCCTGAAAGCCTCCAAGAGGCTGAAGAATAGTATGTATAAAATATCGATTTTCGAAATCTAACCTCCTTCCTATTTTCTTTGAAATGGTTTATATTTATTTCTGCTAATACCGGTACGTCATTCTTGTTTACCTCAATGTAACATAATCAGGCGCTTAACATATACATATTTATATATATATAAATATATGTATATATAATAATGCATAAAAAATATTAAATGTAAATAATTGTGAACGTTCATGTTCTCTCAGATATGATAACTCAACATTAAGAAGGCGTTACACTTTAAATATGCGGTTTTTTCGCATTTTTCTTTTAAAGTTCTTAAAAATGTATGTTCAAATAACTTACACATGCCAACAAAAAAAGAGATAAAATAAAATCTGGAGTTCAATAAAATTCCCAGAAACTTAAATGTGCAATTTTTTTATTTAATTTTTTTTTTTAATTCTTTCAAGGCATTGAGAAGAGTTCAGTTAATAATGTTGCTGTTCTTTTTTACAAGACGGCAGAAAAAAAAAAGAATCTATAAAAAAGAACCAGTAAATGAAACGTGTTGGAATGTGGCAATTCCAGTTTTTTTTTTAGTGTCTACATCTTCATTGGCCTGTTTGCAAAATTTCCTCTCTTTCTGAGCTCTTATTTGAACTTAAATTTTTAGAGAAACTACAAGAAGTTGTTTTTGCAGCCAACCGCATTCCATTGACTGATGCCGTCCCAGAGTCATTAGACTTTAAAATATTGTTGGTGGTTCAGTGGCATCATGTTTATAGTATTCTTATGGAGAGACGACAAATATTTATTGTCTGCTAAGAAAGACAGACTTATTTACGTTTAATGAGAGTAGGAAAACAAGTTAGCAAAATTTCTTTAGTATTAAATAGTCCGAAAAGCAGTGCCGTTTGTTTTCAATTACACAAGAAAAAAGCTTTTCTCTGAAAGCAAAGAGAAAACTGAAGCGTGTGTCCAATTTACGATTACACATTCTTAAAAATCCCCATAACTTATTAATTTACTTGTAGTGATTAACAGTACCGCCTCCCCATACCTGCAAAACCATTCACATGACTCTTTCACATCTTTTACTATAGAGGATGTCGCTTTACTTCCGTTTCAAACAGGATCTGCACATGCTACTAAGAAATTTGTAACGAATTTCATGAATGGTTTAAAATTTAAGGACATCAAAATAAAATCAAAAATCACGAAGAAATTAAAGGACTCGTTTTACCCAAAAAAAAAATTTATAATTTAAAAGCGTTCCATTTACTTAATTACTATCAGTAATATAGTAAATATAATATATTATATTATAATTAATTACTAATTTTCTTAATTACTATAAGTAATATAAGAACTTTTACTACATGAACTTTTTTAATACGTTTCAATAGTTCGAGCTAATAATGCGATGCGTAATACTCCAAGTAACAGACGTACTGTGGAAAATCTATAGAAATTTTTTTACAGCTCTTTAATAAGGTCCATTCCATTTGTAAGCACGAACAACAATATTCTGGAATCATTTTTCTATTTTCTTTATACCCAAAAGTTATTTATCTGATTTACATTTCTAAATGTAAAATAGGTATGTACATATGTAAATGATCAGGAATATGACCCATTAAAACATAAATAATCTAGTTTAGCAGGCCTGATCCCAGAATGAAGAGATGTATTCGAGCTGTTATCGGTAACATCACAGGTGTTCAGATTTCTCAGAGAATGGAAATGAGTACATACATATTCATTCCCAATTTGAATGAATTTTGAATTTCTGACCAAATACGGATTTTAAAATGAATTTCGGTCCTTTTACTATAAATAGTTGGACCGTTGTTGCTATCTCGTGGCGGCCTCTTCAAATCGAAAGGAGTTTCCATTTGTAGTTGTAGTCATTCATTGCACATTTATAATTAAGACCAACAAGTTGCGTCCTTTTGGCATGGCCGCAGAAAACCCCGATATTTCAACATGCTTCAATCGAATCTAATACCCGGATACCAAGATCACAAATGTAGAATGTGCAAAAGTGTAGTCTCGGAATTTGCATAAATCTCAAGAAATTATTGCTGTTTCATTCCAATTGCTTGTGTAGTGTACAATGGCCGCTTGTGTTTTGTGTTTTGTGTTTAACTGCTGGCGGCCGTCTGTTGTTGCTAAAATATGCCAACAACAAACGCAGCCACACACACACATATTTATTGGTACTTTTTCTGTTCGATGATCGAATGCATACAAAACTCACGTTAAGCGAAATTGGGTCAAACTTGAAAAAAATATGTACGTCGTATATAATTTAGTTGTTTTTCTTTTTGCTCATTTTTACAATAGTTTTATTGCTGTTTTTTCAATATTTTTTCATTCATTTCTTTTACGCATAGTTTTCACATTTCATTTCAACTTGATTAACGTGCATTTAATTATCTCGGAGTTTCTGTATATCACATTTATTATAGACGATATTGATGGGGGGAGTGTGCGGTGTAGCAATATTGTGTGTTGTGCCAACACATACATACGTGTGTTTATATCTGTATATGGAAGTGAATGACTTTTAGGATGTTGGGGTGTGTGCGTGTATGTGTGTGAGTGTGAGTGTGGGCGTGAGTGTGTGCATATTCGTCGATGCCACCATCAATCCATGCATCCACGTTTCATACTCGTTTATTTAGTTCAGTTAAACGTTTTTTGCAATTGTTTTTGGTGTTGTTTTTATTAGTATTTATGAGCTCCCAGCCTCATTCATGCGCTGCTCTTTTGAGGCCTGGCTGTCAATTAAGTGCCTGTCTGTCTGTCTGTCTATCATGTGCTTCTTTTTTATATTAACGTTTCTTGTGTTTCATTTTTATTTTTATAGTAACACTTGTGCATGTATTCGCCTCACTGCATACAACAGCCCTCTACATACTTTACACACATACACAGTGTGTGTGTGTGTGTTAGCAATTATGATTTTTTTTTTTTATTTTATTTTGGTTACAATATTTGGCACATTTACGAAATTAGTTTCATGATTTACTTTCTAAACAAATATTTCACTAAAATAATGTTTGTTTGTGTTGAGTGCTAAACATGCCATTAAACTAAGTAAAATTTTAACAACTTTTTAAAAATTTTAAGAACTTTGAATAAAAATTGGGACAAAAGGAGAGAAAGCTTTAGTTCATCAAACTTTTACAAAAAAGATTGTTTGAAGTTGATTTTTATTAAGTTGGGCCACTAAGAAAAATATTGATCATTGAAAAGAAACATTTTGAAATCTAAAAAATTATTTATTATATATTAACCTTCTTCAAGGGATTATAGCCAATTTGAGCAACTAGTATGGGTTTCGTGGAAGGAACGTTAAATAAATAATTAAGTTGGAAAAAATGTTGGAATACAATCTACCGGTACGTATTACAAATGCTGTTTATAAAGCAGAAAAACCTATAAAAAGGAGTTGTATTGCATTAGAATAAAATTGTTAATTATTTGTCAAGTATTTATACAAGCAAAATTTAAAATTGAAATTTAGGGGGCTGGAGGTAGTAGATCCGGCCAATCACAGCTTGGATAAGGAATCAAATTTAATTAATACATCAGCGTTTTGCAGGCCTAATTTAAGGTTTTCACAAATAGATCACTTTTCATCGCTTATCACATAACATACATATTTACTTTGCATGCAATTAAGTAGGCATATGTAGGTATATATGCACATATATACATACATATATTACTGTGTAATGCTACTAGAAATTTTTGATAAAAATCTTCTAATTTAAAAAATTAAATCCCCTAAATTTTCGTCGAAAGCCACACAAAATTGGAAATCGGTACGGAGCTCAGTTATGTATGTGTGTATATACCACTTTAAGTTCTGCTGCATATATACATACATACATACATTCATATGTATGTATGTCATCAGATCGATCTTCCATTTTTTATATGTACCTATGCGTGAGATGCCTTGAGCTAACTTTGAAGCGCCTACTAAAATTTCTGCACTTATTTTGAAATTACTTACATAAGTAGTATGCAAGTATGTATGTATGCATGTGTGTGCGTTATTGTTTATTATAGAATGTCCGATGTGAAATTTAATAACTTTATAACCGTAATATACATAAGCAAGCAGACGGCTAAGCGAAAGACATGAAACAGCAATAAACAATCTTTTCCACACTTATACACACACATGCGCCATAAACTAACAACACAGCACAAATATTTCAGCAACAACAACAACAGCAACAGCTCTGAACTTATTTATGACAAAAATAAAAATACAAAAGAAAAAAAAAAAAAGAAATGAAGTCAACCACCAGCATGGAATGCCACCGTCATTGATGAACGTTCGACAATGCCAACTAAGCAGAAACAAAAACAAACTACAAAATGGATAAAACACACAACTTCCAACAATCCATAAACACACGCACACCAGCACACAAGACCACTCTTCCAACCATTAGCCCACAGCCAGTAACAATTCCTAACCATATTTTATCAATAACTAAAGTAAAGTTGGATTTAAAAAGAGCAAGAGAAATCTCTGCAAAGGCAACAACTTTATTAAATAAAAGAGAGTCAGCAAAATATGCAACAAGTTATAAAATTAAGAATGCAGACATTTTCTATTGCTGCAAACATTTAAAGGAATGTTGATGTGGATAACATTGTCTAAACGGCAAGTCCCAGCACACAAAACAAGAAGAAGTAAGAAGTTCTCACATGAACTTTGGCAACCGATCGACACACACTTACCTCTACCACTATACACAATCACATTTAAAAACCTGCATAAATATTTGGAATCCTTACATTTGCTATTGCTATTTATCATACTTCTAAAAACATGGAAAATTTAATTTAAATTCCAAAATTTAACGGCTTCCACACAAACTTTCAATTCAGCAAAAAAACAATTTGCAAGATCAATTTTAATTAAAATTATAAAGTCTTTAATAAATTATACGGAACTTCCACTTTATCTAAAGTATATTTTTTTTAATAAAATCTTTTTTATTCAAGCTTTGAGTCCAACATAAAAGAAATAATTAAATTGACACCAAATATTATTTCTACATATGTACATCAGTATGTATATATGTATGTATGTAACTATCAACTTGAACTCAAATATGTGCATATGTATCTTGTCGCCTCCAAGAGAAGACCGACAGTAACGTTCGATATAAACTAACGAAAAGCACCGTTGGGATACGCCACACAAGCGCTCATACAGTACTCACACGTTTAAACAAATCAACTCTACTGAATCTGCAATTTCGTTTAAGCTTGCGCTGAAGTTCGTTTCACCTCAGCCCCATGCATACATACATACACACATGCATACTTACATAAAACGTGTTTGAAATTAAATAACTTCAATTCAACTTAAACAAACTACTTGAACTACAGTGAAATAAAAAAATATTTTTACACTTCGATACATATGTACATGTATACCTACACACTCCTCATACATACATATGTATGTATGTAGGTATGTATGTACGTACATATTTGTAAGCCGCACAGCATTTGAGGGGAGGAAATAAATACTCTCACACTATAAGTTAGGGCAGGCCACTAGTTAAGAGTTAGCAAATATGTGAATGTTTTACACACCATTGAGAAGGCCACAAATTTTTAAGATGAATACACGAAAAAATATTCCCACGTTTTCGGCATAACGAATCTTATATGTGGCTTAATGTGTTGCCTGTTTTAAAGCGGAACTTTAAATTGACACATTAATATGACTTGTATTTAGTTATACTCATATCTACACACATACATACATATGTATGTATGCACGAATATGTGATTTTATTTTAAATGCTATTAAAAATATTTTAATAATTTTAATCATTTTAATAATTAATTTGCGTGCAAGCATGTAAGTGTTTACTTACACACACATACACATACACATACACATGTGCTTCTAGCAACATACAGTGCAGACAAATCCAAGTGTGCTAATTATTTTATTTCCTTTTGCTATGACCGTTTTAAAAGACTAGTCCACAATTAATGAATTTTTTCCACATACAAATTTTTGTATAGAAATTTATAGATTTATAACAACTGTCAAAAATGTTTCAAATGTCACTTATGTCGTCCACCTTGCCCACAGCTTCTTGTATTCGTGCTGAACTTTGAATTCTACTTGCATTGATTTCGTCTTTCTTCAATCCCTTCAATCCATTCACTATCTCTTGAAAATATTTTTTCTATGAACATGCTGATTATGATTAATTCCATAGACTGTTACTGTTGTGTAAGAGTTCATTCTATAAATTCACGCTAAGCGTTTATTCACAATTGTGTTGGTGTTGGTGTTGGTGCCGTTGCTTTTGTTGTTGTTCTTGTTGGCATTTGGATGAGTCATACGAAAAAAATGTGGATTTACATCCGTAACTTAAAGCACAACTTTGAAAGAAACTATGATGACATTTAACATACACACGCACATATAAGCACAGATGTGTACACATAAGTAGTTTCAAGCAAAGCTGGTGGAGACATTGAGAATTTTCTAATTTGTACAGAAAGATATTTGTAAATTGCTGCTGCCAGATTTCTTAATATTTTAAAAATTTTTATTGCCATATTCAGCGATTTAAAAAAACTCTTTCATGCCGCAATACACAAAATTCTACGAAGATATATTCATACATATATACATACACACATATGTATTCAGGCATACATTTCATTGGTCTCAAACACACAGACCTTAAACGGCTTTTTTCCAATAGAATATTTTGAAATGAATATACATAGAAATCAATAAAAAAAATTATTGCAAAAAATTGCAATTTAGGGCCTTTCAACATGACGTTTTTCTATACATATATATGCATGTATGTATATACATGTATGTTTGTAATTCAGCTTAAATACTTTAATAAAGCAATCTTAACAATAATTGAACAATTTTGCGGTAGGATGAGGGGATGCTGCTTTTCAATTAGAAATTTCGATTATAACTGAGAAACATACATACATAAAATAAATGAGGTGCTTGAGGTGGCCATTCTATTCCAAGTATGCTTTCTACAGCTAACCATGACTTTATAATTCTTTGATGTATGCTTTGGGCCATTGTGATGTTGGAATACCCAAGCAAGTGGCATTTCCCATTCCGCATATGGAAGTATGACATCTTTTAAAATATCTTTGTACTTATGCTGATCCATTATGCCATCGATTCGATATATGGGGCCCATTGGCAGAAAAACACGCCTACACCATTGCCCTGCATACATATGAACATACATATTTACATATATACATATGACATATGGATATGTAACCCATTATTGTGAAATAAAACAGACAACTTTAAAAATATTTATTAAAATATTTTGAAACTGAAAGAATTTTTCCCACCAAGTCCACAAATACTTGCATACATATGTACATTATCTGTACCTCAAGTGGAAAGGCCCTAAGTTAAATTTTTTTTTTTTTTTTTTTTGGTATCATTTTATATATTGAAATCACTAAAAAAAAATTTATTGCATGAAAAAATGATAGTTAGGGCCTTCTACTTGAAACCAACGATATGTAAGTTTTAATTTGAAAACACTGTGCGCAAACGAATTTATTTTACCTAAAAGTTATTTACGGCCCTTTTTCCCTTTCTAACCCACAATAGAAAACATTTGTTGTATGTATCCAATGTCTTCAATTACTCTCACATCATAATTCTTTCATCAGTTTCTAGAAAATTTTTGAACAGTGCGAACGGTTTCGTAATTGCTCTGACTAGTTTTCAAAAAAAAAATTGGTAAAAAGTGTCAAAGGTTAAATAAAATTATTCAATTAGAAATAGAAAAATACTTGCTTTGACGGAGTGTTATGAATCTTTTAATCATTTATGTTTTTAGAAAGGTAAATTCCTTAAAGTTTTTTTCAAGTAAAGAGCGCAGCATCTGCATGCTTATGCGGGTCATTCGTTTGTTAAGTGTTTGTGAGAGTGTGTATTACGCTAAAAACAAAAGAGAGGAAGGAACGAAATGAATACTGAATAAGGTAAGGTCAGACGTGTCAAATATTTATCTATACAAGTGTAAACAGTGGGTTAATGCGATAGAAATTAGGATGCACAATTTTAAAATGTTTATGGTTGGGTATGTCAATGTAAATATAATAATTATACAAAAGTATTTATATACACATGAATGTACAGGGTGTCGCAAAATTAACGTAAAGTTATTACTGGTGCTAAATATAGCGGCATAAGAACAGAGATCTTTCCACCTAAATTGCCTAATATTAAAGTGGCCAATAAGGCATTGCCACTTGCTATACAGCTCATAACGCAAATGAATTACTGCCTCAGACATTTCGGGGTCGTTAACTCACTTGTTTCGGTGAGCAGATTGGCTTCCATTTTTGTATGATAAAACGCCACGTGCATTTAAGGAAAAGATCCAATGCTGTATCAACGGAATGCAGCCGTACTTATGCAAAATGGTCATGAAAAATTTCGAGAAACGAATGCATATGCGCTTGCAAAGTTTTGGGCGCCATTCCTCTCTCAGCTTTTCCATAGATAATCCTATCCTATGACCTTTATTATGCAATAAAAATAATCAAAAAACTGTGTTGTAAAACCCTGTATATAATTAAAATAATTTTTATGTTAAGCCCAGACAGTAACCAGTATGTATTTGGGAAATTTATCGACCACTCCTTATGGAAGTATGCTTGACAGTATTAAAAAATATTTTTGTCCAAAATAGTTTGTGACTTTTCTGCCAGTCACACTGTGCAATAACATAATTTACTCATATAAAAAAAATTGAAAGTCGTTTTCGTTTTCTTCTCTCTGCCACCTCTTTTAACAATGATGTATAGAGATACACATCTGACTTCGCAACTCCTTTGCACATTAGCATTTTTTTTTTTCAGTTTCTAAAAATTCTTTTAACAGCGCGTACGGCTCCCACAATTTTTCCAGTGATATTTTAAAAAATAATATTAAAAAGTTTTAGCTTTTCATAAAACACATTAAACTAAAATCGTATAGTATTAATTGATTTGTAGGCGTGATATGAGTGAAGCTTTTTATTAATTTCTGTAAAAAGATTCATGGCTTTTGGTTTCAAGAGCTGCGAAGTCGACTGCGCTGCATCTGCTGCACACTTTCCATATCGCGTTCGTTTATAAAAAATTTGTTTTTTGTGTGGGCATATTCTTAAATTATCAAAAAAATCAAAGTTATCAAAATTTTTAAGACAGTCTTCACCAGTTACAATTACTTTTAGTTTGGTTCTATTGGCATTAACCAGTCATGTACATGCACGAGTATTTATGTATGTATTTGCATATCGTGGGAATCTAGTACAAGAGGGTAACTCTGGGTTTTTCATGAGATTTTTCTTTTAGCGATTTTAATGTATATTCAGTTCTTACTAACTTTATTATTATTTTCATATAAAAATTTAAAAATCAGCTTATAAACAAAGCCTCTGTAGGCAAATGAATTATGCATAGCCTACTAAACCAGAGGGCGCGGGTTCAATTCCTGCCTAGACACGGTGTGTTTTCTTAAGGATCAGAAGAAATCTTTATAAATTAAGTTGGTTAAAAAAAAACCGAGCCAAGCCGAATATTTTTGTTGGGTGGTTCAGTGAAATTTTAAATAAAAGCTGGTAAATGTTTTTTTAAAGCTTCAAACAAATATGTGATAATAATTGCTTTATAGAAGTGATACAAAATGGTTCAATATATACATATATATATGTGCTTTTTTTTTTTGTTCTTAATGGAATGCCCATTACTGTTTGGAAGTAGATGATGGCACCATCCTCTGTGTCTTACTACAGAGTCAGGCAAACAAAATGCATCTAGTGAAATAATTATTTATTGATTTACAAGTTTTCCCAGTTGAAAAGAAAAAACTAATTATAAACCGAAAACAATTTTTTCAAGATCGATGTTTAATTTTCGATGTCATTAATAAGAATTTTCGAATCGAATGAAGAAACAAAAAATGTCTTTATACTTTTTTTTATAGTTCAGATTCATTAAACTGTTTACAAATAATTAGTTAATTAGTGAAAAATTAAATTAAAAAAAAAAATTAAGATGATACAAAAATATTGGTATTTTTAGCAAAAATTAATTTTTGTTATATGTCTCAATTATTTAAGTGTATACATATGTGCATTCGCATTGCACAGTGGCATAAAACCTACAAACAATTTCTTAAGCTTTATATAAAGAAATATCGAGTTAAAAATCCAAGAATGTAATGGATTTTCTTTTAAATAATTTTGTATAGAATAGACAACTTTTTTTCACTTACAATTTTCAAGAAATGAATAATATTAAAAAGAAATTAAAAATTAAAATTTATTACTGGAATTTATTTTGCGATTTCATTGTGCGTATTTTCAGTTAGGGAGTTAGGGATTTTCTACTTGGGACTAACGATGTATAAAGTGAATCTTGCTAATTTGTGGAAATTATCTTAAAAATAAAAATATTTCTTTGGTTCGTAAGCAGCGATCATTAAAATATTGAAATTGAATAACTCAGTTTGTTTGATCGGTAGTTCGTAAGATTTTTTTTTTTTTTTTTTGCTGAAGTTTTTATAGATATTTAAAAAGTAATCGACATATATATTTCTGTAAACGTATTTGGCGTTAATTTAACTCCCCAATTTTTTATTTGACAATGATCGTCTAATCTTTGATAAAAGGTAATTGTAATTTGAAATATCATTGACGATCGCTTTCAGTAATAATTTTTAATCTTGATTTTATAAAAATTTTTTTCTCAAAATTGCTTCAAATCCATTACATTTATTATCTACAGTTTTCTATTGATCATAAATTGATTATCAACCAAATCGTAATCAGTCCACCTCTTTTATCTACATGTAAGTATAAAATTTAATTAAAATTTTTATACCTTTTTTTTTATTAATTTAAATATTGAAATTAAATTTGTATCGTTTTTTCGTATTACCACTTTTGAAAAATTTGAATTAGTAATTAAATTGATAATTTATTTAATTTATTTTTCAATTATATATTTTAAGTTGATATTCTTTAGTTGTATTCTTAATTTATAATTATGACACCGTGCATGCGTATGTGTGATAACTCATTTCTAATTCCCTCGTAAGTAAGTATTTTACCGGCCAATGCTCGGCCATCGTTATATAAGGCCAGTTGAAATTAAATCAAAATATTGTATTGTATCTTTTAACAAATTATTCAGACGCTTAGAAAATGCAAGCAAGCGGAAACTTTAAATTTTATAATTAACAGAGAACTAGACTCAAGTCTTAAAAAGATTCTTATTTCTTTGCAAACTGTCTTAAGTTGTATTTTTTCTCAATTTTTATTGCTTGGGCTTTTCACATACATCCACATTTACTCCTACCTGCACAGTCATACATACTTACACATACTATGATATGGATTTTTGTAATCGATTTTGTGCCAGAAATATAGTACATACGTAAAATTGCATAGTTTTCCTTTTTAGAGAAAAACTGAAATAATTTGCGGTGACTATTGTAGTTTATCATTTGAGCGGGGTTTTGGGTGTAAGAGGTAGTTATTGTTATTTTTCTATAGTCCGCTTTAGCTGGCATATTAAAAAGACTCTATTTTATATTTACAGTTTTCTTTGCATTGCCGTTATTGAATATTGAGTTGTTTAAATTGACCGCTGCTGTGTTTCGCTTAAACTATTTAAATCAGTATTATGCACATACATACACTTGTAATTCCCATTAGTGATAAATAACTAAGTAGTCGTTTTCGCAGGAATGTTATTTATGCCTCCATATCCCTTACATATATGCTTTTCAGTTTCTTTTTCTATTGGCGGATTTAATTGATAAATTACAATGTCTTTTAGTTATAATTAGCGATCACGAATAAACCGTTTAACTTTTACGTATTTTACATTTCAAGTGTTTTTTTTTTTTATTTTTCTATAAGTTAAAAAAAACTTTACTTATTCTCCTTTAACGAGCACTTAAATATCCTTCATTTTTAATTTAAAACTCGTTTTTAAATAAAATTCAATAGATAATAACATTATGTTTTATTTTTGTCACAAGATTTTGTACTCTCTCTCTTTACTTGTAGTAAAATTTTGTTTTATAAAATATTTTGCATTTTTAAAAAATTTTTGTGGTTAAATGAAATTGTTGGAATTCAAACAGTCTTAAAAGTAGCGCGTACTTTAGCCGCTGCGATGCGTTTGCCACAACAGAAAATTACTGAATGAAAATCGTAGCTTTCTTTTCGTGTGATCTTTCTTCAGTTTAGAAAACATATCAACTAAACATACAGACATAAATGTGTGTTTGCATTTACCCAGAGAGTCTTTAAGCAAATGATTTCTTTTTAAGACCCTAAAAACTCAGAACAATAACACCACCAGACTTGTGCACACATACACTTGCATACAGCCATGCTCCCTAAATAACCGAACCAAAAATGCCAAGTAAATTTAATGGGCCTAGTAAAGCGAACAACAACAACGGTAAACAAAAGGAAAAAACAAAGCAAAAACAATAATTTTGTCTCTCACTCTGAATTATGAAAAGATCTAAAAGCAAATACAAAACAACAACAAAAATATCATTAAGTGTTGCCAATACATAATATAGCCATTATCTGCACAACGAAATCAATGTAGAGTCTTAAAGGTGTGCATTATAATTCAGTCTTAACAACAAATTGAATTTTATCTGTTACATTTTTATTTATTAAATGAAAACAGCTATTTTAAAGATCACTTTATAAGTAAGACTAATCCCGCTATTGCCACTAATTAAATGGTTGAGTGCATTTAATAAATTTTTACGGACTGCAGTAGGCGTTTTTTGCTTTTTCGATTAAATAAAATATTTTATTCCAAAATGAAGCTAGTTGCGATCTGATGTGCTGATCTGTTGAATCTATATTAATTAAAGATATTTTAAAATTAAAATTTTAGTAATTATTATAGACTAAATTATGGAACTGTTGAAAGAATTCGGAAAAAAATTTATCTTCAAGATACACTGAACACTAAGAGCTATTATAATATTTGTAAAAACTGGCAACACTGTTATCGTCAATAAAAAATCAAATGATCACAAATTCTTTGTGTGTGTCGCAAATTCTCTTAAACTAATATATATGTATGTATACAAACGTGACCATGTGTCCCAACATGTTCTAAAACTCGCTCTTAATAATCATTAAAGAGAATCATATTAAAACAGGGAGAATGCCATTGGTTTTGAGAGGGAGTAAATATTTTTTTGCATTATTTGAAAAGAGAAAGCCTCACTTTTAATCCAGCCGCACACTGATGCCATTAGTATTTTAAGATGTGTGCGTAAGATGGTTTTTTGTGCAAAATTTCTTATACACTTATAAAAATAGGTTAGCAGTAAAAATAGAATAATAAAAAAGATACAACATGAAAAGAGGTCATTGTCTTGTTCAACTATTTTTTGCTTTGTTTTTATTATTTTATTTTCTTAGATTTTTGTTTTTTTGTAATTTTTTATAAATATAGATTAGTTTGCTAATTGCTTCTTGAGTTAATGGAAATTATTAGAAAATATATAAATGAAAGCGGTGAAGCGGGGTTATTAATATGAATTGGTGGTAGCAGTTTGCTAACATTTTATATTTCAAAAATGTCTTCTATGTATGCATATTTGAAGTTTTCAATACGGTTTTTCTAAATTTTACCCAAATATATGTATGTATATGTGTTGAACCTTCCCCATCCATAAACTCCATCGAGAATTGATAAGGTAAAACCCATTACACTTTATTTCTAACACGGACGAAGTATGTATAGTATGTGTTAAAATAGCAAATATCTATAACAATTTATTTGGTTTCAAATTTTACATTTGCATAGATACAAATATGTGTATACATGTATGTGTGTCCATATGTACATAAGTACGCATTAAAATTTGTGTACATATAATTTTTCCATTTTTCCTTGCATTAGAAGAAGGTAAATAAGGTTATAATAAGGATTTGGTAAAATTTAACTATTCCCTAAGAAATATTTTTCTGAATGAAAATTCTGAAATTTAGGCTAATATTCAAAATGATATAAAATTATGCAAATGGTGCAAAAAATTCGAAAGCATTTTATTTTTGCAACTATTTTTCTGTTTCATGTCAATAAGTTCTTAAATTTCGGAAGTAATTTTTATTCAATTAATAACTACCTAGAATTCATCCACAGATAGATGGCATATGTATAAGGCAGTATTTCTTAGAGCAAATATTTCTTCTTTCAAATATTTATCATATTGCTAATTGTGCATGCATGTATTAGCACACAAAATATAGGAAATATTGTGAACATTCAAACGGATTGGGATCAACTCATGGTAACGTTCAACTTTATTGCTGGTTAAATGAAAAACAAACAGTAATAGTCCTGCGGCTAAAATCAATTCGTTCAGAGGGTCTTTGTTTAGTTAAGCGTATTTGGCAAAAAGAATAGTTAGCGATAGTTTAAAAAGCTCAATATATACAAAAGTTATTCCTCGAAATGCTTTGAAAATGATCATCTCGTGTTATCGGTCAGTTGGTCAGTTTCCTTTATGCCTGCTAATTTGTATGTTTAAGATTTTCATAAATCATATTTGATTTTATAAGTTTCCGATTTACTATAAACTTTTGTAATGTCAGAATCAAGCATATTAGAGTTTTATTTATTCAAATCAGAATTTTCTCTACGTGTAAACGGTTAATATTTGAAAAAGAGCTAAAAAAGTATTGGAATGATGATAGTGTATGTGTGTGTGTGTGTGTGGGTATGATTTTTGCTCTTTAACATGACCACACTCTAAATGTATTTTAATAAAAAGATTGTGCTGTGCTTGCGTCGCTTATATTTAAAAATTTGAGCTTTACAAAACTTACAAACGAATATGTTTTCTGATAATTTTTCTGTAAGAATTACATATGGATATACATATGTGTGGATATGTATGTGACGACAGATGACGACGTAGAGCATGGTTACGACGTAAACTAGACAGACAGCAACGATGAAATTCGTACGTAGCCTCGAAGAAGAGCAAGCAAGCTAACGATCATATGAAATGAAATCAACAGCAACAGCAACAGCAACAACACACACAATGAAAATTAAAACTTGAAGAAAAACCTCAAGCAACATATAAAAACAACAAATTCATTCTAGAAGTTACAAAACGACATTCCACAGTTAGTTGCGTTGTATGAAGTTGGTGTGCGAGTTTGTCGTGTGCTTTTTTTCAGTGTGTTGTACTTTGTGTTTGATTGGTTTTGTTATTTACCACTACATTTTTTAGTGTGTTTAATGTTGGAATTGCTGATGTGTGGTGTGTAACCCAGCTAACCAAAACGATTGAAAATAATATCTGTTGAAAGAAATTCGCAACATGCATATATGTTTATATGTATGGATATGTATGTATAGTCGTACATGTGTATGTTCATCCATAGTTTTATAAGTACAAGTATACATATACACAGCCATACATACATATATGTAATTCCTCTCTGTGCATATTGATAGGTATGCATGGCTCAGGTACACTCCAGCAAAACACATCTAAAAGTCATAAATCTGCACATACACACATGCATAGAAAGATATTCATACATATGTGTCTGTAATTGTGTGCATAAAAAATGTGTGTGAGAGGGTGCAAATATTCATATCTTTCGGAAATTAAGAGCATGAAACGTCCGATTTTGTGCGATTTTGTAAATTTTTAACAAATATTTTTGTTGTAAAATCTGAATTTTTGCAAACATTATTTAATTTTTGGCAGTTGGAAAATTTTGTAAATAGATTTCGTTGTACCGTAGATTTCTTTTATGGTCCCTACCGTTTATAATTACATACATACATCCATACATCCATAGATACATACATATGTATCTACATGCATGCATAAGTTAGTACAGGCTGCTTTTTATGTTGCGTGATAACTATCGACATCGGTAAATATGGCTTGACAGTTGAGAGTGGCGAGTCAGGTTAACATTCCTGACAAATGGCAGAAATGTACTCGTACATTGGAAAACATACGTTTTTACGCCAAGCTCATAGAGCACTTTACACATTTTACAGTCAAAATAATAGCTGTATTTGGAGAGCAAAAGTTCCTCAACCGGCTTACATGATGGAGCATCATCTTTCGGAATAAGCAAAGGGGTGCTGTCGAGCTAAATGGTGTCCACTGCCCAGTCATCCTGACTGAATTTTTGGTTCAGCTATATACATATGTATGTATATACATACATATGTATGTATGTACTAAATTTGGTTCCAACAAGACAGAGCCACTGGTTATACGTCGAATTTTATAATAGTTTTGCTGAAAAACAATTTCTTAACAACTTTATTTACTGTTCACTAGCTCCTTGCTCTAAGGTTTTAACTGCTTTCGTTTACTTTAATGCGGCTCTTTTAAGTCACTGGTGTATGCCGCCAAACCGCCAACTACTGGAGCGTTACTAGCCAATAATACGTTCCATATCTGTGCCCAGATATGTTAAAAGTTATTGTTAGAAAAGGGGAACATAAAACTTTTGCGCCAGCCCCATGTTTGGAATGATTTGAGTCAGCAATTGCGCCTCTCTGATATTTGATTTCTAATTTAAATATCGTCTAATTAATGCAAGTGGAACCCACCCTACCAAAGCCCTTCACATTTCTAATCCCCTCAACCAGCCTTTCTAATTCCTACTAGTTTCCTTAATAATTTCGTTCAAGTCTTATCAGTGTTGCACCGTGTAACATAAAGTTCGATTTTGTACATGCTGTTCTAACACTCAAAATATTTGTTATTGAGACAGAGAAATACAAATTTAAATATAACAAATTGTTACAAACATTTTGCTTAGGAATTTTATAAACAAGTAATTTATTAGCATTTAACTTTTTCTATAATTTTTATTAGTCATGCTATTACGTTTCAGTTTTTGTTGTTGTTGTTGTTCTTGTTGTTGTTTTTTTTTCTGGCGCTGCCATTTAATTTACTTCTTATCATTGTCACATAAACATACCGATGGAATGTAATAATTTTTATATTTTGTATCTTATCATTTCTTTTTATTTTTGTTTTTTTAATATATTTTTTAATTGCTAATAGAGTAAAAAATTTTCTTATATAAAAGCAACACCATCATCATGTGTTTCCTATCCAATTTTTTGTGTTAATAAATTTTTTTCTATTAAAATTTAATTAAGTAAGACTATGAAAGCCGTTTTAATAATTTATTGTTTCATTTTATCGAAATTCTGCCTATGAGAAAAAGAAATCATTGAATTAGTCATGCTTTAATGACTAGAAAAAAAAAATTTTTTTTTTGTTTCAACTTCGTGGTCTCTAAATTCTTAATTATCTTTTCTTTTTTCTGCTTTTTTTTTTTGAATATCACAAATAAAATGGAATTAGTTTTCCAATAGTTTCTAAAACTGAATCAACATTAAAAAATATTTTCAAGCGTAATTCATTTTTTATATAGTTTTCATTCCTGTGTGATATTTTAATCAATTACATGCATGTCACTGAAGTTATTAAATAAATAAAATAGTTATCACAGTGATGGTTATGCTGGTTTGTCGGATATTTAATATTTCTCAAATTCATTTTAAAATATTTCGGCTCAAATATTATGCAAAATCAGGATATGTTTCTAATAAAAGTTTCAAAGGATATTCCAGAGAAATTGTTGCAAAAAAGGCTCATTAAATTTTCTATAAGTAAGCCCAACTGCTTCTTCTGCAAACTAAAATATTTTCATATATTTGTAGTCCACTTCAACTAAATATGCATATATGTATGTGTGTATATACATATATGATAAGTGGAAGTGTTTCTAAATCCATGAAAAAGAATTTTCACTAGAAAAAATTCAAGTTGGCGGTTGGCTGAAAATCCTTTAAATATAGAAAACTAACCAGAATGCTACTCCATTTAACATTAAATATAAAAACTTAAAAAAAATATGAAAATAGGAAAAATTCGATTTGCTTAGGAAAAGTCAATATGTATATATGATGCTGTTAATTTTAATTTTAGACATTTTTCTTCAACAATATATTTCATTTCAGTTCACTCTTCTCACTTTGTATTCAGCTATTCAGGTTTAGCCAGTGATCAATTTTATTTCTTTTCACAGTTGGCTACAAGGATATGATTCAAATATCTTAGTTAATGATGGCTTAGTTACAACGATAGCAATTCTTTATTACAGTACAATAAAATACTTATGAAACACTTTTGAAGAACGAACAAAATGTTGTTCTACACTTCCTGAAACTTCATTTACATCCGAACTAATAAGTACATCCACTGTAAATGGCTATGTTCAAGGTCAATCTCAAGATCAAATTCATAGAATACCAAATTTGTAAGGCATTTTTCTCATGTGCCTCTTATGTGTTAGTTGATGTTAAAAGAAGAATTAGTCACTAGTCACTTTACATTAACCAGCAAGCAGTTTACACGAACAAAATTCCTTGACAGCGACTATTTCCTACCAATTTGTCTTCGCTGGCAATACAATTAAGGTAATTTCGACACAACGCATGACAAGGGTACGGGGTATTCCCCGTGTACTGGTCTTGAAAAGTAAATAATTCTCAGTGCATGCATTGCAAAATGTCTACTAAAAACATTTCTTTATGGCGGCTCTTCCCCCCCATCTCTATGCTATCGCAATACCATTAAGTTAATTGCGACACAACGCATTAAAAAGGTAGAAGGTATTCCCGGAACGCTGCAGGCTTATTCTGTATGGCGATACGAAAGTGAAGGCGACTCGAAAACATGCAAATGCGAACCCTTCTTATTCTGTGTTGCGATGTTTGTAAAGTATTTTTGTATTCGCATTTAAAATTCGAAAATGTGGCAAGCCGGTATTCTGTTTTGCGAAAAGAAATGTCGGATACATACAAAGATCTTAAAAGCACAAAAATATAAGTGAAAAATTATAATTTTTTTTAATTTTTTAAAAATAATTGTTAAAAGTATTCATGTAAACAAACAACAAGACCACCAAATCACACCAAATCAATTTGAAATAATGGTGGAATTTATGATGAAAAGATACCCACTGGCAAAAGGTCATTTAAAAATATTAAATGCACGTCAGTCGTAAGTAATTGTTTTTAATGCTTCAAAATAGAATATCTTTTGAATACCTTTAGAATATACCTTTTTCAGAATATTGAATTAGCTTCTAAGCAATCTTCTCTGCGGCCTTTAATTTTGGTCATGCGCGTCTTCATCATCAAACTATAGAGCCACAGAATTAATTTTTGGTAAATTACACAAATATTATAAAATAAAAGTCGAATGCGATTGCGAAAGCCATATAGAATACCAATTTCCCTTCGCATCGCTTTTGATTTGCGCATCGCATTGAATTTCGCATCGCAAGACTGAATAAGCCTGCTGGGCTTAAAAAGCATATGATGCTTAGTGTATGCATTGCAAAATGGCTAGTAAAAAACTCCTTAATACCTTCTACTACCTCCCCATCTATCTGCGCTGGCAATGCCATTGTCCTAATTCCGTCACAAAACACTATTTGTGCTAATTACGTCACAAAACATTTCAAGGGTAGAAGGTATTCCCTAAGCTTTGGTCTTAAAAAGCAAATAATGCTCAGTGTATGCATTGCTAAATGGCTACTAAAAACTCCTCAACACCTATTTTCTGCCGCCCATCTATCTGCGCTCGCAATGTAATTGTGCTGATCCCATCACAAAAATTACAAGGCTAGAAAGGTATTCCCTGAGCTTTAGTCTTAAATTATATACTACCATTAGCCATCCGTTAATGTGGATTACATACATATATTTTCAAAATCGAATACCTAAACCTTTTCAACCTGCCCTCGCATATAAAATAACCCATAGAGTGTTCGGTCAAACTGAACACACTACTAATTTAATAAAGCCAAAATAATTGCCATTCCTGCTGAAGTAACAGTTAACAATTTAAGCCAGCTAATCTGATATAAAAATATTCAAAAGTGTCTAATCAATAAAATGGTTTACAACCTCTTGATATACTTAGTACAAAGTGTTTAGCATGTCATTTAGTCACATGTGCTTATTATTGCATTTAACGGTTTTCCACATTTCAATCAGTAACGGGCCAATAAAAAAAAAATTCCTAAAGAAAGATAGAAAGAAACGACAACTAAACTGCGCAACAAATTTGGTTTCATTCGCCTGAGCAACCGCCTCTCCACGCACTCCTCTTAAAAGACAGCCAACATCAACAAAGTCACATGAGTGGAAAAAATCGTCATTCACTATTTATATGTACATACATACACACATCCGTACATATATAAAAAGGCTGAATGTAAAAGATACTACATAAAGAAAATATGTATAAAAGCCAAGAGTAACTACCAACTAACCAATCAAGATAATTACATACACAAATGCAAAAGAAATTTACTCAAGCTTTCAAATGTATGGGAGAAAATATTTTGTGGACCTCTTTAAAAAGCAGCTACAAAAAACAAAAAACAAAAAACAAAAAAATAAAAAACAAATAAAAAATAAAAAATAAAAAACAAAAAATTAGACACGTACTTATAGAATTTTTTAGGCCAAAGTCTTTTCTGTTTTTGTATTTGTTTTCTTAAAGCATACAAATAATGCTACAAGTAAAGATACTGACTTTTTTTTATAATGGAAAGGCCAGAAAAAGTTTTAAAAGTTTCAAATTCCAAAAGTTATAAACTAACTAAACGCAGCGTAACGTCTGTCTGTAGACGTGTACTTGAAGGAAGGAGGAATTATTTAGGTGATAAGTTAAACAAATAGAAAGAATTTCAATTATATTGACGTATGCTTTTATCTTATAATTTTCTTAATTTCTCTCTTCGTGATATGCAGCACGTTGTGAATGATTTCAGTTGCCATTTTAAATATCCGTCTGTGGAAAATCTCAATAGTACTTCCAGGCGCTTAAGATTATAACGAGGCTACGAAACTTTGCCCATTAAAAATTGCTTAAGTCAATTAACAACAACAACAAACCAGACATACATATGTATGTATTTATGTCGGTCTTTCAGACCTTTACTTACAATAATGCCGTTTAATAGGTTTTTCCTAGCGGGATACATATGCTCACACCGATTCGTTTCCAATTGTTAATAAAATTTCAAAATTATCCATTTTTATTATTGAGTTGGTTGGTCAAAAGGTTTGGCGGTGTTTTTATTTTAAGAAACGATTTTTTATGGCATTGTAAAATTGTGTTATCTTAAAATTATACAAACTGGACTTCAATACACAGAAAAATAATAAATAGATAAATCAATTAATACAACACAAAATCAATCAAAGTCATCTTAATACTGATTCCTTTCCAAATAAAAAAAAAATGAAAAATTTATTTAAATTAAGTTTGCAAAAAGCGAAAGAGATGTTGGCTAAGACAGCCATAAAAATTTATATTTACATTTGGCAACAAATGGGTTGGATCAGTTAAAGCCCTATGGGGGAATTCTTATTGGCTTACTGGCTTAACTAATTGTTTACAAGTGGAGTTATAAAAAGATAATAATAATAATATAATTGGCTCCATTCCTTTCAAGATCGCTGGATTAGATTTCTGGCTGGAAGATTATACATTTAGCTATCTCCAAGCCTAATTAGAAAATTTTATTTTTCCACCAAACATCTATATCTTTCCTCTTTTAATTCAAAAGAAGCTTTTGAAACTTTTTGAAACCATTTATTGCAGTAAATATGCTATAAAGAATGCAAAGGACCTTTGTGAGTACATATTTCTGCAAAACTATTGCTTAATAAATCAGTCGAGGCTTAAGCTCTCTCTAGCTAGTTTTGCTAAACTGGCTATTACTTTAAACGAGGTTTAAACTTTATTACTATACGCAACTTAAGCGACCTAATATGGTAACACTGCTATAAATGTCAA
This sequence comes from Ormia ochracea, assembly GCA_963402855.1. Taxonomy (NCBI): domain Eukaryota; kingdom Metazoa; phylum Arthropoda; class Insecta; order Diptera; family Tachinidae; genus Ormia; species Ormia ochracea. The sequence continues at coordinate 8,610,715 of OY727106.1, forward strand.
CAGCCTTTTTTTTGAAGCAGGGCATCAGCTTATAAATATTTTTATATAAAGCAGACTTCCGCTGAAAGCGTAAAATGTTTCTTCATCACTCCAATACCCTGCAACCGAAGAAACAATTATTTTATATTCACCTCAGCTTTTTTTTTAGCCCAAACTTGACGTCTGTCATAATCATATGGTTCGTAAACGCAGTTTAATCGCCAAATTTTCAAAGTGTAAACTGCGTTCAAATATGGTTTAAACTTTTATTGGTTTACGTATACATTTAGCCGTTTATTAGGGATGTGAAGACCATCATGCGCTTTGCCTGCGCACTAGCTTTGCTTTTCTTTCTTTAGAAAATTCCTTCGAGTAAACAGAATGTGAACTTTCATTTGTGCATCATATTATTCCTTCAATTATGCATTTATGCATCATGAAACATACGCAGATAGTCGCCGGCAGTTTTATTTGTCTAACTGACTATTTAGAAATGAAACACAGTTCCCCCTCTTCAACAAGAAAAAAAAAGAAGAAAAAAATAGACCAGGCAGTAATTGCAGCAAAATATAAATTTTTTTAATAGATTGTATTGGCAAATGGAAATTTCAAAGCACCCTACAGTTTCTCTTAGAGCGAAAGAGAAATTTTGTAAAAAGATTTCTTGTAATTGGAGAGAATACATTTCGAGAGACATTCTTTTATATCAGTGGCAATTTGTCATGTCAGGTTTTTCCTACATATAAGGGATAGCGAGTAAATTCCGGGGGAAACCCCTTTCATGTTTGGGGTGAATAACGCAAGCATACATACATATGTATGTATGTTGAAATACGGTCTGCTCCTGCAGAAGAAAATAAAAAGCCGGAGAAGAAAACAATATATAAAGATTTTTATGCCATGAATATTTATTTCTCGCAAAGAAAAAATTGCTAAAGTGAAATTCCCGTCATTTTTCCCCTGCTCTTAATACAGTGAATGTAAAGAAAACAAAAAGGAAATTCTAAAATTTGAAAAATTTAAATCTTTAGAATCGGACCTGTAATGTCGCTGCAAGAAAGCGTAACAACAACAATGAATTGTTGGTAGAAGGTTGCCAGGTGGATCATAGTGTTCTGAGTTAATGGGTTTAGATATATTTTGGAAAATTTTAACAAATGTCAGCCGTACATATATACCGTTTCGAATTAGCTCAATATGAAAACCTAACGTCGGATTCGCAATCTTTGCAGAGGGCGTATAGGAAAAATGAGCACTGCACAACCAACTCTTTTGAGAAGCGCTCCCACGGATTAGTATCCGTAGTTTAAAGGAAAATCGAATCTAAAAAGAGAGTAGAGAGACAGCTTAAAAGTTCTATCGAAAATTTAATATTTCTCATTAGAGGATATAAAAAGGCCCCATGATAGATGCAGTTTCCAGTTGCCAGCAAATATAAATGAAATATACTCGTATTCTAAGACTAAAAATCAACTAGAAAAATTAATATAAACCCAAGATCAGCATTAAAAACCATATAAAAAGGCTTTATCAAGAAAAAGCGCTAATATGGAATAAAGCGCTAATTTGAGTAAGGTAGCTACCTTATGAAAATCGCAATTTTTTATTTTCCCGAATTGCCAGCAAATATAAATGAAATATACTCGTATTCCAAGACAAAAAATCAACTAGAAAAAGTAATATAAACCCAAGATCAGCATTAAAAACCATATAAAGAGGCTTTATCAACAAAAAGCGCTAATTTCACTAAGGTAGCTACCTTATGAAAATCGCAATTTTTTATTTTCCCGAACTGCCAGCAAATATCAATGAAATATACTCGTATTCTAAGACAAAAAATCAACTAGAAAAAGTAATATAAACTCAAGATCAGCATTAAAAACCATATGAAAAGGCTTTATCAAGAAAAAGCGCTAATATGGAATAAAGCGCTAATTTGAGTAAGGTAGCTACCTTATGAAAATCGCAATTTTTTTCCCCCCGAATTGCCAGCAAATATAAATGAAATATACTCGTATTCTAAGACAAAAAATCAACTAGAAAAAGTAATATAAACCCAAGATCAGCATTAAAAACCATATGAAAAGGTTTTATCAAGAAAAAGCGCTAATATGGAAAAAAGCTCTAATTTGCGATTTTATGAAAATCGCAATTTTTTTTTCCCCGAATTGCCAGCAAGTATAAATGAAATATACTCGTATTCTGAGACAAAAAATCAACTAGAAAAGTAATATTAACCCAAGATCAGCGTTAAAAACCATATGAAAAGGCTTTATCAAGAAAAAGCGCTAATATGGAAAAAAGCTCTAATTTGCGATTTTATGAAATTCGCAATTTTTTTTCCCCCGAATTGCCAGCAAGTATAAATGAAATATACTCGTATTCTAAGACAAAAAATCAACTAGAAAAAGTAATATGAACCCAAGATCAGCGTTAAAAATCATATGAAAAGGCTTTATCAAGAAAAAGCGCTAATATGGAATAAAGCGCTAATTTGGGTAAGGTAGCTCCTTTTTAACCAAAAAGGAGAGTGGAGAGACAGTTCAAGAGTTCTATCGAAACTTTAATATTTCCTTTGATGAATGCCGTTCCCAGACCAAAGTGATGTTAACACAATCAATTCTCTGATGAATGCCGTTCCCAGGCCAAAGTGATGTTATCACTTATTATATCACTTATTATTACATCATAACATATTATTAACATCATAAGTGATGTTAATCCTCTGAGAAGCGCTCCCACGGATGAATATCCGTGGAAAACCTAACCGAAAAAGAATATAGTAAAGAGACAGCCTAAGAGTTTTATCGAAACTTTAATATTTCTCATTAGAAGAAATAAAGGCCCCCTTGATGAATGCCGTTCCCAGGCCAAAGTGATGTTAACATCACTTATTATAACATCATAGCATATTATTAACATCATAAGTGATGTTAATCCTCTGAGAAGCGCTCCCACGGATGAATATCCGCAGAAAATCTAACCTAAAAAGAGAGTACAGAGACAGCCTAAGAGTTTTATCGAAACTTTAATATTTCTCATTAGAAGAAATAAAGGCCCCCTTGATGAATGCCGTTCCCAGGCCAAAGTGATATTAACAAATCAATGGAAAAATATTTAGAGTGCAAAAAAATATTCACTATAAGGAATACTTTGTTGAAATGTGAATAAATTTCGGATTATCATACACAACTCAATTACATCAGTTGTAAGTTCCGAGGCAAACCTCTTTCTTCTTTGCGGGGAATAATACAAGCACATGCATGTCGAAATACGTTCGCTTACTGCCTTAAGTTTAACTTAGGCAAAACGCACTGAGCTAAAGCCTGCATGGCGGCCGCAAAATCATAATAAGTGTTACTTAATTTCTACTTTTAGTGTTCTTATTCCGTCTTCAGCTGTGCAATAACACGAGTAACTATTCAGCGAAAAGTTATGCTGTTACTTCCTAAGTCTAACCCAGCAAAAGGTTATTAAAATTTGCTTGTAATTTTTTTTAAACAGAACTGCGATACGAAATTATCTATTATACCACATCAAGCTGTCATGCATAAAATTGCTTATGGCATAATTGTAATAATAATTCCATTTTAGTTGTTGCTTTTTTCGCCGCCACATTGTTGTGCCCTGCTTTTTGCAATTGTATGCATGTGAAGGTATTGATATGTTTCTAAAACAGCAATAAATGTAGTGCAAAAAGCGTTAAAATTACGGCGGGGAATCAATTACGGTTTTACCATAATTTTAATAAGTATTTACGTTATATGATGGTGGAAGCGAAAACACAGACGATAACAGTGATGATTGTGTTGATAACTTTTAAGACCCCATGACCAAATCACACAGTGCTACACAAATATTGTTTTAATTATTATGATGTTGTTTGTCTTAGGGGTTTGTAGAACCTTCATTTATATATTTTCCCGCATTAACGCATTGCTTGGTTAATTATTATTAATTTTTTATTTATTTTTTTTTTTTTTTTTGCTTTAAAGGGTGAAAAAGTCATTATTGAGCTGAAGCCATTCCGAAAGATTAATATGCATACATTTATTACAACATTGAGGCATTCCAAAAGCAATAAGTAGTCGTATGGGTGTTAAAAGTGGAAAGGAATTCAACTGATTAAAGTAAAAGTTGCGATTTGAAGAAGCTTTAAAATATATATTTAAAAATTATTTAAACTATGGCATTGGAATGCTCGTGGATGTTCAAATTTAATGCATTTGGAAATTTCTAAGTAAAAACAAATCCGCCGTTGGCTAAAGTACTAAATTCCACAATTAAAAATTGCTAAAGTCATGGGTTCAATTCCTATTACTGCCACTCATAAAAAAATATTCGCTGACATCCCTTCGTAAGCTTTAATATTTCTAGTGCTTATTGTGGCTTGCTGACATTAACCAGCAAACATTTCGAAACAATGTCGATCATAATGCACTTCCGATAGACTGGTTGGCATGTTTTTTGTAGAAGTGTTTCGTTTCTACCCTTATGACCTACGCCCTATGCCCGCGCAATGCACTGCAGGAGTGCACACTGCTCCCTTATGCTGTTTACAGAAAAGAACATCGTTTGATTCCACTTTTTTCCTACTTGTAGCCATAAGGAAGTTGCAATGTAGTCGCCATATTTAATCGTTGATCATTTTGCTGCCTATAGATTGCAGGCTATATATTTATGCTATCCCATTATATATTCCTTCATCTATTCCCAAAGTTCTTTGTTGGCTAAAAGTTATGTAAAATTTTATTATTTAATTTTAAATTCTTGAGAATATAACTTGAGATGTTTTCCAGTCGTTTCAAAGCTTTGAAATTATTTAATATAATTTCTCTAATTTTATAAGCAGAATTCAATTTCTTTCAACTATAAAGATTGTCTTTAATTAAAATGAGCAATTGAATTTTCTAAAAGTGAATCTTTAATTACTTTTGATAGCGTACCATTGCCCCACATCATCAATGTCTCCATTGAAGTGCCTTTAAAGGAAAAAGATATGAGAGGGGCCAGAGGTATTTATATTTATGCATATTCGTATTGTGCCCGTCTATTGTATTTGTATGTACTGGTATGTTTGATAAGGGGGAAAAGGCCGATAAATCAATTTCAATTTAACAAATTGCATTTCTTAAGAAATGTATTTGTAAAATTGATTTATGTGAACATTCCATACAAGGATGGCAAATTCTATAGTATTGCGTTATGAATTTAGTTGTATGAGAAATTTTTTAATTAAACACTGATATTGGCCTCCTAGTTATCGCGATTTAATCTAGTTAGGCTTAGTATAGGGTATGTGTTTCCAGTCTCACTAAAGGGGGGTTTCTGCAGAGCAGCCCTACGCTTTGTTGTTTGGATTTTAAAGTGGAAAGGCAAGCAATTGATTTTTTATTTTCCCATTAGTGAAAAACATTTTTTCAGTGTCATTCACCTTACACGTCATTGAAAGCTTTTTTATAACTTTAAATGTTACAGCTTTTAAATGGTACAGCGTTTCCCATACCTGAGTAAAAAAAAAACTTAAAGTTCAATTAAATAGATCATTAAAAAGAAATGGCATTTATTAAAAAATTAGGGAAAATACTGGAAAAAGTGTATGTGTGTATATCCCTTTCTAAAACCCCATTAACGTGCACAACGTCACCATCTTCAATATCGCAGTCAATCATTTTTAAGTTCAATTTTTGTTCAATTAAAAGAGAATTATTGAAATAAAACAAGAATCAGATTTGCCACCACTTAACATGTTCCACGTGCTAATGCAGTTACACATACATACATATTTTGAAAGAATGCAGGCGCAGGCTATTGATTGACTGTCAAAATCAGAAAGGCGGCAGCAGGCAGGCTGTTCGACAAATACAACTCAAATGCAGATGATTGGAAATGCAATCACAAAACTACGGGTAGCACAATTTCGATACAAACAATAACAGTCTTGCCATTGTTGCAGTATTGTGTTTGTCGCATAACTGTGTGATAGAAAATGCCGCTTTCCATATACACAAACATACCTACAGAGTCGTATCCATTTTGTTAAGTCAATGAATGAACTCTACCATAGTGGTTTCCATTGTAGCAACTGCAATATTCAGTCGCATACAACCAGGAATCTCAGTGCTGGATTAAACAATTTGAGAGACTTCTGATTATAGTGGTAGCAGTCATGGTGGCCACTATTTATTATATTCTTAACAATTTTCTGTGTGTGCGAAATTGAAACTTGTTCTATTGTTTGTCAGGCTGTTAGCAAAGGAAAATCTTGATAAACCACATTCCATTCAACATCTTTAAAGTAATTTCAGTGTTTGTAAGAAAGCTGACAATAACAGCTTTTACTGGAACTAAAGCTTATTTCGTGCCTTCTTATCAAAAAATTCCTTAAAATATCATGGCTGGGTGTGTGTATATCCATATGTACATATGAGTATGAGTGAGTAAGCGAATAGTTTATGATTTGCTACAATACTCGTATAAATTCTTAAATGGCATATTAAAATTTTTTTGGGCAATTATGCGGAAATAACTGGGAATATATTCTCAGCATAGAGTTTACAATGGAAGCTAAATGTGCTCATTTTATAAAACATTTCAGAAAAATATTATTTTCTTAACATTCATCGAAATTGATTATATATAGTTTCTAAGCGCATTTCACTGTTGCTTTGGGAGATCATATGAGAACCTCCTCCCGACTTTTGCAACTTTGTTTATATAAGTCATTTTTTTTTAACTAATTCAAACTGCAAAGCTGTGTTTGCAGAAAAACACCGATTGTCTGGGCAGGAATCGAATCTGCAAAGTACTCCTTATTATCCATTTGTCTACGGGGCCACCCTGTGATGTTAATGTTTGTATTGTTAATAAATCGGCAATATAGGTTATTTACCGAGTCAGCCAGTGTTTTAAAATAAATTTTTTTTTAAAATAAAAATAAAAATTTTTCTGATTTATTAAAATTTCTTGGAGTTACTGAATCGAATGAACATTAGTGGAACCAGCAATAAAAGTTGCCTAATATAAAAATAGTTGCTCTAAGTCTTTCCTTCATAATCCTTTTTGTTGCCAATGTAAACCCCCTTTCTAAATTTCTTCCTCTTTCTATTTAGGTTAAATAGATTACACAAATTAATTTAATTCAAATACCAGTGTCAGATTGGTTACTTGTCATATGGGGTTTAGCCGATGAAAGCTTTAAGCCCAAAGTAAAAATGATATTGCCTTCATTTATCGGACCTTAAACACACACATACTAAATATAAGTATGTAAAATTGAGAACATAAAATTAACATTCCTTACCAATAAATTGTCAAGACAATTGAAATAATTTTCAGCGCCGATATTGTATTCAATGTTCTATCAGAGCCCCGTATATAGTGGTGAAATTTCGGCAATAGTTCCTTTTTAAAAAAATTAGAAAATGATAATGTGTTAAATGGTGGATAAATAAATGAAGGTAATGTGCAAGTACACTTTTAGTAAACCTTGGAGCTGGGCTCTTAAAGCATAAGTTCAGTTTGGGGTTCTGAGAGAAGATAATGCTCTTTAAAGCATGGAGCTAGTTATGGCCAAGTCATATACAATCCAAGATAACATATGGCATGCATAGCTTTAAAATGCATTTGCAGAGTTAAACTTAGAAATTAAAATGTAAATGTAATAACTGAGCTTGTTCAAAGTATTGCTACGAAGATAAGTGGTAGGAAATATGAATTTCGTACAACAATACGAGCTCGGCATAAAAATTCAATTATTACGAAAATATTATAAAGTGCGATATAATTAAAAAATGTTGCCCAAGAATTTAAATATTAGCAGAAAACGAAATAAAAACTTAGTCAAATAATATAAAATAAAATAACTGAAAATGTAAAATTTTTATAAGATAAAAGCAAACATGGTCACACCGAAATGATTTGTTTACCGTACGTCGTCATGATTGTGTGCATTTGCCTTAACACAAATCTGTTTTATATTCGAATATTCGCCGTGCAAAATTCGTCGTTCTTTTAAGATTTGTTGCCAACGCGAAATGGCACAGAATTCATACTAGTTTGTGGCTCTTCTTAACGTTTTTCTCTATACGATCGTATGTCAGCTTAGCAATCAGTTGCCGTCATACTGCTGTGCTTAGTGCCATGTACTGAATAGGTGATAACAGGCTATCACCGTTTGTTGCAAATATCAGATTGATATGACATAAATTACGCAAATATGAACTGCCCTCACCAGCCATAACCTGCAACCTGCAACCTGCAACCTGCAACTTCTCGTAAGCCAAAAGGTCTATTTTATATGCATACACAAGTATGTATGTGTGTTCAGTCAAAAATGAATTATAAAATCTGAATAATCCCCATATGAATGTAGATAGTAAAAACAAAAGAAAATTTGGGGTGGAACCACTTAAAGTTGCAGAGCACGGGTACGGGTTTAGGTTACAGTGCCAATTAAAGTGCAAGTGAATGTACATATGTATGTATGTGTATGTGCGCAGTTAAGCATGTACTTAATAAATAGTATTTCATTAGCCTTTGAACTAGTTTATAAGTTCAGCAGTGAATTGTTTATGTTTTATAATGAATAAAGAGAAACATTTTATTGTTTGCATTACAAAACATCAACCTGGTTAAAGAAATAAGAAAACAAAAAAATGTTTGTTCCCCAGTTGTTTATTTGCTTGATACACCCAGCTACAGTCAGACAAGCAGCCAAGCAGCCAAGCAGCCAGGCAGCCAGGCAGCCAAGCAGCTAGACAGGCTGACAGACACACAAACTTTTACTCTGTACACTGTTTCTACGTTTGTTTGAGCAGAGTGTAATGATTGTGCATGCACGAATGGTACTGCTCTCAAAAAATCATACATACCAAAACAGACATGCAGACGAGTTGTGCCGTCTTTGCTATTCACTAAATAAGAATAAGAAATATTTTTATGTTTAACTTGCTTAGTTCAAATCGTAATGTCCCTGCCTGCCTATATTATCAAATTGCATTGAGGAACATACACATGCACAGGCATTATATGTAGGTATGCACACTCGTCTGCACACAACAACAAAAACTACAAATAAATGCATGTGTGCATGCATGTAAGCATATACAAACATTTAAATATAATGGAAAAGGAAGAAGAAATAAACGAAGGCATGAGTGAGTGCATTATGAACTCTACTCTGCTTTGCACTACTCACAACAAGTCAGACATTTAGCCAGCCAGCCGATCAAACAAACCAACAACACAAGCAGCTAGGAAACGAGACAACTAGCCATCATCAACCAGCGAACCAAACATTTTAGTTCAACGAACTCAAAATAGAAATGTATTTCATTCATAAAAATGTTTACTCGGCATTTGACTAAGTGACAGACAACTTGCCATACTGCCTCTCAGCTTGTTTCACTGTGTGTTGCATATGTTCTAAATTTTAAGTAGCCGACTAAATGCAATGCATTCGTTACTTTTTCGAGTGTTTGCTGTGCTGTATGCTGTATGCTGTGTGTAATCGTAAATGAATTGTTTTCGGTTCAGTTGATTGCAGTTGGTAATGCCAACTGCAGAGAATCCCTTAAAAGCGTTCAGGAATAAAGGTGTTTCTAATGTGTCCAGCGAACTGCCAATAATGTCTGCTTAAAAGTTTGTTACTCACGTAGCAGATGGCTGGCACAGCAAGAGGTGCTTGCAGCACGAGCGGAGATTTCAACGAAATATATAGATTTAATGATCACTCCCGCCGAAGGAATTCGTTTAGCTTACAACAGGCTTCGGCAGCTAAACATCTCTTAACTTCATACCACTACCGATTGGCAGTTGGCCTTTGCATAGACCCAATAGCTGTCCAATGAATTCGTTAATGAGCAAAGACGTCTTGTTACAGATATGCTTAGACTTGCTTTAAAGTCACATTGGGTCCTAAAGTGATTGATCTGCATAGATTGGCTTAAGCATACCTCTAATGAAAACTATGAACTGTTTTTCTCAGCTAGACTTTTGAAGAAATCTATCATTCTCCTAGATGGGAAAAGGAACTGCTTTCCTTTTGCCATAAAACTATTGAAAAAGAAAAAGAAAAAGCAAAAGAAATGTTTTCTCAAGATTTTCTTATTAACAGTTTTGCGTTATGGAATGTTTCATCGTTATGCAATGCGCCCCCAACTTCATATTTGAAAATTGAAACAATAAAAATATCCATCACTTCTCTTTTCTTACGTTGAAATAAATTTAAAAGCTTTTCCGTAATTATTCATCGGACAAGCTCTGCATTGCATTCATGAAGCACTTTTCTATGATATTTGGATGCAGTGTGGGTAAAAGTACTTCTAAAACTGCCAGGGACTTAAAATGTAATTTATGTATATCTATTCGTCCGCATGTTGCACTATTTCATTGTTTGTCAGTTTTATCTTTCTTGTTTAGATTAAAAAAATATATAAATAAAAACTGAGCACAAATACTAGAAAACATTTTTGACTGTCTGCATAGTTTTTGGTCGATGGCGTCGTCTATCAATTGCATACGAAAGGTTTAAGTTTTTCACTTAATTTAAAATTGTTGCATGTTGCCAAGTATTTAATCATGTTTTTTTTTCTGCTCTCCTTCTATGTCTTGCTCTTCCTCTTCTTTCTGCTACTTAGATTTAAAAAAGTGTATGCAGTTAATGCTCGTATAGCAAAAATGACTAAATTCGTATATGCATATAAATAAGTGGAATTATAAAGAAGACAAAAGAACTCGGAACATGAAATGTGCTGAGATGTTCTCGGAAACTTCAAGAATGTATTCAGTTCGAAACGCAGTCCAGAAAAAAAGGCCAATTAGAAACTTTTTTAACTGAATTTAGAGCCTGACAATTAAACATATCAACAACAGGGTGTGATAGCAATACAGTTTCTTCGGAAGGGTATAAATCCAGTAGCTATATAAAGCATGACGGGGATAAAGTTAGGTTAGCAGGCCTAGAGGGGTTTAAGGGAGATGTGAAGGAAAGCCCTGTTAAAAGATAAAAAAGAGTGTGAGAGAGTGGCTGTACTGGGAAAGAGAAAGCAGCAACTGGCAATAAGAGAGGTAGTGCCCAAACAAGGTTAATATAAAGCACCAGCTACTCGAAACGAACTTATTCATTGGTCTTCTAATTCGGTGTTTCGTCTGTGGCGGCGATAGATATCACAGTATTTCATGCTGTAGTCATTGTGTAGGAAATCCACAAGTCATAAACAAGTTGGCTACTAATGGCGTTATCAAATATTATAAATCTCCATTATACGGATTGCTTTAAAGGTTTTCCTAACAGGCTCTGATATATGTTTTGCCAACATAAAATATCCCTTGGCGATATTGCATTTGACTCCTCGCAGTGCTACAAAAATAATTTTGGGAAAATTTAAAAAAAAAATGAATTCGTTATTTTATTTTAATTATCTTTTTGTTACTTTGTGAAGTTTGTTTTGTGTTGCCCTTATTGTTGTCCAATTGCATATTCCGTAAAATTTTTGTATCAACGACACAGAAGAAGTCGCAGTAAAATCGAACAGGAGGAAGATTGGATATGATTAATTAATCCACTTTTGACTTTAGTACCAAAAACAGCTGAAGAAATGCTGTGTAGGCTGAAGTGTTAACTCTTAAAGGGTGTGATCCACTATCCTTTACAGTCATACGATTCATTCATACGAAAATCTGCGCAACAACATGACGTTGTAGGAGACAAACTACTAAATAAATACGATGCAAATAACTTATTTCTTTGCTGATTGAAGTAAATACAACTCTGATTGCATGAAAGTTGTATTCTTAGGAAAATTTACATAAAATTTTCCAAATAGTTTGACATCTCAAGAAAATCTGTCACACAGATGAATTTTTATACATTTGACATGATATTTGACAGATCATACTGTTGGGTAGAATAGTAAAATATGACCTTCAGCTGCCATAAATGATAATATAATACAAATAGCAAACACTATTCAACTTTTACTATAAATTTAATTTTATCAAATAAAGTAAAAAAAGGGACAATTTTGTTTGTCTGTCAATAATCGTACCCGTCGAAAGGGTTTCTGGTTTCCTGCGGTATTCTACTTTATTTTTATTAGAATTTAATTTAATTTATTTGCAAGTCTTAATTTTTTTCTTCTATTCAACGTCTCTTCATTTGCACTCCCACAAATTGATGATGAAATATGTCGCCTTTCTGCATCCGTTTGTTGAAAGTTGTCTTGACTCTTAATTATATCTCAGCAAGATGAAAACTTTCTGCAACTCCCTCTCTTCAATGTGCCAGCAAACGCAATTCATTCATACAATGTTTAATTTAAAAAATTAAATGCATAAAAGCAACAAAAAGCAGATGCATCGAAAGCAATCACTTGAATCAGGCATGGAAATTTAATAGTTGGAAACTCTATATCTCGTTTCAATTATCGCGTTATTGTAACCGTGTTCACTATTTTCCAACTATAAAAACATTATTTGTTTTATTAAATTTTTAATATTTTTTTTACTACTAAGCAGTTTTTCTAATGGCCTTGATGGGTGGAAAAATTTATCTGAAGCATATTTACATTATAGTGCAACATTATTTGGTAAACGAGCAACACCTTTGAATAATAGAGCAACACTGTTTTGCAAGCGGGTAACACACTTGAATAATAGTGCCACACTTTTGCATAGTAGTGCAACACTGGTTTGTAAGCGGGCAACACATTTGAATAATAGTGCAACACTGTTTAATAAGCGAGCAACACTTTTGCATAATAGTGCAACACTGGTTTTTGGTTTGTAAGCGGTTTTTTAAGTCGACCAGATTTCTTTTCTTCTAGTAGAATCGAATGAATGAGCAGAATTGGGAACCGGGAATTTGAATTTTTCACTTACACGGTTATTCATGTATAATACAGTGTTGCAAATCTAATTTTAAATAGAAACGCCGATTTTTAAATGGCGTTTTTCGAAATGTTTTGAAAGAAAACTACTGTTTTTGTATGTTTTTCAGAAATGTATGGAGCAAATCTCATGTGTTTATCGAAAATGGCAACGAACTATTACAGAATAAAAAATTATATTTGGCCGATCCAGATTTTTGTTATTAGAACCGAATAGATCATTGATTAAAATAAAATATGATAAAAAAAACCTTCAGAGAAACCTATTGAGAAACTGATGACTCCATATAAATCTTAAAGCTTAAAATATTTGTGGAAAATGAAAACTAGATTTTGAATTTTTTCATTATATAGAGTTTTCTTTGAAATAACTGAGAATTTCTAATTCGCTGTTAACAATTCTAATGACTTTTTTTTACATAAACTTTAGTTTTTTTTCGTTCTTCGTTTGATTCTTCTTATATTTTGTTCAGTTTTCGATCTTTGCCCTTTAAAAAAAAAAATTCTTTTTATACTTTTCAAGATTTCATTTGCACTATGGGGAACCTCTATTACTATAAAATTGTTTCTAAAAATGAAAAAATTTCCTAAATGTTTTAGCCTTTTGCATTGATGTGTAATTATTAACTGCTGGCAGTGCACTTTCAACCAGATATGATAACTTCTACCCCATTGTCAGGTAATTCCCACAGACTGTTTATGTTTATTTTACTGATGAAGTGCTTGAAAACTTTCCGATTTGCGTCTGAACGTACAAAAGTAGCAAAGCTTCTATCTCTGCCTTGAAGTACAAGTAATTGAGGAAAATTCAATAAAATTTCATTGTTTTTACGTACTCTCTCTTTGGAGTGGGCCAAAAGAGTAAGAAACTCTCACACATCTATGGCAGGCACACAAACAATGAAAGACTTTTGAAACAGATAAACAAATACTCGTACTCATTCAAATATGGACTTGTTGCACCTCATCCCAATTCTGGTACAGTTGTAGTGGTGGCGCCACGATTGTTATGTGTCGGCACCAATCAAGCTTGGGCTTGCACCGCCAACACCTCCACAGAAACCGTAAAGCTCCATTGTTATCATCATCATCATTATCATCATTATCATCTTCGCCCCAACACTCTCATAAAGATTTATGTATGTATCTTTGACGTCATTATCATTATTATACGAGTATAGTATTCGTTATTGTGCGAAATAAGTGAAAGAAAAACGAACAGGAATTCGTTTTAATAAAAGAAATTGTTCATTTGGTGGTCGTTTACAGTGAAGCTATTTAAGTGCATTTCCAATATTTTTGATGTTTTTCACTTCATCACAGCATACTCATATTTTTTTTATTTTTTTTTTTTATGCAATTTGTCTTAGGAAAAGAATATTTTTGTTGTTGTCTATTTACAAGTGCTTCCTTGGGGGGGGGAAACAAAAATATTCTTCTTTAATTTTTAGAAGTTGGTAAAAAGATAAAAGGAATTTTTCGATAAAATAGGAAAAATAACAAATGCGAAAGATAAGGCGCAGAATAAATTAACAATAAACTTTCAAAGCATTTCAGTAATTTCTCTAACATTTTAAAATATTTTCCTATTATATTTTTGTTTGTTTTGTTTCTATTTTCAAATTTTAAATTGTTTATAAAAACTATTTTTATTTCTATTCCTTTGATATAATATTACAAATTGTGCAAGTTTTTGAGGAGTTACAAATGATCGTTACGTTGATCGAGTTAAATGATGTTCTACTTGCTACCGATATATCGAGATTATCAGTTAAATAACTGGTGGTTTATTTAAGGGATCATAGTAATTCCTCTTATATTTTTTGAAAGGGGGGGGGGGGGGGGGAATAACGCCAATTTTAATATCAGTACAATTGAACCACAATTATTGGCAGGCGAGTGATAATTCCATCGTTAAAATTTTTTAAGGCTTGGAGAAGCCACACAAACCTGTTCAATTGATTCCAATTTTACTCCGTTGTAATGTTATCTGCCACGAAATTCCGTAGCAGATTCTTAACGTCTGGTTAAAGGTTTATGTTCAATTCTTAATATCAAAAATTGCTTGTTGCTGCGTACTTTCCACATTTGTCGCACAAACTTAAGTTATATATTATGCATTGTATGTACCGGATTTGGGCCTAGATAATGAATATGATTTTCTTTGCTGAAAAACCCATAAAATGTGCTTAATAAATATGAAGATGAAAATTATAGTACCCCTACTAAAAGTTTTATCGCAATAAGCGCCTGGCGATTGGTATGCGAACATGCACATTAATTCGTGGATTTACAAAGTCCAACGCCCACACAAAAAGCAAGCAATTTACAATATTTGCGCTTCTCAATTTATCTCTTCAACATATTTTCTTCAATCTGTTGTTGTTGTGGTTGTTTTGGTTGTGGTTTCTGTTGCTGCAATGTCTGCAGTGTGCCACCCAATATCACAGCATCTTGTTTGTGCAAAAACTTCTTTGAGAAAAAAAACATTTTGCAATATAAGATATTGTTTGTTTATTAGAATTTATCAGCTCTATTGTTTTAAGTTTTGCAATTTCAAAATTTTTCAAGTAAATATTTTGTCTTGTATAAATTTTTTGGCAAAATATTTGCAATGCTATCCAATGCAGAAATAATTAAAATTCATCATTAATTCATCACTTCAAGTTTCATTTTGATATTTTTCAAATGGAGCATAATTTATTTATATCAATAATTTATAACTCCACATGTAATTAATTATTTAAATATAAAAGTAATATACAACTCTTAAAACATTGAACTTTTCCCTTTTTAAAATATATCTCGACAGTTTAGATAATAAAGTCTTAAAGTCAAGTTGCCAAAAAGTGATTGAGAATTACACAGCTTATAATTTCATGTCTCAATGAATTTTTGAAAACTTGCGTAGAGCCGGACGAGCTGTGGGTTTCGGTGCCGCTTTTTTGCTTATGCGCATACCGGCATAAGGACTAGGTTAGCTCCGAATTTACTTTTCAAAGGTTTTTTTTACTTAAATTATAATTTTTTTTTTATTTTTTGAAGTTAAAACAAATTAATATTTATTAAACTAAAGAAATAAAAAATTAAATATTGTACTTGATCTTGTTGTTAAAAAAATTCGAAATGAAAATTTTAAGAAAATGATCAAGAAATTAGAATTCAAAATTAATGTTCATCATTCCAATTTTAAGTGGAATGCCTCTGCTGCAACTCCGGAAAGCTCTGCGAAGTTCCTTTAAGAAATTACACGAAAAAAAGAAACATAATATTAGAGTCTTGCATAACATACGAGTATTCCCCTGATATTTGGGATCTTTCATCTAATCGTTGCAATGTGTATTTGAAAATGTTTTGTCTGGTTTCTTTGCATGCCATATAAAACATTCTCGCATATTGCAACCGCAAGAGGTTTGTTCATTCATTTATTCATTCATTCATTTGACGTTTGGTGATGGGAAATGGGAAATGCTCATTGTGCTGCCTGCCAGTGGCAAATGCTGTGCTATTTATGGAGTTAAAAATACTTGAACGTTTTGCAATTGGTGTGGGGCTAAAAGCTAAAAATACTTCTTCTTTGGTATTTCGTGTGTATGTTAATTTCATTTTATTTCCAACAGCGGAAGTAATAAAACCACAAATACGCGCATAAACAAATATAACAAGAAACAGTGGAAATAAACAAAATCAGAGGAATATATAAACATATATGTATATATATATATATATATATATATATTTATAAGCATTAAGCAACAAAAACAAAAATTAATAACGAAGTATCAAATAAAAATATTGTTGAAATGACAGAACCTTAAGGAACGATTTCAATATTTTGCTTGTTGGGATCTCTAAAGATTGAATTTTCCTTTCAATTTACCAATTTTAAGGGAAAAAGGAAAATTTCCATAATTCCGTGCTTGGTTGTATTAAATTTTGTATACACCTATACCCCGCTTTACACGGTAGATACGTTCCTGAGAAAAACGTGTAAATCGGAAATTAAAAATTTTCAACTCAAAACGAAGAGTGCAAATCGAAAAGCTTGCAGAAAATGCATAACTTTGCTGCAACGATTAGATGCGATTTTTTTCAATATTTGGCAACATCTACTACTCTATCTCCCTTTCGTAAGCGATCCAAAATTTCGATTTTGGTTTCTAAAGAAATAACTTTTCTTTTAACTTCTTTCGACATTATAAGCATATAATTTTTTTTAATTTATGTTAGTTTATAATAATCTAAATTATGTACTCACTTGTAATTTACGAATATGGAAAACAAATCTTTCTGAAACTGTGCAACTTTCACTCAAATACAATTTTCCGTAAAAAAAATTTTAATTTTATACGAAGAAATACAGACACAGTGTGCATGTGCAGCAAGTTAGCACATAAGCTCGGGATTCCCCGTGAGCGCACGTCTTCAAAACACAGTACCATTTAGTAGAGTGCGATAAAAACAAAAAAAAAAAACTTATTTGGAAAACCGTGTAAAAGCGAAAACGTGTAAAACAAGTACCGTGTAAATCGGGGGATAGGTATATTAAAATAATTCCTCGGCTCACCAACATCTATTAGTTACGTATAGAAGATGAAAATGGTATTAAAATGTTGGACTATTAAAAATTCACTTTTTTTTTTGTTTTTTATTACATTTCTTCTCTTTGTTTTTTATTTATTTGTTAACAATTAATTAATTAATTAATTTGCAAAAGATTTTCATTTCCAGATATTCGTTTTGAATGAAATTTTTAAAACATTTTCTTAGTTATGACGGCTACACAATTTTCCCCTTAAAATTAATCATTTTAAGCTTTTCCAAAACTTTCAAGTTTGAAGTGGCCTATTGTGCAACGTATTAGTGCAGAACTTTATTCGGTTATAATATTTTATAGTTATAAAATCTTTTAACTGGTGCAACCCACTTTTATTAATTCTCGATAAAAGCTCTAGAAGCTGAGATTTTTCCAAAAGCAAACCGTAAATTATAAAATACAGTTTTAATTTATTTATTTTTATTAGCCAGCTGGAATATAAAATAAATTTTTAGTTTATTATTTTTTTTTTTTTTTTTTGTAATTCTCACTCAGTTTTTTAGAGTTTGTGTAAGATGTCGAAGTACAATGTAAGGTCCACTATATATTTTCCATTAAAAGCTTTTTATTTAAATAATATTTTTCTACTTTAAGTTGAATTTTTTTTTTTAATTAAATTTTTAAAATCAAAGTTTTTAATTAAAATGTTTTAAATTCATATTTTCTATAATAATAATTTTCTATAATAAGAATTAATTCTTTTGCTGTTCTGATCTGCTCAAATAAATAATAAAAAAAATTATCATTTTAATGCATAAGCAATAATAAAACGTTTGTAACAAAAAGTCAAACACTGGTGACCTCCTGCGTCAGGCGTCGCTATATATACATAAATTATAGGTACACATGCACGTATCTTTATACATCCATACAGACATACATATGGATGTTTGTACATATGCTTGGATGTATGTATGTATGTGATCGCATGTATGTTTGTATGGCTTAATATGCAATTGTATGTACGGTAGCATGTGTGAATGAGGCGACATAGGTTTGAAAGCTTTGTGGTGGCTGGAGAGGGGGCGTTGTTATAAAATTTGCCCCATTACCAAATTAAACTAAGACACGGAGGAAAGGAAATGAACTTATCAGTATACAAATACTGACGAAAAACACGAAATAACGAAACAACTGAAACCAAATCACACATTCTTAAACGCAAAACAAATAAAATGAGAAAAATAAATAAATCGCGTTGCACGTGTATGTGTGTATGTACATACATACGTACGATTTATGTGGAATGTGTAAAGAAATCATGAATGAATTTTATTGAATGTAGAGCAGCTGCAGCAGCAACTGAGCGGTGCATTCGTTAATTTTAATGAAGAAAATGTTTGTTTGGCTGCATGTTTGTATGGCTGTAAGTCTCATTTACTCCTACACATGCAAGCGCAAGGCGCAATACGAGTATGTGTGAATGACAGACGACAATAAGCCGAATATTTCGTATAAAAAATCTGGGTATTAAAAAATTAATTAAATAAAATTGTTGCTGTTGTTTTTGTTGTAGTAGTAGTTGCTGTTGGTGATGATGTTGTTGTTACTGCATTGTAGTAATAAGTACTGCGCGCAATTATTACGAATTCATGCATGAAAAATAGCAAACGAGAGCTTAACTCTCGTCATCATCAACACTATTCTCATGATATTAAATATTTATAGTTTTTTTTTTTTGTTGCTGTCGTTGTTTTCATGTTCTGTAATGTTTGTTTTGTTTTGTTAACGACAACCTGCCAGCAACGTCAATAACGCCAACAATATGTGTATTTACTCGCTTTTGTAATGTATTCTTTTTGTCGTTGTTGTGTTAGTGTCTGCTTATGTGTGTGTATGCTTTTGTTTTAAATGTGTACATTCAAAATAAATCCGCAGAACGGAAGTGAACTCTGCCACTTGAATGCTGCTACTTGCTGTTATTATAAGATTGTTAAAGCTTTAGCGATCGCTGCTGCTGCTGCTGCTGCTACTGCTGCCTCAACTAGTAGAGTGTGTTAAAGTTGATAAAATTATTATTAATTCTGTTGCTATTCATCAGCACAAAAGTACTTGTAGAGGGCAGTGGGGGAGCAAGCGGGCTGATGAATGAACAATCAGACAGACAAACTGATAGACAGATAGCTAAATATGCTGACAAGTATGTATTCATTCATTAATCTATTCATTCATACATTTCTTTACAAATTCTTATTGCGTAATGTGCATACACTGACTTCCAATCGCATGAGTTTGGAAGTATGCAAGTATGTTGCCGCACGCATATGTGCAGATGTATGGGTGAGTGTGTGTGTGCCACTGAATACTTGATTTTGTATGGAATTTTATACAAGCAGATACAAGTACATACAATCACACAAACAAACATACATGTGCGCAGTTGCAACTTGCAATTGCAAAGCTATACACGAGGGCAGATGTAACAAATAATAAAAAAATTAATTCTTTATTTAATATGTTGTTTCGCCTTGAAGGATTTCAAACATTAATTAATTATTTTTACTTAATTTATTAGACTATACTTGATGTGCATTTAAATGCATAAGAAATGAAATCATTTAAAAACACTGATATCGACTGGACCCCGTCGACCACAAAGGAGCGACCAAGCGAAGACTGGCCAAGAAAAAACTAAGCTTTCGTGCATTCTATTGAATATGGGAATCTTTTAATAGGAAATGTAATAAGAATTTAGTTATTGAAAAAGCAAATTGAGAAATTTATATTAAATTAATTTTCGAACATCAATCACAGTATTATGCTTTTAAGCAGAAACTATGCGTAATGAAATTTTTGTTAGTTTATGTGGGATTGACAACCTTTAGTATTCCAGTGGCAATTTTCCATGAGATATAGATAACTGGAAAATAACCAACTGTGCTGCTTTTTGCTATAAATTCTTCAGAAACAACGTGAATCAAAGTTATCACAAAGAAGAATTGCAGTTTACAACAAGCTGCAGCATAATTTTTTTTTATCAATATCTTCCCAATTTTAAATCTGTTTTCCCGAAATTTTTTTTTATTCCTTTTTTTTGTAAAGAATGCTGAAAATGCATCGTCTGCGAGATTTTACCGTTTCTCTGAACGTGTTCATGTAAAAATATCCAAGTGTATCTCTCGGGACTATTGTATTATCAGAGAATCGGTTGCCTGCAGAGAAGCTAAAATTTCCTAATCATGTTTTGCTAAATTAATTTTCAGCTGGCCCTCATATGTTGCACACTGTCCATACATATAATATGGCCACCATACTTACGTACATGCTCACATAAAGTGAGTTTTTCGCTTCCATATTAATCTATGAGTGTTACAATATAATACAATATAACAAGAGCCGCATTAAATATCTTTTTATTGCAAGAACGAATGCAGTACTTGTGCTTGGTGTTGCTGGAAGTAACCAAATATAGATTTCTTTTGCAGCAGGAAGCCAAAGTACAATTTATGTGACATTCATTCATATGTGCAATAGTATGCACTCACTCGTACATTGCTCACTTGTCGTTCATTGAAAATATCTTGACTTGGGTGGCACGGGGTATAGAAGAGAGATGACAGGTCGGCTGCAAAACCTATGGGTGTATTTGCTTGACACTTATTGAAGGAAGAATTAATTTTCTGAAATTCACAATCTTGCAAATCTCAGTTTTTACTATTTTTGCTACATTTACATCTACATACATATAAATATTAGTATGTATGTATATGTATACATATCCTAAAAAAACAATATTTGAAAACAATTGTACTATTGTACATATATACTATATTTTTTTTCAACTGCCTACTTTCCTAGTTCGGAACCGGTCATTCTACTAAAAATAATGACAAAGTGATCATGTGGCCAGATGACAGCTGATATGGGAGTATACATATCTCAAATGTGGATTAATGATGAGGTACCCATTTTAATAATCCTTATAAGAATACTTTAGCACAATTTTTTGTGCACATCTAGATTTGTGCCACAAATACAGAAACAACCTCATGACTATTCTTCAAAGCTTTTTATTTATTTAGAAACTTTAATTGCAAATACCAAAAATAATTGACCCCCATGACTCGTACTATGCCTTCAACTTTCTCCATTTTAATTAATTGTTATGCAGCGAGTACTTCCGCTAAAGTGGCGAGAATGAGTGCAACAAGCAGAGGTCAAAGCAAAAAAAAAATAACAATTTTTATTTTATATCACTTGTGCACTGGAAGCCATTTGGAAAACTTGGGCTTGTTAAGCGCTTTTTGCTATCAAAACAAACATTCATAGATATGCAGAAACACATGTAGTTTTACTTTTTTTCCTTAAAAATATTTGGTAGTCTACAAAAGTTATACTTTGACGTGAATTTTAATACTTTCTAATTGATTCATAGAGGACTAAAGAATAATTGAACACAAATTTGGCCATGAATTTGGTTTTTCTATAAATACGGGAGATTTTGATTGAAATCCCCTTTAATTTAATATTATTTTAAGCTCTAGACAAAAATACTTTTACATGTAGGGAATCCTGTCGGATGTAATAAAAATTTTTGGTGCAAGAGCAAACGCTATTTGGAATTGCTTTAAGCGTTTGTGAACATGTAACCTTATATCCGAGCTAGTTAGATCTGCAGATTGTACTCTTTTGCTACATTGGAAGGTTCTTTCTTGCCTTCTGTTTACTCTACACTTTGTTCCGGTGTGGTGGCACTCCAAGGCCGGCTTTGCTCATCAGGATGCCCTGCTTTAAGCATGACAAGTGACACAAAAGATTAACTTGTTTAGCTACATCATATTAGAACTGGGTTAATAGTTCTGTTTCCTCCCTACTTTAATAGTTAAAAATTATTCTATAGTCAAGCTTGCAAACACTTGGCCAGCTGTCGTGAAAGGCAAGGACTGTTTGGCTAGCCAGGTTACCCTGCTTGGCTTTACTCGGGTAACCACGACTAGTTTACAAAAACTTAACTCGTTGAGCCACATCATATTAGAACTGGGTTAATAGTTCAGTTTATTCTCCACTATAATAGATGGCAATGATTCTACAGTTACACTTGCACACACTTCTATTAATACTACCATTTAAAGATCTGTTTGCAAGAGGGTAAAATTTAAACTGGTATTGAAGATGACAGTTTAACGAACTCTGACACGATGCAATCACTCTCATGTGCAGACGTTGCCAGCAAGTCTGCAAGCCATCAATTTCATTGAATTTAAAGTAGTATTGTATGCAATACTGGTGGAGAACTAACTCATTGACATTTATTTTCCCTTAAATAATGTTTTCCAATGACATTCAGTTCGTGCAATAACAATTTAAAAAAAATATATAGTTAAATTATAAAATAAAATTATAAAATAAAAAAATTGAATTCATTATTCCGTATCGGTCGCATTTAGCAAACATTTTTTAACTGTAAATATTGAATTAGTCCGTTTAACACCAGTTGCTGCATCAATGTGTATATCATTGCAATCGATACAACTCTCGTAATCCGTCGCCTCCTCTCCTAAAAGTCTTACTTTTTCTACATCGCTATACAAAAATGTGTCTATGGATATGTATGCGCATGTAAGCAAGCATGGATGTATGGGTGTGAAAATGTTCTCCTTTTTATTACAGAACATTTTACATTTTTTTTCTGTGTTTTTGTTGTTGTTGTGAAAATAGGAAGTTTCCTACAATGCAGCTTTCCGCATCCGTTGTGGAATTAATACAAAACAATTTCATTGTTGGTGCTGTAAAAACCGTTCGCCGGCAGGCAGGCAGTGCCGATGCTGGAAATGATGACATTTTTGCTTCATTTTTCCTCTCTTTTGTGTGTGAATTGAGATTTTTTTTTTTTACATCCATACACACCTACTTGCAAACACATACACACATGCATGCACACATAAATAAAATTCTTAAAAATATACAAAGTTATAGTTTTTTTCCACACAGTGTATGAACGAATAATGATGACTGACAATTTGACATCTTTATTTTATAAAATAGTTCATTATTATGCTTTTCCTTTATTTGCACAAACAGTTTGCTGGTTTGTTTGCCGTTTGTTTGTTTATTTATTTCTTCATAAATCTTGTTCATTAAAAAATAAGAAAAAATTAAATTTTACTTCCATTGTACAATTTAGCTCATGCGATTGTTTAGTTATAATTAAAGAAAGCAAAAAAAAAAAAAAAAAAAAATCGTAAGAAATGAAATTCTGTTTTCCAGTCAAAGAAAGGAAAAATAAACTGCATCTGAACTGCACTGTGGTTCATAGTTGTTAATTGTAAGTGGTTGATGGATGGATGGATGGATAACTGAATGTATGGATTCAGTGCATTACACTTATTAGCACTTTATTCTTCATCCGTTTGCTTCTGGTAAAGTTGTAGTTTTCTTTATAAATATTTTTGTTTGTTACTTTTCATGGTGTTCTCGTTTGTCTACAGTTTTAATAACTTCCTCTTGCGGAACTACATTCTTGATAAGGCTGATTTACATGTAGAGAGAAGTACACATACAAATGCCGGGAAATGCAAACCCAGCGAGCACATTTTACCACATTTTAATCGAGGCAACAAATTCAATTTCAATAATACTAAAATTTGAAGACTTGCAATATTGTTGCCTGTATTCTCGAGAATATTCTGTAGAATAAAATATAAAAAAATGTTTTTTTTTTTGCTTTTGAAAATATTTTTCATTCCGTCGACTTTTTAATTTTTAGGATTTTTCCAATTGCAATATTTATTCCTTATCATTTCTAACATTTCTTTTTAACTTTTTTCTCATGCTCGAGACTATTTAAACTGAAATGGAAATCTTTTAAATTTTATAATATTAAATTTAGCGATTTTTTTCAAATTATACGCATATCACATGTCTTATCTTGCCATATACTTTGCTGTAAAACTAACAATGATCGATCGCACGTGTATAATTTTAATAAATTTATCGTAGGTTCATTTTTAACACATTTACTATAAAAGGTTTTTTATAAAACCTCTATGCACTGTTTTTCAGCGTTTTTACTTTTACCGCTAATTCTCATTCATTTTATGATAATTGTTATTATATATACAATTTCAAACAGCCAAAGAGTAACAGTTAAAGACGTCTCTCAAATTCCTATATGGCTGCCTTTGTACACGAATTCGCTTTGAAATGTTCGCTGGGAGTCTATAGACATGCAAACATGCACTCTCAAATTACATTCATATCATAATAAGTAAATTTATTAGGGCATGCCAAATTGGAAAAATATGTTATTTTCCATTTAATTTTCACTTGCATAATTTTCTTTAGGCGTAAATTATTTCAAGTCTGAGTAAAATAAAAAAAAATATTATCAAAAACTGCTTCAAGGCTGCTTAAAAATGCTAAATTCCAAAAAGGGGAACTCGCAGCAATAAAATGCAGTCCTTGTAATTTTTCTTTTTTTTAACAAATTCCATTTAATTGAAATTTTTAATAGGATGTAAAAAGAAATTTAAATTTAAGAGCAGCGTTTGTAAAGTTATTTTTATTTATTTAATTTAATTATTAAATGTTACGCATATGAAATAAATATATGTTTGAAAGCTTGAGGAAAATCCAACAAGTGGCATAAAATCTTGCAATGATATTTAATATTTAAATATATTTATTGTTCAAACTGATGCAGGAAATCGCACATTACTAGGTAATGTCTGATAAAACTATAAAAACAAAATCGTTTAGTATTTCGAAAATGATTTATGACATTTTAGCGATACCCCAAAAAGCTCTCCGAGGTAAAAGTTATATAATTACGCATAATTTGTAAAAAGTGGCAGAAACATTGCCAATTTTTAAAAAAAAATTTAAAAATCCATGGCAGCAGAAGAAAATATAAAAATGGGATGTAGTTTCACTGTCTAAAATCCGGTGTGAACTTCGATCTCATGTGGGAAAAAATCTTAAAGCCGACTAATGGGAAACAATTTGTTTAAAATAAGTTATTCTCAGGACAGCATTCGCAGAAATCACTCAAAAAACTGGCCACTTTTCATAAAAATTCTGTAGTCATAGAGCTTGTCTGCACTGTGGTAACAAAACATCAGTTTTTTGCAAATGTATTGCAAAGTTTGAAATTACGCGCGAATTGTCGTATAGGCCTGCTACACAAAACTCTAAATATGAAATAATTGTTTTGAATGTATCATTGGCGGCGCTAATAAGTTTATCTGTTATGCTACCCATACACGATACGACCGTTGGCAAAACTCGCTTACTAATCAAGTCGTGTGTTGTGCCCACATACGATAAGACCTCTTCTTACGACTTCATTTTGCAAAAAATTTACAGCTGGAAACAACAAATAATAAACACGCATGCCATGAAACAAAACAAATAAGGCTTAAATTTTGTGAAGCAATAAAACAATTGAAAGGTCTTTAAATAAATTAAATATTTATTGACATTCAAATTTTTTTTAATCTAAAAGATTTTTTTAAAAATAAAAAAAAAAATAAAAAATTAAAAAAAATGTCTATAATTTACTAATATTGGCTATCATTAAATAATTCATCGTAGAACTGTGCTCTGGTTTCATTTGAGCTGTCTTCGATTTTGAATTACTTTTTTTATTATGTTCTTTTACACTTCTTTCTTTTATTTTCTTCGCTCAAAAACAAAATTAACCGATGACACGTCTTTCTTCCTCAAAATTTAAAATGAGAATGAGGTACGAATTCGCACGACTGACCCACAAACTATACGACGCGTTGGCACGACGTGCCAAAAAGCAAAAAATTTTGATTTTTCATACGACCGAGACACAACTTCATACGACAGGCCCACTAACGTTACGACCTTGATTACGACCTGCCGAAGTTTTTCCAACGGTCGCATCGTGTATGGGTAGCATTATGCATGCCTAAGATCATGGGTTCGACCCTACCTTTGGCAGTAAAAAAACAAATGCTCATTGTTTGCGTACAACCAAACAATTACATTCATTGATAATAAAAATCTGGCCACATACACATTCGCCTTTAGCAAAAACGGATGAATAGCTCCTACTTCGATGCCAGTGATGCATTGCAACCCTGCTCGGCCGATCTACTTTTCTAACAGTCTACCGCCACAATGCATATCATGAGTAGGCACTCTCGCCTCAGTGCTGCTGTTAGCAAAAAAAAAATTATTTTCTTTCATTTCTTTTAAAATTAAAAGCAAAACTAATAATTATTTTTTATGTTGATTGGCGCCGCAACTCAATACAAAATCGTGTGTACTTGCCTAATCTCTTATCAACTGACTGACCACTTGTGACTCTACAATTTGCAAGCCCACGTCATTTCGCATACCGCTAACATTAAACTAAAAGCGGTTCACTGGTACATGCAATCCCCGTATAACACGCTCATTGTACTCCCAGCAATCCCTGTACTCAAGGCGTTCTGGCATAAGTCGGTTTTACAAAATTCTCATGATGTTGGAGGTTTACCCGTAGCTGCGTGTTAGAGTCATAAGTTAAATATTGCAAAATCTTTTTAAATATGTACATAAATTTATTACAGCGGTACCAAAGTGTCGCCAATCGCTTATAAATTGTTGTGGAATTCCCTTTTTCATATGTATGTAAGTGTGTGAGTTATTTTTATCAATTTGTGTAATTTTGTATAACAAAATAAAAGCTCAAGTTGGCAAATTGTTCGAAACGTACTTAAGCGTGACTCTTCTTAAGCTATTTTTAAAAACAATTGCTAAATATTATGATATTATACTCACATACACACACATGTATGTATGTATGTACATATATTAATACACATGCACGTGTACTTACATTAGGGCCACTCAATTTTGATGAAGATGAAAATTGGCTTTTCATGGGAATGCCCAAGAAAACATACATATATTGTATGTATGTTTTTAAATATGTGTGTGTGTACTTTCCTCCATAAATATACGAACTTACATACATACAAACTATTTGCCAACCAACTGTCTTATCAAAATTTTGTTGCGGGTACCCCTGAATTTGGCAAACGATCATCAAACTGGACGAAAACAAATCGATTTACCATGCAAAAATAAAATCCGGTGAACTGCTCTAATGTACATACACATGCCAGTACGTGTGTTTGTATGGCCAGCATTTAATAAATATTGTCACAATATCTAATTGATATGATTTTTTAAATTTATTTTTAAGACGTCATAAGTTCTGTATTTGTCGAATCGCCCAAATATCATTTTCTTTATTTATAAATTATATCTAATACAATACTTTAAGTATTTTGCAAATCATTTCAATAAAACATTTAATTAAAACATTTTAATTAGAATGCAATAGGAATTAGAATGCAAGAATTAAATGCGCTCATACATGCCAAGCTTGTGATTATGGCAAAGACATCATGGAATATTCTGTGACTCAACGAAAATGCAAAACTTATTTTATAATTCCATGCCAATACTTATAGATGTAATTTATAAAAGGAGTAGGGTAATCATGCATGCTCGTTAGCTTGTAAAAAAAAGAATAGAAAATGTTCTCGCTCAACTGAATAATGTAGCATTAAAATATATATCTCGGGCGGGGTCTGGACTAAAACTATATTTTAACTACTTATCAATAAACAATATTTTTGAAACTCTCTAACAGCTTTTTTAAGGAAAAATAAGACACAGTTTGCTAATGCCAACCAGCCAGCACATTACGCTCCTGATTATGGGAATAGCACAGGCGGTTCACATGGCAGATATTTAAAAAAAATATATATCAATTTATTATATCATCATTTTGCTCACTATTCATTATGCTTTCTCATTAGATTGAGAAATAAATAATTGACTTCAAAAAAATGGTAAAAATTTTGCAACACCTCTTAATATCCTCCTCGTTTCAATATCCTACACAGTCGTACGATTTCTTAAATTTGGCATCTGTGCTGTAAAACTTAAATGGTGTGACATAAAAATCTGTGATTTTGTTTAACAAATCGTACGATTTGAAATACAGTGACATAAAAATTTGCGATTTTTTTTTTGGAAATCGTACGATTTACAAAAGTTTATAAAAATTTTCATTAAATAATAGTTTTCGCGCAATCAGAGTTGCTTTTACTTCAAACAACTGAAGAATGAAAACAAGAAGGCAAATAAAAAACTTTGGGAATATTCAATGTTTGCAAAGTTTTGTTTACAGTTTAAAAAAGAAAAATACATTTTTAATAAATTAATTTCAATAATTTTGAATATAACTGGCAACACTGGCAATATGTTAACATGTTTTTGTATCACATTTAAATGACATTGTGGCACCAGCAACACCATTTTAATGTGATTTCTTAAAAGAGGAGGGTACCGCTATCACATTTTCAGCTGAACGAATCGTACGACTGTGTAGGTTAGTGAAACGTGGCTTTTACTGAATATCATTTATATAAAAATTAGCCTCTTCACTAAACGGAATTTTCCAAGGAATATATTAAGCTCAATCCCAATTTTCGCAATAAGTTCTTTTCCCAATAAATTCTGTGAATATTATTCCGTCAGCTATTAAAGAAAATCGATTTGGTTGGAATTAATTTATAAAATGCTAAAATTATACCATATGCAGAAAAGATTCTTTGGGTTCAAGGTCATTTGTGTTCAAGGTCATGCAAGGAACACTGTGATATCTCTTTGCCAATAGGCCATGATATAAAATTTTTCTAAGACCAATTGCTGTGCCTTCGTCACTTAAATATTCCAACAGTATTAACAGTCTGAGATATTAAAGCATTTGAGAAAAATCCATGAGAATTTCTTTTTAAGACTTGTGGAACAGGAATCGAACCGGAAGTCTGGTCCATTTGTAATTGATAAAATTGCTAGCCAATGTTATTCTTTTTATTTTTATTCAATGTTATCCTTTTTGGGCTGAGAAATTTTGTAAAATTACATTTCTCTGTCGTGATAATTAAACTGGCTGAGTAAAAAAGTAAGATTTGAGCATGCATGGACATGCACGCCTCAAAATTTATCTTTATAAAAACTCACACTTTTTGCAAAAGCAAATTGGAATCATACTCACATACTATATACATATATTTTTTCTATATGTAGGAATAGTACCAGCTAATAGGGGGAGCTTTCCGGCTCACTATTTTTCCATTTATTTATTATATTTTGCAAAAATTCAACGCCATAAGAGCAACCACTATACAAATCCTTTGGTTTCAATCATTTCTTTATATTGTGTAATCCTTTCAAAGTTACTTCTGTAGAGCTATTGAAATCATAAATGAAATTTAATAACAACGACTTTTTGTAACACTGTAGGAGACAATTACGTTCTAATGTGATACTTAGTGGTCACGTTTATTTTGCCAAATATTATCTAAATGTACACACATATAAATCGAAATTAGTTTGTATGCATGCACAGAACATTATTAAAAAAATATTCGCTCGAGAGATGGGCATGTACGAGTGAGTATCTTATTCCCGTGCTTGCTGGGAGTAGTGTAGAAATCTAAAATATTTATCTAAACTATTACACAAAAAAAAACACACACACACACACACACACACAGAGGAAAAAAGTATTTAGTTCAATATTTACTCGGTGAACTTAAACACCAAGCTGACTGACGCAAATAGAATGTTGTGATGTAAATTAAATGATGATTTCTATGACGTACACACTATTTTTATTCATTTGTTAATATATTTTTAATATTAAATAGTTTTTTCTTGTTTGGTTTTAATTTCTTTTGTTAAAAGCTGCAAACACATTTATAGGGGCCGGCTGTAGGCCTCTGTATTTTAGACCGCTTGCTTGTTCCCACAATAACCTTGTAAAGTTTTATTTAATTTCTTTTGCGTCATTAAATGGTTTCAAATGATTGTGTGCGTGTGTCTGCTCGAATGTGTGATTGTTTTTTCTATAATTTTCCGTATCTTCGATGAAGTTTTTACACACTGTAAACGAACGTCTCGGTCGATTTTTGTAGCTTTGAAATATTTTGCTTGTGTTTCGTGTTCGCCAGCTTTCATTGTAAACTTAAAATTGTTGTGTAAATGTGTAAGAGGAAATTACATTGTTTTTGTGCTTTACAGATAAACTTATTACGTTTTTAGGGGATTTTTTAAACGGAAATTAATTGTAAATACCTGTGCTGGGCAAGTGAGAGATAAATTTTTATTTAGACAAAAGCGTAAAGAAGGAATAAAAGAAATATTTATAAAAGCTACACACACAGAGACGCACATACACACAGACACACATTATCAGTAATCCACGAGTGTGCTGTTGCTTCCTTTTACACGCCGCAACACTAATTGCCTACCCACTAGTCCTATTGTGTACAGTGGAATTCAAAGGTGAAGGCACATACATACATATGTATGTATGCGTTCTGCATACAATCGCTATTGATTGGGAAGGAGGAATGGGAGATAGTGCATATTATAGCAAGTTTTATATGTACATACGTACTTATCTGATCATGCAAAGCAGTTCTATTATCATACTCGTAATAAGCAAAAAAAAAAAAATAATAATTTTTGAAATGTTCAGCTGTTAAAGAAATCTATTGTGCAAGATTTCTAATTCTCTGGCAAGTGTAGTTTTCCAAAAAGTTTTTTCTTTATCAAACATTTTTAATGCATTAAACCCAGAACCATTTAGTGTCATTGGCTCGTTTCAAAAGCCAATTAATTAAATATATAAAAAAAATAATAAATAAATCCAACGGAAGTTCATGTAAAAGTGAGAGTTGTTTTTGTTTTTGTTTTTCTTTTTTGTCATTGTGTTGTGTTGTGTGTGGTTGTAAGCATTTTTAACTGTCGAACGTATAAGAGAGCACAACAGCAACAACAAATAACAACATGCACATAATTACAACACTGCCATACAAAATACTTCCACGCGCATATTCACATTGTTGTTGTAATAGCGGCGAGTCGAATGCAACAGGTTGTTTGTGTGGTTAAAACATTTTGTTAATTTTAATTTGGTAGTGGGTGAATTATTAGCTGTATGGTTTTTAAATGCACAGCAGATAACAATAATAGAATTTATTTAGTAGATATAATTACATTAGATATATGTACATACATAAATAATATACAAATATACATGCATATGAATAGCTCTACATATGTGTATGTGTATTGATTGTGTATTGTATACATGCATGATTGTTTGAGAAAATAACAGTTTTCCGAAAAAGCTTTCAAATTTAATAGATTGATGTTGTTAGCCGGCAACGATAATAAATTAAATACTAAATCAATTACTTACCTACGAACAATTTACGCTGTGCTGTGCTTGTTTTTTGTTGAAATTGCGGCGGTTGTTGTTGCCGCTGCTGCTACTGCTGCTACTGCTGCTTATTCTTATTATTATGTAATTGTTTTGTAAATGCCTGTCTGATATTTTGTTAGTTCGGCTCTTAATTGGTTGGTATTTTTTCTCTGTTTGTTCTACTTAACTTTTTTTTTTACCAACTCACGCACTTTTTCACTGACAAAAACACACATACAGACATACACACACACACACATATACACGTTACGTTGCTTATAATCTTTAACAGATTGCATGTCATAATTGTTTGTAGCTTGAATAATATATTGTGGACTATTATGCTTATACTCGACTCGCACTGACATATATACATACATTAATGTGTGGCTGTTTGGTTGCTGTTGTTGCTGCTGCTGCTGCTGGTGTTGGCGTTTTATTTTTATGTAACATTTTTTTATGTCCCATTTCGTTTTAGAAGAAACACATTGCGGTGGGTTGGAAACGGCATTTTCTCAAAGAAAACAGCAATAAAGCCTGTAAAATGAATAGAAGAGAATATTTAGTACTTTGAGTAGCAAAAGTGTATGCACAAACATACGGACATACATACACACATACACACTTAAATAAATAAATAAAACAAACAGCAAGTATAACAAAACTACACACAAAAAAATGGCAAAATCAGTTCAACACAATTTTAGTTCAATGTACTCCAGAGCGAACCACTTTAAAATGAATAAATACACCAACAATAAAACCAGCAAGCAGTACCAGCAGCAAATCGACAACAGAACTGAAACTAAAGTTAGCAAAGCAGCAACAACTGCTTCCACCACACTACTACCGCTATCTTATTATAACCACTGTTGCCGTCTTGCGTGTAATTTAAAATTTTACTTCATATTTTTCTCCAAAAAATATTGAAATAGTTTTATTTACTCAATACAATTCGACTGCTCGACTAAGTAAGGAAATCTTTATAATTCTCGTATTCTTTTGTTGAAAACATGGCGAATTTTTCATAACGTTGGCGAAAAAATGTATGAAAATTGTTCTTTTTTTGCTGTTTTTAATAAAAAATCTTCGTTTGGCTTTTCAAGCAGCAGATCGTAAGTGCCTGGGAGATGGCGGGAAACACGACCATACTCTAACTGTATGCGTAGGGTCATGTTTTTTTTGGGCTACATGTATGCGTTGTCAGCTCTGATTGAGGAAAGCCCAAAGGTTTCGTTGTTTTCATGCGAAAAGTAATTACTTTTATCGCTGACAATACAAAAGAAGACTGATAAACTTATTTACTTGTGAGTTCAACCTTAATCGTCAATATTACATCATTAACGTATATGGTGTGACTGACGTGATGTGGTTTTTTGAGCGTTTCCGGTGCACTTTAGTTTTTCGTAGCTGGACCACGAAGTTTAGCGTAGCTCTTACGGGTACTGAGAAGACATTCTCAGTTCAATCTCGACTTTCAAATAATTATGTACGTACATATGTTTATATCATTCTTTTATGGTCGAAACATGAATACAAACAAAATTTGTTTAACTTTTTTCTTAATATATATACATATATTGTTAATAAAAAGAATTATGGCTACTTGAATGATGAGAAAGCAAAATAAAATGTATCTGATTAAAGAAGTTGATAAAAATGATTTGAGTTGGTATTACAAAAACTTTTTTTTCATTTAAAATATTTTTATTTGGTATGTCACGGTATACATAGATTTTTGGCTACTGACCAATTTCCTTTCCTATCGGTATCCAAATAAAGCAGGAAAATGGTGTCAAAACTACATTTGATTAAAGATGCTTTACTCGACTTCATGACATACATAATACTCGGTGATGAAAGCTCCAACAGTGCTTGAGGGGATTTTGCAAAGTAACGCCGGGAAAAAACGAAGTTGCGCTTATTTTTATGTTCAGATGGCTTCATCTTTTTTGTGTTCTTGCATCATAATTGTCAATATATATAGTAATATATATTGTTGCCGGTGGCAACGCTGGTTGCAATGAATACTCCTGTTGCTGCACAGTGGGGCGTATTGAATTGTAATATTTGGAACAAATTCTGATTCCCATTGCGCCATCAAGTAATCATGACAATGTCCTAGTTAAAGGACTTTTTGATGATACTGAAGAAGTTAAAGGGTTAAAAAGATTATACGCGTTACACCTTCCCATCATACTTTAAATAAATTATGAGGGAAAATTGATAAGTGTGCCATTATTATAATTGTATTACTGCAAATATTTTAAAAACTTATATATGTAAGCATATGTGTTGAGTTAAATTCTTTGGAATTTAACAATTCCGCCTTATTATTAAATATTTAAAAAAATTTCCCTAATATTTAAAAATAAGTAGATTCGAAAAAAACACTGTACGCCGGTGGAGATATTCGCCATCATGTATTCGCTAATGCTATAATGTAATTATAACTTAAAAATTTATTTGAAAAATTATGAAGTCGGTCGCTTTTTGAGGTCGAACTCTGTTACTTCGGTTATTTATTTGTTATGTACTCGTATATATATTTTATACGAAGTACATATGTATGTAGTCTAATCCATTATGTAATATTTTTCGTAGCATATGACAAAAATTCGGAATAGAGCAAAGCGACAAAGTGGATCTTTCAAACTGCTAATGCTCTCTACAAAACTGTAAATGTGTATTTATGATTTTTCAAAATGGAATTTTCTGCCGCATATGCAACTTTTTTTTAAAGCCGCTTCTTGTGCTGCTGTGCATATTAACTGCCGGATATTGGAAAATTTGTTGCTGGGATGAAAGCTTTATTGATTAACCGTCGACGTTGCATTTTTATGGTTCCTTCTATTTCTTCGGTTTCATTTACAATTTTGCTTTGCTTATTTATGGTTTGTTGTGGAAATATAGTAAAACAAATATGAGTTGTTTGTATGAAAAATTTTCTGAAATCGTCAAACAGAACAGATATATATGTATGTACATATACATACATAGATTGCAACATCTTTTAAAATTTGTGCTTGATATCTCAGAAAGGTCAAATAGATATTGTGTGCCAAAATGATATATAAAGCCTGTAATGTAATATAATAAGCTGAAGGAATTTTGATGTGTCGCATACTAGAATAACTTGTGGGGTTGTGGCCCGTAAAACGAACTCTATTAAAATAAGCAGCATATTTGTTTGGTATAATTGATACCCCGAAATAATCAATTTCAATTTATTTTCAATTAAAAAATTTTTCTACTGCTGAATATTAATTTTAGGAAATTTATTGCGTTTAATTAATTATGAATATTTGTAATTCCTGCAAGAATCACGTCATACGTTCCTTGACAAAAATGCTGGCATCCACCAACCAATCAGAAAGAAACACAAAAACAACTCAATGTATTAGAGTACAAATTGTGCCATAGTCTGAAATTTATTTCAGTACCACTGTGTACTTTATAATTCTGTTCTCTATTCGGTTTGTTAATGGAACAATAACAACGGCAACAACAATACCAAAAACAACAAACAAAAAAAAAAATTTAACAATACAAATGTTAGCGGTACAAAGTCTATTTACTAAACTTACTCTCTGCCCGCTTTCTGGTAAAAATTTGTTTTATTTATTGTATGATATTTTGTTTATACATGCCACTATATACATATGTAAGTACGTACAGACGTATGAGTGATTGTATGTAAGTACACATATGTGTGTAAGTATGCAAGTATATAATTTTAATTTCTAAAAGTCAGTGCTGCCAGAAATACACATGCCGATGTGGAACTGCATCCATGCGTGCATTTTTTGTTCTTTGAGCCAGAGTTGCTTATTTGTTAAAAAGGGTTGGGCATGGGACACCCTTCCAAGGTATAACTTAGGGCTGTTTTTACAAAGAAGTTTTATAAAAGAAGTATTCAATTCTAAATAATTTTCAATCATGCCACTCGTCTGAATTGTAGTACAAATATGTACATACGATACCTGCAGTAGTCCTATCACTTTAACTCCCGATTTAAGGATTTTTTCAAGAACCACTCAGTTCTTCCTACACTTTTTTTTTATTTTAACCTATCAGACTAATCATTCTCTTTAAGTCTGCGATCGTATTATTTCATAAGCCCGGTATTTGATATAATTTTTCATTAATTTAGCTAATTTTTATGTAATAGGAAATAATAGCCTGATGTGGCCGGTTATGGTTGGTAATTTTGAAAACGAATTTCGAAATTATTCGCAGTAAATTCACGTAATTTTCATTTGAAACAATTGACCTTTGAACTTGTTGCTGGCTAGATCTTAGCAACGTGTCGAAAGGATTCATTAGTACAGATCAAAGATCTTGTATTTAGTACTAAAGAAAAGAAAAATCAGAAAAGTAATCTCTTTTCATCGAAAGGGATAGTGTTGCTGATAGTTGATTAATATTGATATTGATCCTGATAATAATTCTGTGAAAATTTGAATTATTGA
Organism: Ormia ochracea; assembly: GCA_963402855.1. NCBI lineage: Eukaryota > Metazoa > Arthropoda > Insecta > Diptera > Tachinidae > Ormia > Ormia ochracea. Next base: position 8,646,895 of record OY727106.1, read on the forward strand.
AGAAAGGATGTAGTATTAATAGAAGCAAGTAAATCAATTAGTATAGTATTATTAATTTGTAAAGAGGAATAATTTTTTTGTAGAGGTTTATATAATAAAAATATTGATTAAAGGATTGCAGACAAATTCGGGGATGTTAAAATACCTCCACATCATTATTTCGTTTTATTCTTTAATTAACTCTTTTCATTAGCTAAATCTTAGCTGATCTCACTATGTTTCTATATCTGATGTTCTAGCATGTGAGTGCAATAACTCCCCCGGGCCGTCTAAAGTAATACCAAAATATCCTTCTACTTTGTACTTGAAGCCAGACTTTCTTAGGTATACTGCTATTTATTTACTCACAGTTTTATTATCTTCCGCAGTTTCATTCATAAATGATTTTTCACTGAGCAAAACATTTTATATTTTCTGTTGGATCCAGTACTTTGAATAGATTTTATCTTGCAACCATGAACGCAACAGGAAGTTATTAAAACTAAAAAATCTTTTGCTGACAAACAGTGCGGAGAAGGACCAAATTTGACAGCAAACATTTAATGGAAATTTTTACTATATAAAACTGGCGTCTGGCAGCATTACCACTCAATAATACACTTAAGTGAATGTTGTGCGTTGTGCTTGATTGTTTGATTGTTAATGCATGCACTCCTCTTCGTTTATATTGTTACTTGTATACACGGTCGTTAGTTGAATCTGTTGCTTCGTAATATCTTGCTGGTGATGTTTTTGTTGTTCTTGACTGGTTTTGAAGTATCCCAGACCTCAAGTTAAATAAAATTAACAAAAAAAAAAAAACATATGTGTATATTTTTTTGTATGTATGTATGTATGTATGTATATCTTTTTTCCGAAAGCCAATTGGCGCTAATGGCGCTTATTACTTTGGCATTTGTCCCTGAAGCGGACAATGGCGTTCAATCGTTTGTTTATTTGGTGATGCGATTACACACATACATATGTATGTATGTATGTACAAATTTACTGCCCCGCAACCTACTCGCCATAGAAATACCTTTTTGGTAAAACAGCACACGATCCAACCAACTAACATCATACGAGTATAAGCATCAATGTGGCTGCCACTTGACAAATCTTATCATTTAATGATGTTATTTTTTCTCATACGGATCAATGTGTAGTAGATGGACGATTTGGTTGATGGGAATGGCACAAACCACAATACAAGAGATGAACATGATAATGATGATGATGGTGGGAATGAAGAAAAAGGAAATATATGTAAATATTTTCCATGTATTTTTCCCTTCTGAAGAGTCACAACAGACGAAGATATCAGACATACATACATATGTATGTATGTACGAGTATTTGTTATTCAATCATCACCAGAATGTCAGAAAAACACAGCAGATGAAACGAAACAAATCATTTTTGTATTTAATCAGCAGTAATTCAATTTTGCACTTTTATTTTATTATTTGATTTAAACTCTTGTTTCGCTTTTTGCAGACTGTCCCAAATACACTTGTCCAAATTTAATTACGGTTATAATTATAAGATGGCAAGGATTCCTGTGGAACTTCGAAAATTCCATAAACATATTTTGAAAGGTTGGCTAACAGTTCCGCAGTGTCTAATTGCAAAAGTTTGGGTAGCAGTCGTTCCCAATCGAACCGTTTAAAATTATCATAAAGTTAGTTGTAGTAATCAATTACGATTTCTTGTGTTTCCTTGATATCATTCTTTAAGATCTAATTTTTTATGTTTCCTTGATATCATTCTGTAAGAATTTTTTCCCTGATGTCATTCTGCAAGATCTAATTTTAACACAAAATAATTGTATGAGAAATATTTTATGTTCAATCTTAGAACAGATGTATCAGATGAAGTGGAGATCGAATTTTTTCAAAATCGACAAAAATCGATCGATTTTTGTATTTTTATTTATAAGAGTTAAGAATCCAACTATGTCAAAATCATCTATTATTTTTTAAAGAATCGAAATATTGATCGTGATAAGAACCATTCAGCTCTTCCTGAAAATATTCAAAACGGTTATAAGTAAAGGGTAAATGGATATTAATTTCTACTAATTAAGGGATTTAGGCGATTTTCTAGACGAACAATATTAAAAAACTACATACACTATGGAGGGGTACACAAAAAATATGCTAGGATTTATAAAAAGTGAAATCTATATACTATATCTTTACATACATACATACATATGTTTACGTATCCAAAAATCAAAAGTAATTAGAACCTTTCTACTCGCCAGTCTTCCACAAGTCCTTGATAAGAGTTACCAAACGGCGTTCTTGGTATAACATTGGAGAGAAAATGGTCTTCTGTCGGCTTGGCAAAGCAGTTTTCTTCCATATTTTTATTTATTCACTTATTTATTTTATTAATTTCCTTTTTTTATAATTATAATATGTGCAGAATTACTGGCTGCTGAGGCCATTGCCTACCGATATTTTTATATTATAGAATTTAGTTTTTGCTTTTTCTCCACATGTATGTATGTATGAATGAATGAAATAAATCAAAAAGCTTTAGAAAATCCGTAATAGTTTCAGACCTTTATTTAAATTTCATCCACTGTTCTTTTGATGCTTTTTTATCTTGAATTGTTATTCTTTGAATGTTTTATCTCCTTTTTTTATTACGATTTTATTGAAATTAAACAATACATTGCTGTATTCTCAGTGCTATAATATTTCAAGTAATTTGTCTTTTAATTGCTGACGGTCCGCTCTGTCGCCGTACCGCTTGCTTAAAGTTTTGCCAAAGTAGAATTACTTACAAGCACAATTTAAGGCCGCTTTATTGCTGTTGCTGCTGATTTGTTTTAAATGCGAGTTTGTATGAGGAAAATTGCTTACTGCGTAGTTGTAGTTGAAGATTTGAATTTTTGCAAAATGAGATAAAAAAAAACATGTTACATTTAAAATTAACCACATACCTTTTTTAAAATCACAAAAGTTTTGTTAGATGCATAAACATGAATGTACTACATACATACATATGCATGTTTGCAGGTGTTTGCAAGTGCAGATACATACATACATACGCATGCATGCATTCATAATTAAAATAATTTAAAAATTAATAATTTTATTTTGACATTTATATGACAATTTTACAGTTTATCAGTTTAATTAGTTGTGCTTGTTTAGTGTGTTTCACAATAAAACTACTACTTTTCATTTGGCTTAGTTGCTGACACACTATTACCTACTTTATCTGTCATTTGTTTGACTGTGTTTGTGCATACACATATGCATCCGTATGTACAGAGGTATGTACATTCATACATACATATGTAACTTGTCTTTTTCCCATCACACACTTTTAAGAAAATGTAGTAAATGATAGTTGTTTTGTTTTTGTTATTGTTTGAGTTTCCCTGATTTTATCAAATTGTCATAATGACACATATGTTTGTTGGTTTAACATTTAACTTGACACATGAACAATTGTTACCGTTAGTATGAATTCGTGTATATAATTTTATATTTTTCTGTTGTTTTTTAATTTTTTTTTTTTTTTTTTTGTATAGTAGATTTCACATCACTTACATATTTGTAATAAATTAAAATAGAAACTAAATTGAATAAGAAAATAAAACACACACTTATACAAAAATAAGTGAACAGTCTGTTTCAATTGTAAAATATGTTCTGCATTAGTTCACAGACTTTAAGTTTCTGATTTTGCCATAAACGAACGTTACGCGCAAGGTCGGTCGTACGGTCGTTATAGAAAGAAAGAGCCCAGTTTATTGGCATCAACAAAATCATCGCCATCTTCATTATTATCATAATCATCAACATTTTCGACGTCGTTAGTGTGTTGCCGGCATCGTCGTCATTATTGTTGTCGTTCTTTTTCGTTTTCTATTGCACCAAATTCGAATACATACAACAGTATAGACATTCGCAGCCACAAATAACACAACACAACAAGTATGTATGTACATATTTCGCACAACGTATACAAAATAAAGCAAACGTACTCGAATAGAAATTTATTTCCCACAGTATGGTACAATAGTCAGTCCTACTTACAACTATGACGATGACAACAATGAGAAACCAAAAAAAAAAAAATAAATAAATAAATAAAAAACCGAGTAAATAAAAAATCATAATTTTTAACCCCAGGGCTGTAAAAAGTAAAATTTGTTTAATTTGCAAAATATGGGAAGACCAAATTATAATTGGCTTACAGAGGTGGCTGTATAAATGCATGCTCGCCATACACTCTCGCACATTTTACGAAAGCTTTTTCCCCAAATCTAACCCACATTATTATAGTAATTATACAAAAATACAATAAATCGACATATGTATGTACATATTTAAGTAAATTTATAAAAGAAATTAATTTAGGCCCTCTATCAAATAGAAAAGGACACAACAATTTGTTTTTTTACTTGTGAAGCTGAAATACATATTTTCAATTTTTTATGTATTAATTCATTACGAGGCATTTTACGATGCCTTAAATTTAGTTGATGCATGTAAATTGAATGCAAAAATAAGGAAAATTTAGACAAAAGTTTGTATGTATGCATGGATGCGTTTGTATAGAAATATATGTATGTATGTATTTCTTTACATATCTGTTAAAAAATTATTGGCGGTTTTAATTTATTATTATTTTCTAGCGAAAAGTTTAAATCGTCCAAAAAAAATTTAGGCTGTTCATTTGTGCATTGAAATTGCATTCCCCCGAGCCCTCCGAATCCAAAAATCATTTAGGAAAATTGATTTGATACTTTAATTTGATAACCGAATATTTCTATTACATCGTAGTTTTATGATAATTTTTTGCAGACTTGAATGAGAAAATAAGCAAATCTCTAGTATTGCATTTTTAAACACAATTTTTTTACTTTGCAAGAAAAAAATTGAAAAAGATTGGCAAATAATTCAGCTTGCGGTAATTACTAGGATTAGTGTAACCTTGAAAGAGGACAAAGCTCAATATTGATGTTATCATTATCATTGACGACATTGGTGTTTAGTTAAAAACACGCACAATAATTTTCGAATATCACACACTACATGTCATCATCATACACAGTGGAACGAACGAACAGAGTGGGGCAACAACTACAATCATACATATGTATATAAAAGAGATTCACTTATTGTTTTTGTGCCATACAAAAGTTGGCACTACGGCTAAATTTACTGGTATTGCGTCTTTATTTTTGTATTTTGCACTACAACTACAAAAATACTCATCCAATCCCATTCTCATACTTTCATACGTGTAAAGTAACAATTGTGAGAACTTTTTTTATAAACGAAAGTGTGCGTGAGTGTGTATGAGAATACTTTTACCTTTTTTTTTTGTTTTTTTTTTTTTTTGCAAAGTACGAGTGTTTTTCGAAAATACATGCATGTTCATAAATGAATGTGCATACATACTCGTATGTGATTGTTTGTCTGTATGTATGCACTTTTTGTCTCTCAATGAAATTTGTGGTTTTCGTTTGTTATATTCAACAACTTCTACGAAATTTATTCGTAAAGATCTGTGTATGAGAGTACACGTATGTGTAAATTATATCTCTCTTTTACTTTGGTGTTGGTTAACGCCATCCATACACTTAAAGAAAATCATGTGTTTATAGACTTGTGAATGATGTCTCTCGTGTTGATGATAAACAAGCAAATCGTTTTTGTTTCGTTTTGTATCGATTGTGCTGGTATTTAAAATCTACGCCATTTTACTTTGTGATTTGAATTTTTATCTTCATTTGCTTTGCGACATATAATTTTGTTTGATAATCGAGAATAAGCAAAGTACGGCTGTTGATAAAAAATAAAGAGAAAGCGAAAGAAATTAGGTCAAACAACTGGCAACAAGAGCTACTAGTGATAAGGAAAAAGTCCAGGTTAAAGCCATCATAACATGGTATAGAAAATCATGTTAAATATTATATACACACACGATTATTACTATTTTGAAAGTAGTTAAAATTTTCAAAAATTTTGAAGGAGACAACAATTTTTGCACACATTGCTTTCCATTCTTTGTTTTTTTTTTTTTTTGTTTTTTGTGTTTCCTTTTATGAACTTTAATTTTCGCTCATTAACTTTCCTTTCATTACAATTTTTATACTTATTAAGAAATATCAAAGCAACCATACACTTAAAGAAAATCATTTGCAAATCGTTTTATATTGCATTGATTTAAATTCTTTTTAGGTTGAATTTTTTCTTCGTTTTTCTCTTTGTAAAGGCAATCTGTCAAAAAGGTTTTGTGTAGAAATAGTTTTCCTTAAATTGAACTTCCTAAAAAATTTCGCTGTTGTCACTCAACGTTTCTCGCGTTTCCCAAACGTTTGCAATAGTTGTGCTTCTCAAAAATGTTGAAACCATAGAAATATGTATATGTATGCTTGTAACATTTACAAATAATGTCAGTTTAAATAATTATTTTGTTTTTTGAATTTCCTTCAAAGAAGCTTCCTATAATTTTTCAAATGTGTATACCATTGAAATTTATTAAAAGCTTTTATTGTTTGAAAGTATCTTATTTTTACTAACTGACGCAAAGATCAAGAGAAAATTTTCCATAAATATCATCAGTTTATCTGATTATAGAAAAAATAATTTAAACACGGTTCCTTTATAAAAAAAAAAGCTGTTAACATTAAAGGCAAACATTTCGTTTATCTTATTCCACATAAAAGTGGATGTTAGAGGAGATAATTATCTTTTAAACCATGTGAGAGCCATTATATAATTGGATTTATTTAATTGGTTGTATAAAATTTTACTATCGAAAGATATTTGCCACAATTTGTACTCGAATAAAAAGTAAAAAATTTAAATTTTTTTAATTTCATCAGACGTATTTAAATGTTTTAGCACTAAACATTAAAAATCCTATTGTCGAATCGATGGAAAAAGTTGATTTAACATGAACTAATTACGGCATTGTGTATCAGTTTAGAAACGTTTGTGTTAGTAACAGATACATGACTACACACATCCATACATACGTACATACATACATGCACATGGATACACATATATTAGATATGTACATACATATACACATACGAGACTTACATGCGCTTAAGTTTTCATTCCAATACTTCTTCATTTTACGATAAACAAGGCAAATCGTTAATCATGTTCTATTTTTGTGACACGTGCCGTAACACAAGTTGCCCTGTCAGTAAAAAGCAAATACAAATAAACAAAATATTACACAATTTTGTCACATCATCAATGTTGGCTTTCACATCATACAATTTAAGACAGCTGCAGTAGGGTATTAACCGCATGCATGCATACACACATACATGCATATGTATGTTTCTGCAGCTGCCATCTGAAGATTCTCTATATCTTTTGAATTTTCCATATGGATTTTGAATACTTACTTACTATAAAACAACGTACATAAATAATTTTCATTTTAATTCAAATAATTATTTATACATTTTCTATTTAAAATTGTTTAATATAAATGATTATCTCCTCCTAAACTTTCTAAACACTATTATTGTGCGCTATTTGTTCCGACGTATCAATTATTATCACTAACACAGTTATAGCAAATAATACTATAACCCAGCAAGCATTCGACATTGTTCTCAAAACTAGAATTATTTGAAATTAACCTCTTTCTCAAATGTCAACTCGAGGAGCATAAGAAGTGATAACCAATTACAAAAGCTTCAAGCAATCACTATCAATCATCAAGCATTCAATTTTAAGTATCAAAGATCAAAGTAAAGGAAAGATATTAGCAAACACCGGCTTTTTTCAAACAAGTGTTTCTCTAAGTGTATATAATCGTTTTTTAGGTAAATAATGTTATTGGAAGGTGTAAAATACGCGCTCATTTAAACATCATATAAAATTTAAAGATTTTGAACTAAAATTTGTGACCTCAATGCAGAATATTTTTCACAAACTGCCTAACTGTGTAGAATTTTTCAAAATTCATACATGTCGAAAATAAAAATTATATAAGTCATGGATCCGACACCTACTTCTGTCAGTCAATAAGTGCCAACCGCCCTAACCTTTGGATTCAATGTTGCAATACTTACTAGTCATTGGCCAGTTACCAGCAACCGTTTTACGTTGATATTATTTATATGCTTCATTGCCGGTCTGGTATAGCAGTATTTTTATGGCGAAATAAAACAGCTAATAAAATGGCAGCAGTGTTGTTGCGTTACTGTTATTTTTATTAACTATATATTTCTTTACTTTCTATCTTCTCCAGCACCGGATCCTTCACTTTAGAGTTTATACGTTACGATTATCTAATAGTGGTTATTTTTATGGCCACTATTTCGGATTAAATGTAGCAGTGAACATACTAGCAGACTACAAACAGAATATTATAAATATAATCGAAGTATATTTTAAATGAATTATATAATAGATCCGAATATGAAACCTTAAAAATGGCATCAGTTGTATCATTAAAGCTAGTCAGCGTTTGTTAAAGATGGGATTTCACCAGGCCCATGAAAAGTTTTTATCGTTACCACTTTATTTTGACCTAAAAGTTAGCCAACACTTAAATGTATTTTCATACCACACGTAAACTTTTATCGCTTGGTTTTTAAACTCTTATTCATTTCGTGTTGCCACATTTTCTCGAATTTCGTATTTTGCAATCATGATTTAATTTCGGAAATATTAAATAAATGAGAAGCAAATAATTTAGTAAACATTTTTGGCCTATAAGCAGGAAGTCTACAAAAGCTGACACAGTTTTAAGACTTCAAAGGACGAAGTAAAGTACTGTAGTACTTTACGCTTCTTGTTTTGTATAAAAGTTGCTGCTTTTTGTGATTGATAATCATATATTTTTAAATAATACTTGAGCCTACTTGAAACTGCATATAATAGAAATTTTTTGTGAAGAAATCTTATGGTTTAATAGTAAATCTATTTTTGATAATTAAATAGCAATAAATTAAATCAGCGCAACTGAATTATTAAGCCTAGTTTTTCAGACCCTGAGAAATTTATAGTAAGACAGTTTTATTTCGCAATCCACACAATTTAAGTTCTTAAAATCTCACTTTTAATTACAACTTTCGTAACAAAGTAATGTAAATTAAAAATATTTTATTCCATGTGACCGATTATTCGACAAATTTTACCAAATTCCGAATTTGAACTCCAAAAAACCCCAAATGCCCAACATTTTGAATAGAAGGAATACATAATTTGAAATGAAATCCTCGTTCATACAGCAGAAGTCTTGTGTTCGTTGGGCTGATATTTACTGAAGAGGTATTAGTAGGGGCGTGGACAACCATACATTAACAATTATTTTGTTGAGTAAACCTGATACATTTGTTTAAATATTTTAGCAAAATTTGCTCTTTATTCAAAATATTTCTTTTTTTTATAAAAAAATTAAATACACGATTTCTCTTATTTTATTCTACATAAATGTATTTAAATGATATTAATGCTTACACATATACATACATACATATACACATACATATTTGTGTGTGTTTGCATGTGTGCACATTTAAAGTTTTTCTAAGAAATTTGTTTAATTAATAAACACAATTATTCATCATTTATTTAAAATACTAGCAAAACCAAAAAAATAAATAACAAAAGTCTAGATTATCTTAATTACAAGGAAATGAATAAAAATATTTCATTTATTAAATCGAGACCGCGTGTAATGCGGTGAGATTTCTTTTCGTTTTGTATTTTTGTTTTTAAAAAGAAAACATAACCTCAAATAGAAATCCACGTGGCTTCTCAGAAGCCAACTGACTGTATCAATCACTCTTTGTTGAAGATACTGAAAATAATTTTAAATAACAATTACTTTTAGAGAAATATCAGCCATTTTAGAAAATTAATTGAAGATGGAATCGTTTATAGGCGAACATAAATTTATCACTAGTTTAATATTTTGCGGCCATTGCAGGAATGTTGGATTCAGTCAAAGCGCCTCCATGTAAAAATTTAGAAAAATTACTGAAATACTGAATACCGTACTTTTTTTTTAATTTAAATTGGTTACAATATTGATACCTGCATATGTACATTCATACATATTTTAGTTCTCAGTCCTTCTATGCCTTTCTTAAGGACACTTCAGATAGTAGGTGTTATCCAAATGAACTATGTACTACATGAATACATAATTTTATTAAAAATAGTGTAATATTTATTGGAAATAAATTTTAATATTTTTATCTAAAACTTTATAAATATTTTTTCTGTTCCGCACTACGAGATCGAAAAGGAGGCTGCAAATTTCCGATTTCAAAATTTGTATTAAAAATTAGTAAAATAATTTTTTAAAAAATATGTGATTTTTTCAGTTGCAAAAAATAAGATTTGAGTTACTCTACCACTCTTCTGTACAATTACATCTGAGAAAATTTGTTTTACATGGAAACTGTGTAATAAAAAATGATTAATTTTATATTACAATTGCATTGAAATCCCAAAAATTAATTTCATAATTTATTCAAATTTTAATTAAATTTTATTTTATTTTAATTTAATTTTTTTATTTTTATTAAATTTATTTTATTTTTTTATAAATTTTAATTTAAATTTAATGTATTTAATTTATTTTATTTTAATTTTTTTTAATTTCTTATTTTATTTAAATTTTATTCAAAATTTATTATAATATAAAAATAATTTTATTTTGTATGTTATAATAATAAGTTGTAGAAAATGAAAGCCAATTTTTTATATTAAAATGACAAATGAAGATCAAATTACAAAGTTTTTCTTGATAAAAATTGCCACAAATAAAATAAAGAAACCCATTTTAGAATGGCTCAAAACTCTAATATGGTAGGGGCTTTAGGGACTACTAACATGTCGATCAACTTTGATTAATTCTGTGTTTTATAGCCATTTTCTACAAATAGTCTGTATGTGGAGAATAGGCAAAACCGAAATTGCATCTAGCCGGCTTTGGCAGTATCGGCACTATAAGCTCCATCCGCAATTCCAGCGCGAATTAATATCGCACGTTAGAATTAATAGAGAAAAATATATTTTTTTCGACGCGGTGCGTCTTCTTTATTTATATAATTTTTCTTTCTTAAAACTAACTTAAAATATTTAGAGTTCTATGCAGTTGTACAACTGCGTGCTAATAGAACAAGGTCCGGAAAAGAAAAGAGATCGAGTCTAAGAGTTTGCTGATATTTATACTCGTCTTTACATTACATAGCTTATGGTTATCATACAGACATGAGTTCGTTAAAATACATATGTCTAGGATTTCTTAATTATAATACATAACTAAGGTTTACTTAGTTACAATAATTATGTCTGGCATTGCTTAATTATAATACATCTCTAGAATCTAGTTACTTACAATAATTATAATACATATCTTTATGAGTTATCATGTCTAGGATTTTCGTCACTACTCTTAATGTTTATTGACTAACAATTTATATTTTACCTTAGGGTTTTCTCATCCCTTAACTAGGTAGGGAATGTAATTAATGCGGTAATGCTGTAATGTAATTTTAATACTTTTTTAACTAGGTAAAGTGATTACAAAAAATATGTGTATAATACATGAGTTTGTGTGACGTTACCTCGCGCTGGGCGGAATTTTCGCTTTTATCAAAGCAAAAGTTTAAAATTTATTGCATTTTCTATTGGTTGACATCGTGTAAATCGCAACTGAATCAAGCAAACAAAAAAAAAAAAAAAGCAGAAGAATACTTTTAGTGGGAACTATACTTTGCCAGATATCCACTACGGTCCTTTCTAAAGAAAATAATGAAGTTCCATTTTTAACCCCACCATTCTTATTATAATATTTATCAAGTGAAATTGTTTGTAATTGTTACACAAAAGCATGTTACTTATAAGCTTTTTGTAAATTTCTTTCTAAGGAAAATTGTGTGATTTCAATGAAATTATTAATTGAATTTAATTTATTTTTCTAGATCCATTCGTACAAAAAATTTCATGGTTATTAATTTGAGAAATTTTTTGCTGTAAATGTAATTTCTAACTAATAATCGGCGTATTCATGAATCAGAAAAAAGTAATGAATTCATAGAATTAACCATTTTTTTAAGCGAAATAAAAATAGAAAATGTTTTTATTCAATTTAATTATCATTCGAAAAACACAATTTAACACCCCGGATTCATATTGCATTTTAATTGACCAGTTTGTAGCGGTTTTTGTTTTTGCTTTTGCTTTTGTTTTTGCTTTAATACTTTTTTACCAGCATTCCAAGCCAATGACATGGCCAGCTAACTTCTGTTTCACACACAGCCATTTACAGTCGCTATACAAGTTCCCACTCTATGCCAGTTGCCAGCAGCATATGAGAACAGACATAAATTCATCCATATTGACCACTGCATGTTAATTTATGAGTGCACACATGCACGCACGTGTAGTATGCACATGCACACAATCAATACAACATAAATTGCACTCGTGTTTTAAAGTGTTTGTTTAGTGCCACAAATGTTTCTAAGCCTGCCTGCTTTACAGTGACATTAATTTAACGAATTTAATGGCAAGCAAAACTCAATCAATTGAGCTGTTATGAATGAATCATTACAAAATGCCATTCAAGTTTTTCTATTTAAATTTACAAAACAAAAAAAGATAAAAAATAACTCGCATGGCTCGCCCGGCGTCCTTAAACTCACAAAAACACACACATACACATACAAACACACATACACACAAACTGGCATGACAATTTGTAGTAATAATTACAATTGTAATTCAATTATAATTATAATGACTGCTGGAAATGGTAGTCGCCACTATAATAATTGTAATTACCTGAATTAAAGTCTTAATATTTTTTTCTTTGTATTTGATATAAACAGAATTGAAATGCATTTTTGTGCTAAATTCTTCAAATATTTGATGGATAGCAGGTGAAACAAACTGGTTGTTCTCTAGATTTAAACTGTTATGTAATTATAAATGAACTCATGGCATGGAAACACCATGCATATTTTGTAAAGCGTGAGTCAAACAAAAAAAAAAAGTGGTTTATTAAGCTTCTCTAGGCGGTACAGTTATTTACAGCGCTTATGAAATATCCGCTTTAAGGAGGTATTTAGTTTTCTAACAATTCCTTGGGTATGCATCTTCAATAGTTTTATGTCAAGCATGTAACAGCAGCTGATGTTTTTCACTTTCAATACAACACTGAGTCGTTAAATGTCATCTTTTGGCTAGCGATGCCGCTGGCAATGAGGTGACGAGTTAGTCCAATATGCGAAAATTATCTTCTAATTTGAATTAGATCTTAAGTGGACCCTAGTCCTGCAGTGCCTTATTGACGGAATTGCAAGAAATTTTTTTTTTGTGACTATGTACTAACTAAGACTTCGTAACTAACTTGCCGCTTGGGTTTTGGCTTATGTGGTTACGCCTAAGCATTTACATTTGGTAAAATAGTGGATATTCATTAAGATATTTGTGGTGACTAAACCCCGGCTAAAAATATAAAGGAGCCGTTCGACTCTTCATGTGTCATTCAAGGCTATTCGACCAAGATGTGTTTGGGGTTTTACACTTGCATGTGAACTCACCATCCACCGGCCATGGAATTTACGCCACCGGATTTGTTTATGATCAATCCATGTGGCAAGTCTATGAGCGACTTTTGATGCCTAAATAATTTAGGTATGTCCATATATGCAATGTGACGTATGTTAGCAGCCGTACAATGAGTATCGGATAACTGTTTATGCTAGCAAGGATCAGCCTCAAATGTTTCTCTTCTACATCTTATTAATTCTTATGCTACATTTATTTCTGACCAACTAGCATGCTTGTCTTTATCTTTATTTCTTTTGGTAAGCAATGCGGTACTATTTCATAGATGGGGCAGTAACATGCACGTTTTTGTTGTATTCATCCAAAGGTGGAAGTCTGGTAACGCCGAAAAACCGATACCCAGCTGGAAATGATGTTATCAGTACCCCCACGAAGGTAGAAGGAACTCATAATGACACAATATTGGATATATAGATCAGTCTTGCTGGTGCACTGATGCAGAATATCGGCGAAGAAGGTCTCTCACATCCATCTACTCAGATATTTATTATCGTCGCTGTTAATTGTTTCCTGGTAAATGCAGCACATGAGAAAAATTGCCGTTTGATTCCGCTTCAACGAATTGGTAGAACTTTTCTGGGGGAAAAAGTGTTAGCAATATCGCTTTCTTTATGCGAATTGAATAAAGAATGTGCTTTCCGTAAAAAATGGTTCGCAAAGCTTTTGGAACGAATAATATCTGATATACTTCTCGTATGACTATGAAAATATGGATCTCTACAAATGGCTCACAAATAAAAACTATATGGTTATTGATCGGCATTTATCTCTTTATCTCTTTACTTGATTTAAGCTTAATATAATCAGAGCTTTCTTACGAAGATACAAAACATTAATTCGTAAACTTCAAAGCTGGTTTTTTTACTAAAAAGAAAGTACACCTCATTTCACAAAACGGAAGTTTTTATTTATCGAACGAATAAGGTAAACGTGCATTTCAGAGCAGAATCTTAAAATCTAAATGTGATTTGTTATACCTTATGGTTTGTGTACTCGTTTGGGGTCAAACGTTTATAAAATCCGTATAGCATCTGAAGCTTCTTTACGATAAAATGTTTTTATCAGTTTTATTAAAAACTTTTGAATTAATAATATAAATTTTAGCAAAATTTTTTGATCATGGTAATTTCAATGATCCTTCTTGCAGTTGTCCGGCAGTCCACTGCGTACAGTAGGAAGCAGTAATTAGCTTGGCTTCTGCTGATATTCAGCTATTTAATGCTTTCCAGATATTTCGTTTTGCAGGCACAAGATTCATGTACAAGTGAATAGCCAATACCAGTCACGCTCACTGATCTATGCTACGACGTTAATGATTCTCGACACTTGACCGTAATCGCAATGCGGCCAGACTTCATCAAAGAGTAGTTCAAAAATGATAAATTTTTCAAAACTTAAAGCTTCGAACATAAAACTTTTTCTTGTCCTCTCAAGCTTCGTAAATCTACCCCTTAGCCCAGCTATTGAAGTAGCGATGCGCGTCTGTACGAATTGCACAATTTTCTACAGCTCAAATAGAAGATGTTGACCTTTTAATGCCAGTCTGGCCACAACATAAAAGTTTTCTATAAACTCTTAATCCGTTAGAACTGAAACGCCAACCAACCTGCAGAGACGTGATTGTTTTTTCGTGTTTAACGTGAATCGATGCCAGCTTTGCCATAAAGTTTGCATTTCTAAGAATTATATTGAACGACCATACACATGAATGAAAACTGTTCTCCATTAACAAGAATCTTAAATGCCATGCACACATACTTTGCCTCAACGTATTTTTTATTAATTTTATGTTTATTTTTTAAGTTCGTGACGTTTTCAAATGAGTGTCAGTGATTATAGCGAAAATTAAGAAATACTAGTACGAATACGCGCACACTCTGTTCAACATTTTAAATTATAAACTTCATAACGAACGAACGAACGAACGAACGAAAGAATATTCCTGCATTACGCCGGTAGCAGTGAGAAATTTGTGTTAAATTTTTTTTTTTTTTTTGTATTTTTTTTACTTCACTTTTTTCATTCATTTGTTCCCAGTCATTCATTTCTTATAATGAACGAAAATAAAATAAATAAATGAAAAGCATGTTAAAAATTGTAGGTACGAATAAAGAGACCTACAAATGAATCGAAGTTGTTAATCATTCAATTATAATGCATTCCAAGAAATGTTCACGTTGCAACCATGAGAAACTTGAAAAAACAAATAATGAAGAACACACACAAGCAGACACTCGCATCTTGCATCACGATTTTTAGAAAAGGTTTTGAAATCGAATGCAATTATAGAAAAATTAATGTCATAACAATGCTAAGCGACACTAAACCAATAAGAAATGTTGGCATACGAACGAATATTGCAGTTGTTTGCATCACTCGATTGAGTAGCTTCAATGTTAGAATTGTATAAAATTAACATAAATTATAAGAAAATGTTACAAACTTTTAATAAAAGCAATATAAATGAAAATCAGCATTAGGAAAATCGGCAGATAAAGCATGCAACTTTTATTTGCACACCACTGTTTATCTATTTACTTGTATCTGCAATAGTTTCACATTCCACCAGTATGGATAAGCCTAAAGAGTGTCTTATTAAGGTTTGATGATGTAAAGCCACACCACTGTTTATCTGTTAACTTGTATCTCGAATAGTATCACATTCCGCCAATATGGATGTATTATTAAAAATTGATGATGTAAAGCCAGGATGCCAAGAACGTATAAGTTAAACTTTATTGAATTTTTATTTTCGAAGGCCGCCACTTGTGCCATAATCTTTCGTTCCGTTTACCTTCAAAATTTTAAAGATGCAATTTAATCTGGTTTTAAACAGTGACACAAGATAAAACTAACGTGGTCGAACAGATATCAAACATTCAAAATTTTGGCAAAATTTCGGCACGCTGGCGAATCAGTAGTGGCTCACTTGACCGACATAATTTTTCATTTTTGAACGCCACTGTGTTGTCTTCTCTTTTTAAATTAAAAGGATGCCTCAATTTTGTACACTCTATATCTTTTTGTATCTGATGGGTGCGATTTAAAAATAGAAATGCTTTTGCATTTAGTTCAGTAACTTCTATCAATGAAACCGCCAATATAGAAAGATGTTCCAATAACTTAATTAGAAGCCTTGAAATATTACGATGCCATTAGAGAGGTGTAGGGTGTCGATAAATAAATTGTGTGGTTAAACTATTTTAGAAGGGCAGCCCCCAATAATAAGGATTACGTAAGAAATTTTTACTTATAAAGTGAGAAATGCTTTTGGCTTTTTATTACAAAAGAGATCAAGTTGATTATTTTCTCTCAAACAAGTCTTTTTTTCCGCCAAAGCTTACCAAACGATACTGTGTAGAATACTCCGTATCAGGCCAGTCAATGTTACTATCCTTTTTAGCCTTCTCAATATATTGGAAGGATGTGAGGAGATTTTTAAAAATTTAAGTAAACTTGTTTACTTGGCAACATCTTGCAAGCGACAAATTTATTTTCCACAATTTGAACAGAGAAAAATTAAATGAAACTGATATTTCAAAATTATTAATTGAAAGAATTTTGTGCAGATTTAAAAAATCTTTTTGATGCGCTTTGCAACTTAACTTAAACTTCAGTTAAATAGAAGATCTTATCATATTTTCTTACAGCTGACAGGGTTGCACAATGGGCTTAAATTTAGTTGAAGCTATTTGCTATCGCGTCTCTACTTAAGAATGGCTCTCTCTCCTTATCATGGTCTTAGGCTTACTATCCACACAATCGTATGATGTGTCAAATATGTCCTGTATGCTGAAGAAATAGGATACTGTGTCGATTTTTTTCAATTTCTATAATTTCATGAAAATTTTCATAAAATTAGCTTTTCAATGCGATCAGAGTTGCATTTACTTTAATTAATTATTTCAATTATTTTCTAAAAATATCAATTACAAAATTTTGGGGGCGTACGATATTTAATATTTCAAAATGTTATTACCATTCTGGTGGAAAACCAGTACTAGCAGGATGATTAGAGTAGGCACGTACATATATATGTATTTGCTGGCACCGCAAGACTGAAAATTGGAATTTTTAAATAAGCCATTTTCCATTACATTTTAGCCTCAAATGAAAATTAAGAAAACAAGGAGCCGCTGACACTAATTGAAATTTATCTGATAAAGAATTTCATGACAGTGGTGAATTCTACCGCTTGCGAGATACACAGATAATAAAATCCTGAAAACTCACTTGAAGAACACTTTCATGCATGTGTGTGTAACTGCTGTAGTTGTATAAAATGAACTCTAATTTATCAAATCCATATAAAAATCATATATAATATCAAATCAAAAGATTTCGCAGGAAAAATGATCAAATCGATTTCATTTACAATTCATTATCGAATTATAATTAATGCACATTCATTTGAAGGTTGCAACACAAATCGTACTTACCACTGCTCAGTTTAGGAGGATTCATTTGTTTCTTCTCCAAAATGTCTCAAGAAATCAATAGGAAACACAGATGCGAGTACAAACAGACACAGAAGTGCGTACATACAAATGTATGTATGTATGTATATATTATGGGTGTGTGAAATTTGTTCGGGGGAAAATTGTCACAATGATTAGAAAAGAAAAACAAAAATATTTCAAAATGAGATAAAACATATTTGGAAAAAACAAATAAATACAAATAAATGTTTAAATGTTGTTTGGACGTGTGTGTGTGTGTATGTGTGTGTGTGTGTGTGTATGAGGTCTTAAAATGTTTTGAAAAATATTTAGAAAAAACAGTAGAGACTTTTCCCACACACACGCTTTCAAAAGGTCAATGGGCTTCTAGGAAATCGTTTGATTGTAACGTCATCAACACATTCACACTCCTCTAAGGGGCGTCAAAATAGTTTTGTTAACTTTATCTATCAATACGAATTGTTTTTTCTGTTTCAATTTTTTTGTTGGCGTTCTTCTTGCTGTTTTTATTACATTGAAACAACAACAGCCATAAAAAACACAAAAAGAAAACCATACAGTGATAAAAAAAGAGAATAACGATAAAGTATTAGCAGAAGAAAAGAATGCAACAAGTAAACGAAATAATCCCAAAAAAGTAGTTTGAAAATAAAGAAACTGAAATCCCTTTGAGGTTGTGCCGCATGCCATTCATTATCTATTATTGACCTATTGATGCTTCCTAATTCCAGGAATTCTCTATGCCAGTGTGTGTATCAGTTTACAAGTAAACATTAAAATTATTTTCAGAACTCTTAAAACAGTTAAGGGAACAAAAAAAAAAAATATTAAAGAAAAAACAAAAAAACAAAATAAAAACCAACAGCAATCTGCCGCCGAACTAAACCGAACCAAACAACCAACCAAACAATTAATCCAAACAATCGATCATTTAACCGCTAAATGCAACCTGAAGCCCCGTTATTCTACACTTCATATTAGTCACGGGAATTATAAAAATCACAGCAAATCCGAATCTGTTTCAAGCGAAGATTTGCGGTGCAACTTTTCGCCAACTTTTAGCATTTTTAGCATTTTAGGCATTGCAGGCAACTTCACACGCGGTGTTTTTTCTTTGAGACGCCTGGGCCTGGAACTGCTTTGCATTACTTTTGTTAAACTGTGTAATGGCTAATGCGAATGCGCCAAAATTTAAATAAATATCACAGAATTGTGCCAAAGGCTACATTAAAAATATTATAATCTAATTGTTGAAAGGCAATTACGCAGTCGTACCATTCATTCGCTGGAAAATCTGATGTGATGCGTTGTAAGGGATACACCATCATAGCAATATGATGCAGACAACTTATTTCTTTGCTTCTTGAAGTAAAATCAACTCTGATCGCATGGAAATTGTCATTTTATGAAAATTTTCATAAACTTTTGCAAGACGTGTTAAAAATATCTGTCACACAAATGCATTTTAAGGCCACACAATAGTATTTTTTCAGCACAAATGCGATATGTGACTGATCGTACCATTCTGGAGGATAGTGAATTATAGCCTTAAGTATATATATATGCATATAGTGTATATCAGAGTTGCCATGCTTCACATGTGGCGGTAAAAAACTTATAAGTATTTAGTGCTGTATAAATGCGATCACATAAACTTTCATCCACACCATGTTTCACTATCCTTTACAGTCCTACGATTGCAAGTGCCATACTTTCATACAAATGTGATGCAAACATTTTTTTCTTTGTTGCTTGAAGTAACAGCTACTAATTTCATAAACATTTTCATAAACTTTTGCTTGCCATAATAACCTGCAATTTTTAGGCTACACTATCCTATTTTTTCAGCAGAGATGCCATATTTGATAAATCATTCGACTGTGAAGAGTAGTGTATCAGTGTGGCTCTGCAATGCCATTTTGATGCAAGTTTTTAAATCACATTTTCATGTAGATGAATGTACGACTGGGGAGGATAGTGAATAACGAACTTGGCTGATATCACAGATCTCTAATAAGCAATGAAATATTTCACCGAATAGTTTAAAGCACTTTTAATTTACCAGATACAATATTGATCGGTTTGATTATATATCTTATTAAGGCCATGCTTCACTATCCTACTCAGTCAATCAGACTTAATAAAAAATGTCACCTGGGTTATTCGACACATTAAAATGCTTGAGCAGTTGCTTAGGTTGGTATGTTTGACGAGCATTTAGATTGATGATGGATAATAAGGGAAACCATAATACTCTTAATATTTCCTATAAATCTAAATACAAATAAATATGTATGTATAACAAAATTAGAATTTATACACCCAGAGAGAAATTGTAATGAATTATTTATTCATAAAAAAAAAACACACACACACAAAAACTAAATCATAACAAATGTAAACCACATCGGATTCAACGGACATGTCCAGCGACAAAGTGACATTTATTATATGAAATTATTCGCTTTATGAATTTGATTTACATACTGGTATATGTATATTTTGTTAGTGAAAGGAGAAGTTGGTTTAAGGCGGTTTAATTAAAGTATTATTTGCAGCAAATCAAGAATTTACGTGGGAAAATGTTTTCCTTTATTATCATTTAAAGGTACTAAATTCCCAAGAATTGAAACAGATTTGATACAGATTCTTTTTATTTTACTTTTACCTATTGCAAGTTATAGGTTTGAGGTGGGCATGATAATTTCTACAATGTTAGTTTGCCACCCTATACAAATATATATTCTGGTTCCGCCTGTCTGTCTATCCTCGGTGAAAATTGAGCTTAAATTTTGTTTAAAATCACACTATTCGCAAATTGAAAATTAAAAAATAAGATTGTTGATAAAAGTTACATTCGAGGATAATTCTTCCACTCCCTTTATTGGTTATTTCAAATTTTTTTTTTTTTTGCCTTTGTTAAAGCACGTATAAACATGCCATCTCTTTCTAATCATACATTGACAAAAATGCTTAAAAACTATGCCGAAGAAAAAACTTTATATTCAGTCACTTTGTATTCGGTAATACCTAAAATTTGTTTATAGTAGATACATATAAACATACATCCATACATATATTACAAATACGCATATACATACATACTCTACCACCAATCCTTGCTACAGTGTTTGTAAATTAGTAAATCGCAAGACACAAGCCTCCTGGGTTTGATGCGCTGGTTGGCTTAAAAAATATAAAAATAATTTAATTTCACACTTCCAAAGAAGGCGAATCTAAGAAAATATATGCGCTTACGTAACTACTTCCATTAGTGAAATTCAACAGCGATACTTGCCGCGAACAAAATTGTCTGGTTTGCCATAGCTGCTGTGTTTTCGACGACGTATTTTTTGATTTTTAACTATAAATAAAGGAAATAATTTTTTGGATATATTTCTTGGATAAATTTCAATTATTTATCACCCGACTTTGCTAACTTTTACATGGGAAAAATTAAGAGAAAACTAAGGGTTTCAAAATGTTTGATTTTAGACGAAAATTAAGCTGCATTTAAGCCGCCACAAACATACGGAGGACAGACAGACAGATAGACAAAGCTAAATCAACTTTCCTTCTGATAACGATTTATGGCGTCGCAATTAAAATGGGTTGCAATGCATCAAACACTTCCATAGCTTTTAGGGAAGGGTAAAAAATTAAAGCCAATTGAAAACGGTTATCGTTTGTGTTTTACTGTTCCCTTTAAAAGGTCCTACTAAACTTATCTTATCTAAAAAAAAAATAAATTGGGGAATTCTTGGTCATGAGGTTGCCTTCTTAAAAGTGAAGATAAAACCTTCACAGAGCAAAAACTGTCTCATAGAATCAAGAAGATTTTCTCTATGAAATGTTTCTAGGCAAAGGGGTACCGCAGGAGAAAGAAGTGAAGATTTTTCTAAAGGGATTCCATATTATTTTAATGTGCTAAATATTATTTATTTTATCCAGAAGGAAAATATATAAAATGAAGAAGAAAACCTTTTTGGAAAAATCAATAAGATAACCTAATAAACTCAAGAAGGAATCCTTATTGAAAAAATCAAGAAGAATACCTAATAAAAGCTCTAAGTTTCCTTTTTGATTTCTTCAAAAAAGTTTTCCCCATGAAAATAATAAGACATTTTTCTTCAAAAAAAAAAAAAAAAAAAAAAAACCATAGAGATATCTTATTAATTTTGTTCTATTTTATTAGGTACTATGAGGCACATTTGGCCGTGTGCTGCATTGCAGTCCATTTTAGGCGTTCGCTTTAAAGTAAATTCAATTGAATTGAAGGAAATCAGTCTTGATTTTTTTGGTCCACTTTTCTCGAAGAAAAAATTATTAATTATAATTTAATATGAGTTGTATATAATTATTATTTTTATTAATTAACTAAGCATGCAAAATTTCTGAGGTTGTCCGCGGGAAACACCCAGTACCTAGGGAAGAATCGAAACCGTAACCTACTCTTTATTAGGCTGTTGAACTAATCTTAGAGAATTTTTTAATTATATACAATATAATAGGTTGTTTAAGAATATAGAATAAAAATATTTGAATTATTATTTTAAATTATAGTTATGAATGAATCATAATTATAAATTTTGTATTGGTATTTGTTTTAAATTTTTATATACATTTTTTTGCCTCCTAAATTCATTTTCGTTGTACATAACTTCACTACTGACTACACCGTTTCCATGAAAAAAAAGAAAAAATTATTGTAGCATTGACACAAAGAATTATCTGTAATTTTTTCATATGAACAGCTGATGTTTATTATTAGAGGCCTATTTAGGCACCCCAAAAACCAATTTAATTGGAAAAACATTAATTAAGTCATGCATTTACATACTGCTTACCACTCCTAAAATAAATGCGTACATTCTCTTCTTATAAATCGATACTTGCTCGTACTTGTAATATACAGAAATACATATTTTAACATAAATAATTGATTAACTGATTTGTATGGCATTTGGAAAGAGCCATCCATAAAAAAAGTTCAATGTCCCATTACAATTTAAGCGACAAAGCCGTTTTGTGACAAACTTCTAATACCAGATACAAATAAAAACTTATTTTCTTTTCTCTGTCTTTATTGCCTAGAAGAATTTTTAATAGTAAATAACAATTTACATTTTGAAATTCTTTGACAGAATTCTACGAATTCATTGTAAAAATGATTGCGTTTGCTTTCAATAACAATAAAGTAAACTTTTTGTTCATTTTATTAAATGTATTCAGAGGAAATTTTATTTCAATTCGTTAGAATACAAGTTGAAAGAGTTAATGGAATGCATAAATTAAATGGTAATTAAGGATTTTTTTTTCTTTTATTTGTTTCTTTTTCTTGGAATTTTGACAGCGGTGGTCATTTACAAAGATCTATTAACACACATTGTGTTTTAAATGGTCTCATATATTGTGTAAAGTAAAGTGGGTGGCGGAGATAATAGTGGGATACTTAATTTGATAAATGTGTTAAGCGCCAGTTTAGATTAAGAAAATCTGAATTGTGTTTGCTTTACTTTCGACTGGGTAGATGTTAATAAAAATTCCTCGCATAGTTTAATTAATAACGTGATTAAAATGACAATTTTCCTATTACACCGAGACAAAAGAGATGAATGGTTGTGGCACATTCAATTAACTCACGCAGCGACAAATAACCTTAAAAAGCCGAAATATTGTGTGGAAACTCTTTGTACACCAAATAAATTTTATAATATTCATTTATAACCGAAAGTGTACTTTCAATTTCAACATTTACAATTTTATTTAAAGTAAATAAACTTGTTTAAAAAATCAAAAAAATGAAAAATAATTTAGAAAAAGAACTACTTTAATTAATTCAATTAAAATTAAAATTAATGAATATAATAATTATTTTAAACAATTTTATAGCTGAGTTTAACGAATGGGAATTTATTTCTAATTCTTTTCTTTGGATTTCATTCCTTTCATGGTTAATAATTTTTTCACGGCAATTATTCAGTTAATGGATGACGGTATTATGCATAAAACAACTTATAATGTTGTAATTAAAAATTTTAATTTATAACTTCTCTGTGTGAACTCTTATTTAAATATTGTGTAGTATGTATATAAAAGAAAAACTGAGAATCGCTTTAGTCGTCCGTATAATAATGGTAACAACCGAGCCAAATTGATTAAAATTAATCTGTATTTTAATTCTGAAAAATCTCTTTCTAATTTCCGATTTAAAAATATTTTGGAATTCATTAATGATTTAATAAATTGTAAATTGAAATTCAGTCAAAACATTATTTTTAAAATAATCTTTCTTAATTTGTTTATATAAATTATGGATTGAAGTTTTTTTTTAAGCTTTAAATGTTTAATTTTTATACTTTGTTATTGTTCAATGACTACAAGAAAAACAAAAGAGATTTATAGCAAATAAAATGTGTGGACTTGTAAAACTTTTTCAAGGCTTGCCCTTGCTGTGCTTTTGTAATTCTCAATTGATTGTTGAGAATATTGGGGTATTTTTCAATACTTCATAGATGAAGATCTAATGGGGATTTTGGTTTTGGCACCTACATCTAGACTGTAGGCATCTAGACGGCCTTAAGCATACAACAAACAAAAGCCAATAATTAAAGGCTTACATAATTAAAGTAAATTTCGATTCGTTATTGATAACTCTCTAGTCAAACATTCTTACATTCCGTTGATAAATAATATTTTGAACGCTTGGTAGGTACTCCAATTGATGAACTTCATTATGGTAACAATAATGCATTTATATTTCCCAACAATTAGTCAAAGTTTCTTCTCCGTCTCCTTCTTCCATATAATCATACTAAGTATTGAAGATTACCCCATTCCAATCCACTTTGTTGGGAATCGAACACTTTACAATTAGCAGTTTTTCTCATTAAATCGTTATTCAATAAAAAGCTGTTTTTAAAGCAACTTAGTTTTCAAAAAATATTTCTGATTCAAATCTTTTTTAAAAATTGGCTATTGGTGAAATAACTTAAGTCTTGGGATTTCTTTCGTCGCAGTCTTTATAATGAATTTCATTGGAAGTTGTTTCATTTTGGACCCCTTAGAGTGGTGTTAATATCATTAGCTTTATTTATACTTCTTGAAAAAAGGTTTCGCATCTTCAAAGGAAAAGGGATTACTTGACTACGTTTAACGAGGGTAACGAGGAAACTAGTAAAGTTGACAATTACTGCTTAGGTTGGTACTCTACTAGAAGAGCTCAGTGGCTGTATAGGCTACTCTAACTGTAAGGCACGAATTTAACTGTGACTCAGTTTCACTTTAGTGAAACCAGTCCTTTAGGAAGCAGAATTGCTGCATTTGAGCAAATGAGAATACACGAAAGATTGTTGGAAAGCCGATGCATGCAGAAAGAAAGGGTGAGGGTTTTGTGCAGTTTATGAGGTGGCGGCATCATCGTGCTATAGTTTTTCTAAAATGAGGTCGGCCAAGCAGTTATCGTGAAAGGTGTTCGCCATCACAATGTGATATCGCACATCTTGTGGCCAGAAATTGACAATACTGATAGGAACAATATGTGGTTCAAACAGGACAGAATCACCTAACACAAAAAAAAAGGAGTAAAGGCTCTTTTGTCGTATGTATGTATGTATGCCATCGAAGCTGCCATAATGGTGAGAGATTTTTCTACCATAATAGCAAATACTAAAATAATTCTCTAAAAAATTTTTATTTCAATTACAATTAACAACGTACGTTTTGATTGTAAGAAGCATGATTTTCCACTTTGTGTTTCCCAATAAAGAAATGGAAGCCACAAAGTGGTAATCTGCAAGATGTGCCACAAGTTATTTCCAAGTGATATAATTTAATAACAAACTTCTTACGTTCTGCTCTGTTAAAAAATTACATCTTGTAAATAACAAAAGGCAGATCCTCCAATTTGTAAAGGCAGATCCTCCAAAATTGTTAGAATTACTTCACCGAAATATTTTTTTGGGGAAATTAAAGTTAAATTCTAGTTTCTTTTATTTCAATTGCAATAAAATTATCGATAAAACAAAATGAAATCAAATAAAACAAGGAACAAGAACAACAAAAGTATTTATGGCATTGTTGTTGCTCTTTATGACAAAGAAACGAAAAATTCCGACATATTAACGAATTACGATCGTCTGACCAATTAGATTTAACCAATTTCCCTACAGAGCGGAGCCAAGAACCCAAGAACAATAAACTTTATCTACAAAACATTAGAAATGAAATAAAGTAAAACAACAACTAAAATAATAAATAAAAAAGTGGAAAACAAAAACAAAATTAATACAAAGCAAAAGAACAAAGAAATAACAATTATAAGCAAAAGCTACACCAGAGTTGCGGTGCTAAAATTTGATTTACATACACATATGCATACACACATCTCTATACAAATGCATGCATAAATACATATACATATAATACAAAAAAGAACCGAGAATTCGATCGATCGACAAAATACAATAGACAATCATTTAATTACATACACACATATGTACATACATCCATATGTATATCTATGGATATGAATATGATTACGCATTTAATAGAACATTCTACAGATGTCTTGTTAAGAGAACGGCATTCTATACTCACAAAACTTTATTCAACATTCAGAAACTATTAGTTTTCATGATTACGGTTAGATCGTATGACGTGTATTCAAAACTACGAGTAGTTTTATAAGAGCACACGCGTATCCATATACATACATACATACATACATACATACATACATAAGTACGTATATATGTGGATACGCAACTACGTATGGTTTTTACACCATACTCTTGTGTATATGTATGTATGTATGTATGTGCATGCCTACTTACGCATGAGAAAAGAAATGAACGCCATTTTATAAATTTTTGAACAGTTTTTTTTTTGCCAAAAGCTTCAAAATCTTTTTTACTTGGCAACAATCTAGATTTTACTAGAAACCATTTGATAGAACGCAAATGACTGATACCTACACACTAGATAACTAAGTATATATATATGTACATACATATGTATGTATGCATGTGTGTATGTAAAAAATTTGTAGTGTTCATGAATAACCGCGTATGTCCGTTTTTAACTAAATACTGCTTTTTTTACATTGAATTGTTTTTTTGTTGTAATTTTCCTTTCTTAAGGTGGGTTTTATTTCGTTTCTAGCCTTCTTATCGTATCGCACAATTCATTCAAATTCAAATCTGAAGAGATTTTATACAATTTAAACAAACATTTTTTTTATCAAAATTGCATTGTTTGTATGGCTGTATGGACATATGTATGTAAACGCTCCTCGATGGTTTGGAAACTATTATTATATACAGCTTTTCAGCAAGTTTTGCAAAACATATGGCTTGTATAGCGAATATTATCCTTTAGGGGGGTTTAAACGAACGCATAAAACCAAATAATTTTTTTTTAGAAATGTTAATGTCGTGCATATACATTTATGTATGTTTGTATAGACACATAAGTGGTACCAATTATTACGCAAAAGATAATATGCAAACATAAATCACAATGATATTTACTTGCTGCAGTTCAATCGTAATATAGAAGATATTAGTTATATCTCTCAAATTTGCCTCTACAGATAAAAGTAATATATTATTTTCCGACAAAAGATTCAATAAAATAAAGCATTAAAAAAATATTTCTTTTGTAAAATAATTTTTTGGAGTTGTGAGTTTATTACAGCAAATGTTCGTCACCGATCTCAATATCTTTACTGCCAGTTTATAGAAGATAATCAAAAATGCTCGTGTGAGTATAAACTGGCAGTAAATATGAGAGTTGCTCGTATTTTTCCAAGCAAAAAAAAAGTCAATTTCATTTGAATTTCGAAGGAAATTAAAAATTAATTAAAGCTGCTAAAGACATCGTTCCAATTAAAAAATATATCACTAGCTAAAAATCCACTAGGAAGCTAGAAGTGTTCCTCTCATATTTGGGAATAGAAATTTTCAGAGAAAAATTTTTTTACAAGTTATTATTTGTTTTATTTAATTAAAATTTCTTAAAAATGTTGCCAAAAATATTACAAGTTTGAACAAAATTTTAATTATATTGAGTAAATCTTATAAAGATCTAATAAAGATTATTGGATGGATTATTTCCACGCAGTTCAGAATTTTACACAAAATCTTTTCTTACTTCTTAGGATATGTTGCTGGCCTAAACGTACATATTTGACAAAAATTAAAAAATTAAGTAAATTTTTTTAGTCATGTTATGTTGCTTTCCAAGAAGTGTGAGAACCTCTGCTTAGTTCACATTTTTCAGAAAGCTTTTTGCAATATTTTCTGTAAGAGTTTGTATGCTTTTAAAGTCGTTCCTTGTTGGTTCGAATCCCAATTGATTTACACACATATTTACATAATTTGATTTGTAAAATAATCATTTAAAATAATTTAGAATTTCCAGTAAAACACAATAAACTACAATTAGAAAAAGTTATGTAATTTGACAGAAGAAATGTCAAAAAATTTCCATTTCTTTACATACATACAAAATTTACATAATTTCTAAATTTTATGGAAATTCGCTACTAATTTCTTCTGTGAGTACACGAGAGCTTTTTAAACTTAAATTAATAAAATTTTCTTAAATTTCAGTTCAGCATTTCAGTATTTTTAGTGTAGAAGTAAAGAAATAAAAACAAACGAATTTTATGTCAAATTCAAGTCATTCAAAAATCACAAGGCGTGATCCACAAGCATATGGCACTCATATTTAGAATTGCGGATTTGATTAGCGTTTTTATATAGCGAGTTATAATAACCTTCCTAGTAAGTGATTAGTTTTTATTTTAATTCACTTTCGTATGTAAGCTATACAAGTGGACTGGTGGATATATCTGATCAAGTGTTATGATGTAGGCGTTTCTATTGAAAAAGTTGCGGAGTTTTCGAGCTCATTTCAAACATTCAGAGGTACACTTTCGTACTAGCAGTAAATATGGGTTGTTCTTTACAATGCATATGGGTATTTCCACTCCTTCCACAAGAAAATGGATTTTTTGTTAGGTGCTTCACAACCGTTGTTAAGTTTAAAACCAAGAAGAAATTGAATTATTTCCTTCTACAAGAAAGAAAGTAACAGAAAAGCATGGTTTGATGATGGCGCACGTGATAAAAAATGATATTAAGCCAATTATTCTTGTGCTATCCTTTTGGTATGCATAAAACATATTTATTTTTAAAACTTTCATTTTTGATTTAAAAAAGGAATTGCTTAAAAAGAATTTCTTCATTAAGTGATTGGAGTTTTTTATTTTAATCACAATGAAGTCATGCCGAAAACGGCTTTAGTGTCTTGGAAATAAATTAATGCAACGTATGTACAGTACAAATTCCGGTATTAATTTTTTTTTTTTGTTTTAGCTGAATAGAGGGGAAAATTGAGGAATATCGGATTTATCCGGGTTGAGCTTTCTGGCAAAAACCTATTTGATCGACATCAAAAGGGGAACCTCCACAAACTGAAGTCATCACAGATTTAGCAACCACACTTTACTTATATAAAAGCAGTAATAAAGTTTCTTGCAAACAGTCTAGAATTTCAAAGGACTAACACGTCCGTATTCTTCAAGTGATTACTTTCTGTAGTGACTTACTTTCGTATGTACTCGTATGATATAAACCATTATTATGATATAAACGTTTCTATTGAAAAAGTAGCAAGATACTTTAGCTGTCGCATTCATGGCTGGAATAAACTATAAAATGATCCTATGCTGCATCGGTCCTCAACTGCAAACGCTGCATCTGCTGGAACAGGACATTACAAATGTTTGGCACCTTAATAACCACTAGAGCAAGAACTGCAGTGCAATGCGGTTGATATATTCTTTTATTCTCCCCATATTCGGGTGACTTATCACCTAAAAAAAAAAAAAAAAAAAAAAAATTGCGTACTATAATCTGTAGTGGGGCAAGTCGGTATTAACAAAAATATGGTTACAAAACTGTTTCCCCCCATTAAGAGAATTTCGTTTAATTTTGCTAAAAATTTCAAAATCGAGACTCATTTTAGTTTGCAAAATGTGCATTTACGACACAGAAATTGTAGCTTTTAATAACTTAATAAACAAAATGGAAGTGTTTGGCTGTTGCCCCTTGACCACACATCAACCACTTTAAGCCACAATAAAGTAACTTTTTTCTTTTAAATAATAATACTTGACGTGTTTAGATAAAAATGTTGCAATACAATAATTAGATACAACAAATGTGTCTATAAGAAATTAATTAAAAGCAATTGCCAGTAGTTAAGTTTAGTGGAGCGGCTCGTGAAACAATTGCAGGTGAAAAAATCTTTAAATTGCTAGACCGTACAAAAAGTTGTAAAGCATTATTGCAGCTGAAAAATTAAAATTGTTGTTAGAGCTGGTGTAGGCTTTAAATGTAAGTCAGTAAAAGAGCAAGTTGGAAAACTCATTCCTTCAGCCATCACAGAATACATTTGAAATTATTTCCCTTTGGAAATAAAACCAAAAGACGGCTTGGCGTGAATGGCAAAGGTACGGGAAACCGTTGGATTGAATTTAATAACAATTGTTCGTGCGTTGATGTGAAACTTAGGAAAATAATTACCATCTATATGCCTATGAATGTGCGTGTTTGTATGTGTGCATCTATTCCTCTTTTTGTGCATGGCTGTTACTTTCATAGAATAGTTAAAATCTACAAAGGCAATAAATCAATACATAAATAAAACGTGACAAGAGATGTGTTAAAATTAAGAACACAGTGATCACCCAAGCCGATAAGCTTACTTATATGAATATGCGTTAATGAGGCCATTAAACTGCATGCATACGTTGCAGCTACGAGAAATGCTACTCACACACACAGCATTTGTACAGTAGCATCTCGAAAAAGTTCACTGAAATATCGCGGTGATAGTTAACCTTTACGGACTGCTGATTTACTTTTCAAAGCGCTTTTCAAATTGGTAAAAATTCCTTCATAGGAGATTGAGCATGCGTGTAGATCCCCTGCTTGTAAAACTAACAGTAATACAGTAATTTAAAAATGTTTTAAAAGAGCATTCGAGACTTGTTGCTTCATTTTCCTCCAACAGCTGTTTAACGCGCGTTGATAACAGCTGCCAGTTAATTTTCATCATTATTATTCGCTCACTAGCGATTTCTAAATACAGTCATATTCCAATAAAGTGGCAGTATCTTTTTATTTCAGTTGTCACTACTGTTAACAAAATTAAATTTACAATATTTGGAACTTGGCTCCTTATTGGCCATCGAAAACTGTGAGCTTCGCAGAGATTTTTTAAATTAGCCGAGCCAAAAATGTTTGCACGAATTAATGTTTTCGGGGGCGTAGTGGGCATTTATTCAGAGTAGGCATATGCGCTTGCCCATTCTTAAATATCAAATCTATTAAAATATTTGAAAGAGAAGGGCAAAAAGGGGGCCGTTGCCGTTAGATTAAGCAATCTTAATTGCACAATTTCGTATCCCAAAATTCTTCTCAAGGATGAAAATCTCCGTGTAAAATAAGCACACCCTTTGTATTCCATTTCAACAAATCTAATTGCCACCCTCGCATAGCAATAAAAAGGATGATGTACTGCAACTAAATTTAAAAATGAGCGTATACGCATAAATATTAACGTGGCTAAGAGGAATAATTTATTATTATTCTCCTACTTGAGAGTTTTGAAACATTAAAGTGAAACTGGCAGACAAACTGACAATCAGTGAATCAGTGAATTGGGTTCATTCGTTCGCTCGTTCGGGCATTAAATATGTTATTGTTGCTGTTGCTGTTGCTGTCGATGTTGTAGTTATTGTTTTTGTCATTTTTATTATGCATTCGTTAAGTCGGCATGTTCAGAAGCTAAAAAATACTGGTTGAAAAAAAAAGAATGAAATAAAATTGTACAAACACTCATACGAGTTGTAGTTGTTCAGAACAACAACAATAAATATTTCTAAACGTGGCATTGGCACGAAGATGCCGAGCGAAGTCTGTCTGTCTGTTTGTCTTCACTCGTACGTATGAATTGAATTGAATGGAATGGAATTAAATAGAGCTACTTTTTAAGCCGAAGCAACTAAACGACCCAGACAGACAAGCAGACGAATAAAGTAACGAAAAGCAAGCGAACGGCGAGACGGACATCTTTAATGTATCGCAATTCCAAGAATTTAGGAAAAGGAACGTGAGAACACTTTGTTTTTGTTATTTTCATATCGGGTTTTTAACACACACACACACAAACACACGTACGTTTTTTTCTTCTTTTGTTTTCTGCCTTCCTCTACCTTTCAGCCTTCAGATCTTGTTGTCGAAATTTCATCCTTAATTTGGAGATGTGGATAGTTATTGTACGACTGTGACTGCCAAGCCATGCATAAGTCCATAGATTTGTAGTATGACATGCATGTGTGTGTGTATGTGTGAGTGTGGGTAAAAGGAGTTGTGATCTTACAATTGACATCAGAGAGTGCGTAGAGTAAGAATGTATTCTTCTTCTTTTACTTCAGCAATCTCAAATCGGAGTCAAGTACACAAAGAATGCATTCCTTTAACCCAAACTAGAATAGATAGCAAATAGATTTAATTTTGCGGTGCTTGAACTGAACGTAATTCTAACAATTTTGTGCGTTATGTTAGGAATTTATACACAAGTACGATTCGTCCTGTCATAGTTGAGATATTGTGGCAAACGCTCTTAAGCTCTGTTAATTAGTTAAAGGAAATTAATTAGTTTTACAACTACGATCTAAGTTTTGAATTCGGCTGGTTAAAGGTTTTAAATGCATCCTGGACTGAAATTAGATTTTAAATATCCTTCAAATTTTCTTTAGAAATCACTCATCAATTGACCACATCTCTTTTCATATGCTCCTCTCTCTACAAAATCAGAATTTATTATACAATAAAGTTAGAACGTTGATCATCAAGCCGAGATTATTAAAATAAATGTTTGTACTCAAGAGATAATATTATTCCCTAGTCTATAATTGTTGAGCACTAACAGACATGCGAGATGGAGATTAATTGGATTAGATGCCATCAATTTTGGTTTCAGACGTAATTACACAATTTATAGCTGCTATTTTCGACGTACCAGAGCTCAAATTCATACAAGAGAGGTCTCTCTAGTGGACTATGATGTAGAACTAAAATTGTTTTGTGGCTAGTCTGGAGAGTAGCAATCTAAAGCATTATTTCATTATAATACATTCGCTTCGTCACTGCGTGACAAAATGATTATTTCGAGCTATTGTATTAAAAATGCTACAGTGGATGTCAAAATTAATAAGACTGCTGCAAGGTATGGATTTACTTTTCACTACCAGTGAATCTGTAATCTATTCCATTTCAGTGCACTGTGGTTGTTTCCAAAACATGACTTTCTTTTCATCAGGAGCCATTTGCCTACCGCGTAGGGTATCCAAATTTAAGAATAAACTCCTTGCCGACTCTGCCGTTTGTGTTTGTATGTAAACTAGTCCTAAGATTGCATTTTCGTTTTGTTTGTGTTTTTATTAATTTTCATTTCTCTGCAAATATGAATCTACGCCAACAACAACATAAGTAGCACAAAAAAAAAAAATTAAACAACACCAGTGTGTAAACAGGGCGCTCCATGTACGCTCTAGTGGGCACATGCAGTCATACCTTTGCAATTCTTAAGGAATTTCATATTGAAACGCATAAAGATGTGCAGTTTTTTTTGGCGGTTATGCCTTTTCTTTCTGTTGAAAATTAGGAAACTTTAAGCGATGGAGTGGTATGTCGCTGGTGGGATGAGTGACGGTCACAGTGGCATGAATGCAGACAATATACTCGTAAAGTTGCGGTACTTTAAATGTAATCAGACAGAAGAATGAAGGGCACGGTCTTGTAAAATTCTCAGACACTTGTGCAACAAAACAGGGTGTTTTAAGAAAAGATGTTAATATAAGAGTTGCTAAATAGAATGAGAAATGAGTTACTGAATTTCCGAAATTCTAAGACAGCATGCACTTTATTTCACGGTAAAAACTTTAAATGTATAATTTTGCCATGCCGTGTAGACTCGTTTCCGTCTGCAAATAACAATATTGTTAGAAAAGCTTTCAAATACCTCGTTTGAGCATTGCCAAATTATTAAACATTTTTATAGATCACTACTTTCCGAAAGTTAAAAAAGTTAGAGTTGAAATGGCTACTATTTTAAATGCAACATTTTGCTATATTTAAATACAGAGAACACTTCGGAACCAAGTGGTACGCCCCATTACATCTCGAATTTTTTTGATTTTTTACCGCAGTTTTATATCTGCTAGGACCAGTGGGGTTTCCACCTTCTTTGCTACTTGCGATAAATACACTCAAATGAAAGTTAAAGAGTTGGCAATTGGACGAGTGCTTTATGGAGGGGAAGGTTGTATTGTACAAAATTTTTTAAAGAAAATAAAACATCACTATCTCAACACCCTCTTTTGGAATTTCTTCATTCGATTAAGTTCGTTCGCGTCTGCTTTCTTTCCCTTTAATTTCGTTTGCGGCCATAAATTCAATGTGTGCATGTATGCGTACTTTCTTAATTGCACGAGTACTTAGTGGTACGTTATCAAAACAGTAAATGTGTACTTTATTTTCACACAGATGCAACCATTTACTCGAATACACACAAAACGTATAAAAACATATAAAACGTATAATAACGATATCGGTTGTAGAGTACAAGAGAAAGTTAAATTCCATTGTATGCAACATTTGTCGTAAGTTGTTTGGTGCTTTTATTGCCGTTGTGTTGTTGTTGCTGTTGCTGTTGTTGTTGTTATTGTAGAATGGAATTTTATTAAATAAACACAAGTACACATTACTATTTCATTTGAATGGTTTTGCAGTTACAAATGAATACTACTCGCCCGTACTTAAAGTCGAACAGTGGAAAAGCAATAAGACGAATGCGTGCTATCACTCGTAAACTATAAAACTTAAAGCTATTTACATAATTCCAGAGAAATTGGGTTAAATATTTTGAAATTGATTGTGTACATATACGAGCACAAACTTTGTTTGCCTATGAAGATTCCTAATATAATTTTTGACATCTGAATGAATTATCGCATCAAATTTTCCTAAATAAAAAATGGCACTTGTCTCTTTAACTCTTTCGGCATTTTGAGACCTTTTTTCGGCCTTTGAGCCACTTAATATTTTGCTTATGTTTTTATTTTGTTTGTTTTTATTCGTTTTGAAAAATGGAAATAATATCACCGATATTCTTTAGTTTCTACTCTCCATTTTTTGGCAAAAAAAAAAAAATAAATCTTTATTTAAACTCATTTTCCTTACAAGGTGGGCAAAATAATAAAAGCCCCTCCCACTTTTTTATTTTTTTATTAACTCAACCTGCTAAGCTTTCGGCTTGCCCGAAGGAAAACAGCCGGGTTCTAGGCAGGAATCAAACACGCGATATTCTACTTAGTAGGCTGTGCATTATTCATTCGCTTACGGAGGCACCAGATTGATGGCCTAGTACTTTTAAATCGAATAGAATTATATATTTATGGCTTAGGGCAGCTCTTCTGACCTCAATCTCCGCCTGCATTCTTGGCGTTTTACATTTAAAATGTTGTTCTTAAATTGCTTATACTTTTCGGAAGCTCAGGTGAACATCTGAGACGATTGTCAGACATACTTTCCACTTGCTGGCCCACTAAAATTATCCATTACAGCCGGAGGCTTTCAATATTTTAATTGCCATTTTCCCTACAACCTAAAATACCCCTCATCCTCCGTAACTGTTCTTTTCGCGAGCTCCAATCAGTTTCCGTTTATATGCTTTTTCTCGTTTTTGTGCAAAATTTTAACTTTCAAAGAAATTATTGCACAACTTGCAAACCATCAATGAAATTAATAAATAAGCAGTCAGTTTTCACAATAAACATTTCTTAAAATTATCTCCTTAATAAATATTTAAAGAATTTATTCCCTAATTTTCTATAATAACTATAACCATAAAAATTTGTTACCGTAGATATCGATGCTGCAACGAAGTCGTCTCTTTTGTACATGTTGTATCCATTTATTTTTATCTGATTTGTGGCAAAAGAATTTTTTCTTAGAATTACAATGTGGCGCATGCGCACACAGTAGGCGCCTTAAATTAAAAAAATAAAATGTAAAAAAGAAAATGTTAAAACCTTGCAAAATGAAATTCCTCGTATTTTCCATGATTCCGGTTTCATTTATTTTTCAAATATTTAAAAAATAAAAAAAAAAAATATCGGCAGCGGCGAAACACTTTAAATTGTCTGACAATACTTGTAGCATAAAAATAAATGCGCATAGATTTTGTTGATTTTCCTTGCGAAACTTTGGGCCAAAATAAAAGTCAGAGCTTTGAAGGACTTGAGATAACTTTATGCAAAATAGCACATATCCAATGCAGATCTTCAGAGACCCTTTAAGCATCCTTTAAGGATCCTTTTAAATAAAAAAAAAATTAATATGCTGCCACTTGACCATTTAATGTACTTAAATATAATAAATTTTCTTAAATTTTTAGAAAATATATATTAAAATTAATTTTTTTGTAAAACTATTTTTGATTTGTTATCCTATAGACTTTGTAAAAGCGAAAGCTTGTATGTTTGAGCCGTGTTATTGGAAGATCACTGAGTTTGTAGGGAATTTATTTATCTCATAAGTGTGTAAGTTCATATTCTGGGGGTGTCGAGAGAGAGGAAAAATTTTGCTCTCTGTGATGTAGTTGATATTTATAAGGAGAGTTATAAGTCTGCTTTAATAATGCATAGTTCCTGGGACCACAGATAGGGGAAATATCCTTTTTAAATACATTTCCTTCACTTTCTTGGATAAATTGTCTGTTAAGAAAGTTTATTGCGAATGAAATTGTGAAGAAATGCCTAACAAAATGTAAATTTTTTCTAAATTCTGAGGAAATATATCCGTATCCTGAGCAAATGTTTCCTAAAAATAAGAAAATGTCCAAATTTTAGACCTTTTCATGAGAAGTACAAGTAAATTTATTTTCAGTTAAAGAATGTGAGTTGGTAAAAAAATTTATATCGATTTAATTGAACTTAATTTTCCCTCAATCAAATTTTCACTTATTGGCGGTTTACCTTTAACTTAAATGTCCTTCGTCGATCGGACATGCTTTCCTCTGAATTTGAAATGTTGATGATTCGGATCTCAGTTTATACAAAATAAAAAAAAATACGATTTAGAAGATAATAAATATTTTAGCTGCCGCCAGTTGTGCAATAAACAGTGAATAACAAAATGCATGAAAAAGACGAATAGATTAAAATAAATAGATAAAGTAAATTGGAAAGAAATTAAATATAAGAAAAAGTTTTCAAATTTTCACAAACTCCGTATCTAAATCTGAAGATATTTTTAGTCAATTATAAACCCATACCACCAACATTGTGTCCTTCAAATAAGGGGATTTCCCTAGTCTTCAGTTCCATTGAATTCCATTGAGATGAATTCATTCCTTGGAAACTCTTTTTGCGAAAATATGCATTCTAAATATTGGCCGCTGAGAGTCTAACAATGATAAACACATACGCTTAACTAGCGAAGCCTAAATGTCTATGAATAGAAATTGCTAAAGAAGGGGAAGAATTAAAAAAAATCTTCAAGTGTGGCAGCAACATAAACTGACTGAAGTTGGTTGGGTTGGCTTGGTTGAGTGTATCTGTGAAAGGTATGTAGGCAGGCAAGCTGGCAGTCAAACACATAACTCCTGTACGTATACATTTAATAGTAATGAACTTCATTCCAAAGGATTTTGTTTTCTTCTTCTTCTTCTTCTTCTTTTTAGCTTGTTAATAAAACTGGCTGGCCGAGTAGATTTTTAATTTGGCCGAAACCAAACCAATAATTAAAGTAAACTTACTTATGAATGAACGGTATGCAAAATATCTGTGTTGTCCGGATGTTTTTAACAAAAGCAAAAAAAGGAAATATTTTTTCTGGACTTCAGATTCATTTTCCCTACGAAAAAACATTATGTTCATCGCACAAGAAGAAGAAGCAAGACATCAGCTGAACTGTAAATTTTATCTGGTATTACTTTGCCACAAAAACTTTTAGACAGAATTTATGCAAAAATTATTCGGTGAAACTATTTATCAAACGCCGCTCATTACTTGAATAGGTATGTTGACTGATCTTGAACCAACCTTCGGTCGAACTCTGTTGATGCATGCCGTTTACTTAGCCTTTACCGATTATTTGTTTAATTGTCCGTCTGTATATCTGTTCGATTGTTCGCTGACTCTTTGAAACGTAACTGGAAATTTAGAAACACGTTTAAACGAGCAAGAGGCTGTTAAAAAAATTGAAGAATTTTAAGAAAATCCAAAAAATTATTTTGAAAATTCACCGCAAAAGGAATGCAGATTTACAGAATAAATCTTCACACTCTTAATGAAAAGAAAAGATGAATACTTTGGCTTTTGTGTGCTTCTTGCAGAATATTTTTCGCATATAACAAGATATTGAATACAGAATGTTGTATGTAAATTTGTTTAGGCATACAAAACCAGTAGAACCACATTAATGCAGTTGGTCGTATGAGAAAAGAAGGATCAGAATGTGTTTTCATTTCATATGTATGCAGGTAGCCATGCAAAAGCATTTGTATTTGAATGAATTATTTACACTGCATGATATTTATTAAATGGTGTGCAATTTATTAATAAAAATATTTCAAAAATGGTGAATTCAAAAGAATAATTTTGATGGGAACTTATAAAGATTGATTACCTCCACCGGTCAATCACAGATAAATTGGCGTACAAATTTAATATTATTCCAGAGAAAATTTTTTCAAAAGTTTGGATTACAAGTTTTCTAATAAGACTAGATCCATTGATGTTTTCTAATATGCAGCCTTATGCGATCCACTATATTATAGGATAACGCTCTCTGACTTTCTGCCATGGTGGTACCTTATGTATTCTATTATATTATGAGAGGGCATTTCATAACGTTCCCGATGTAATTCGAAATTATTTTAAAGCATTTCATTACATTTCTCCCGATAAAAGTCAAAATTTATTTATTTATTTATTTACCAAATATTACAATTATATGAATATAATTGCAATATGTATAGAAGCACTGGCTACTGCGGCCTTTGGCTTCTGGCTGGCTTCTGGCTCCCCGGGGTATTGAACCCCTGACACCTGCGTAACAGGCGGGTACACTAACCATTATACCATCGGGGGCTTAAAAGTCAAAATTATTTTAATGCATTTCATTATATTTGTCCCGATGAAAGTCATTCATTCGATGGATGAATGCATTTTATACATTGTTTACATACACTCTAGTGG
Source organism: Ormia ochracea (assembly GCA_963402855.1). Lineage (NCBI taxonomy): Eukaryota > Metazoa > Arthropoda > Insecta > Diptera > Tachinidae > Ormia > Ormia ochracea. The sequence continues at coordinate 8,686,269 of OY727106.1, forward strand.
GCCTTGTAGAGAAATTTAAGTTTTGATCATTGGCGGCATATACACTAAGATCGTTTCCCTAAAGTTAGCATGATATATGAAAAACTTTTGCTCAATTAGTGATACGAACACTTCGTCTGTTAACATGCATGCTGTTGGTGACAAATAGAAAGGCCCTAACTCGCCTTTTTCTTGCAATAGATTTTTTAAGTGATTTCCATCTACTCATATGAACTGATTAGAAAGTAAAAAACTTAAAATATCTATTGCAAAAAAATAATGCGAGTTAGGGCCTTTCTAATTGGGACCAATGATAACACAAGCAGTGATGCTTTAAGAACTGCCACTTTCTATATTGGCGGAGTAGTAACTTGAATCTTCTTGTTATGTTATCTCTTTCTCCCTCTCTCTCTCAGTCAACTTTTCAACACTTTAGTCCTATTCAATTATCGCTGAGTTGCTAAAAATATTTCACAATACCCGTATCTTCATTCTACTACACATGCGCGTATTGTATAAACACATTTGTAAATATTTTTCTTTCTTGGTGTGTGAACGAATAGTTGAATTGATATTGTTTTATGGTGATTTCCTTTCTGTAAACTGATAACGAACCCAAACATATACATACATACTTATATGCGATCATACATACTTATGTGATCATATATGAGCTGAGATTTTTCATTTGGCTCGTTCTGCCACTTTAATTTGTTCCTTAATTTCTTTGTTGTTTTTTTTTTTCTCCCATTTGTTCTGGTTTGATGAGATTTCCCAGAAATTTTAATTACATATTTGAGAAGAAAAAACGCATAAAATACAGACGAAAATAATTTGGGAAAAAAAGTACACAAAAAATATCCTGTTTTTAAGGAGACTTTTTCGATAGCCTTTGATAGTTGAATGACTACTGACTGAATGAATAAATAAAACGAATGAATGAAAAACGATGTAGAAGGGCGTTAATTTTAGTTGTGGTATTCATGTATTCAATGAATGTGGAATGCGCATATGAAGCCATTAGCTGGCTCCTTAAAATGTTCTCATGCTGATTATGTTATTTTTTTTTATAGTGTGTGACTTTTAGCGACCAGAAAACTGTGTTGAATGTGATGTTTATTTTGATCCGCATACAATCTTTACTTTTTAATCTAAAGTTTTTTCATGTTAGGCCAAAGTTCGTTACCTATTTATTTGAAAAGGATAACAAAACAAAATAAAATTTACATTATACGCAAATTAAGGTTGAATGTATAGATGCTAAATAGAACACTTCTATCTATAAGAAGCTTAAGGAAATGTTATTAAAAGTTTTCTGAATTACCAAACACATGAGGCTCCATATGTGCTCATTCAGAATGTTATTAATTTTATTGAAAACTTTTTTTCACCAGGAGTGCGCTTCTATTCAACAAAAGGCAAAGGCCAGAGTTTCTTTCGGTCTGAAAAAGAAGCGCATCGTTTCACTCTTTAAGAAAGAAAAAAACGGACTGTTCTATTGAAATCGGAAAGAAAAAAGGTCTTGATCATTCTTAAAAGTTTATTTGGAAACTAAAGAAATATTTATATATTTATTTATTTTTATTAATGGCAGTATTACAATTATATGAATAGATTTATAATACGGATAGAAGCACTGGCTCCTGAGGCCTTCGGCTAATAAAGAAATATATAAATATCAGTTATATGTTTTTACACGGAAAAGTATATTTTATCTGTCACGTTCGTCATGCTCATTATTTAGCTAAAACGGAAATGTTGGTATAGCATAAATGCATCACTGTATTTAAATATATATTAAATAGAATGAGAAAAATCATGCACATAATATAAAGAAATATTTATAAATATCAAAGTTATATAATTCAAAATTAATAGTTTTCCCTTCATTTCAGTTGCTGAAAATATTTGGACAAATGAGGTAAGTGAATCTTATTTAAAATATTAATCATTGCTGGAATGTAAAGTAACGAAAAGACTTTTATGAAATTGGCCAATAGATATACACGGAATATAAGGGGTCAATAGTTTCTTGCGGCGCACTCGTATACAGACTTCGTATACGAATATTACATATACGTATATATTCGGCTTCAGTAAAGAGATATAAAAATTACAAATACAGGGTGCAGCATATTAATTTGATTGTTTTTACAGTTGCATAGAAAGTTGTACGCACTTTGCAAGTTCCCTGGCCTTTATTTAATACCTCGGAAGCAGTAAAGTTATTTCCAGTTTTGTATGTACATTTCCTGTTAAGTATTATAATCCAATATTGTTCAATGGATGTTGCGTTTCGATTAAGTTGGATTTGGAATCTGACTCACTTTATTAAACTAGATCCCGTTCTTAGCTTAATAGTTTTCTAGCTCAGCCCAAAAATCCCATGGTTTACTGTTCTACTCAAATGTGGAATGAAAAAGTAGAATAATGTTTTCTAAAAATATATCTATGTGTGCGACAGATATTTTAGACAAGTCGTACGATTTGCAAAGATTTATAAAAATTTCCATAAAATAATATTTTTTATGCGATCATAGAAGATTCTAGTAGATTCGTTGTTTTCTGATGCCAAATAAGAAACAATTTTGGAAAAGTTTAATTTAATTTTAAGTTTTATTAAAAATGAGAAGCAATCCTTTTCTTCAAACATACATATGATGTATGTATGTATGTTTTTGCATAATTTTTACAAGCTAGTGTAGCACCAACAAAGTCATTTTCATTCGATTTTTTAAAACAGGAAGGTATTACTATGAACATCGTACATAAATATATTTTTAAAAATTTCAATTTAAAAGCCTATTTAAAGCAAATTACGTATGTACAAATGCATGTATGTACATATATATATATGGATATGTATAAATGGGAGTGTGTACAGTGAGCGTGTGTAAATAATTTGTTATTGTATTTTTTTGTTTATCACTTCGTATAAAATATCCGCCATTTTGTTTAAACTTTCTTTAACTAAAACACAAAACGTATACATATTAATGATATTGTTGTTGTACCTTTTTGCCTTCTAGTTTATTTATTTTATTTTTATTTTTTAAAGTGAACAAATAACTGAGCACAAACACACACCCACACAAACCATTTCAAAAGTTGAGAGGGTACCGTGAGCAGGTTTTTCTTAAATAACCAACTGAAATTATAAAGAACTTCAATTCATTTTTTGTTAAAAACTCAGCGCCAAAAATTGATTAAATATATTTTTCTTTCTCATTTAAATTGTTTAGAATATATTTTAATACGTATGTCTGTATGTATCTGTGTATGAGTGTATGTGTTAAAGAATTTTCGGTTGGCTTTCAAATTTTATGGAATACATAATTGAGGACCCTAATAGTTCCTCCTTATAAAAATTGAAATATACTCCAAATCTTGAAAAAATTTTTTTTCTTTATTGTTAGCAAAAATATATTTTAAAGATTTGAAAACATAAAATAAACATACAAGAGTAATAAAAACGCTTTTGAAAGTTTGACAATTTTTACCCAAAAATGCCAAGTTCTAATAAATTATCACAAATTGAAATATACCCCAAATCTTGAAAAAATTTTACTGCGGTTCAATTTCGCGACGGGAAAGCGAATTCTTCTATAATCTTTTTTATATTAATTTTTTCTAACATCTCTAATATAAAGCGACGTGTATAATTCTGTTCTGTGTTCAAAACTCTAATGGCGTTTTCTTTTCTACATTAGAAATGTTGCCCTGTGAAAAGGTGTCTTTTTAAAATATTTTATCCGCCCTGTGAAAATGCAATTTTTTGTATAAGGAGAAAAGAACACAAAAAAAAAATTGCATTGCCTTTTTTTTTAACAGCTGATAAAATATATTTATGTATATTTTATAAAATTTTTAAACAAAAATGTTCAGTTGCCAGATTGCTAATTCATTTGCTTGAGAAAACAATTTTTTTTTATTTTAATATCTCATATAATAACGCAGCCGTGTTGTTGTTTTTTGTTTGTTTTGTACCATATTAAGTATAAAAATAATTATTAAAATGTAATATGTTTTACAGGGCAATTTTTGCCCTGTTTATGTATGTATATTGTAATATGTAATATGTATGTTGCCTTTGTTCAGGGCAAAAAGTGCAATGCCTTTTGCCCTGTGAAAGGGCATCATTTTTGCAAAAGAACACGCAAACCTTTCAGAGAGCAACATTTTCTTGAGAAAAGAACACAAAATTGCCCTCCCTGCGGTTAGTGTTGCCTTTTTTTCTAGAAAAGAAAACGCCATAAGCTTTTCGAATTTGGGGTGAAGATAATGATGTCTATGTTTCTGATCAGATCTATGTCCAGCTTTTCCCGTTCGTAAGTCATTTTAAGTTGCATCTGTATTAACACCTGTATTGCCACTTTCAAAGTTTTAATGTATTTTATAAATGTTATTAGTTAATAAAGTTTTCTAAATGTTATTAACTAATATAATTTTATTCTTATTATTATCATTATTCCCATTTAGGCATTGTGTTTAATTTATCAGATCATTGTTTTCGGTTATATATTAGAACTTTTAATTTGATTTCTCTTTAAAAAAAATGTCTACCAAATGTATATATGTATGCATGTATGACAAATTAAGAATCGTTCCGCCTCTTTTAAGGAGCAAAATACATACAGACATACATTTTTAAATTATTTTAAATGGAGTAAAATAATTTTACCGGCCATGAATTGACAAAAAGTTTCTATATCCTATATACTATTGTCCAGTTGGGAAGGTCATCAGTGTATCCGCTCAAAGAAATGTCTGTCTCATGAAGTCTCATGAAGTCTCATGATCATTTTATTCAATGCAAAATTAACTCACGATCACTTGTTGTGCGTGACGATGTGTGCTCGTCTCTGGTGTAAATTAATCGCAATGGGGAGCAAATATATTCCAATGCCGCCATTACTAATTGTGATCTCCCTCCTTTATTTTGAACCCCTTTCACCCACTAAGTTAAGCAAACCAAAACTGTGTATGTGTATATGAGTGAGCACTCACAAGCAGCATCGCTCTCATATACAAATAAAATGTTTGTTGTTTTTTTACACACGGCTTGTCTTGCTCATCAAGAAATTGATAAGCTGACTGTAAATACTCTCGTATTCACTAGTTAGTGTTGCCGACTTTAAAAGACTGTTAATAAATTATTTAGCTTATAAATTTTATAAAGATATATTTTTAATATTATTATTATTTTCTTTTGCTTTGCGTGTGGGATTTTTATTATTTTATTTGAAAAACAAACTAAAATTCCCAAAAAAATTGCTGTCGGCTTATGTAACTTCAGCAAACCTTTACCTAAATTTTTCGTTAGGGCAACTGGAGATTTAACGAACCTCCAATTAATTGGGAAGTTTAGTAAATCAAAGCTGTAACAAGAAAAGCAAACAATCAATTTCATTTCAATCCTATTCTTTCCTATTTGTTTATTGTCCGAATTTTGCCAAGTCAAATAAAGGCGAAAGAGCCATATTTATTATTTAAATATTTATTATTTCTATATTTTTAATATAGAAGTTTCAATATTATTTGTAAAATTCTTACTTTTCCGTCGGCCTGCACAGAATGTTTCCTTTCCTTGCATTTGGCCAAAAATGTAAGAAGTCTACCAACATGCATAGACATGATTTTAATAATAAAATGGGTTAAGCATTGCAACCAAACATTTATTTGGTTTATTGATCTGAACATTTCATTTAGTGCTGAGACCTAATCATTACAACAACTGAAATCAATAATAAAAAATAAACTAGGAGAATATTCCAAATAATATTAAAATTCATTAAATGTTAAAAGAAATTATAAAGCTAATATTGATATGTAATTTAATTTAATAAATAAAAAAAAAATATATATATAAATTAATAAATAATAAATAAATAAAAGTCGAACATTTTTAAATTAAAAATTTGTGACTGCAATTGCATTAATGCAATTCCATTCCATTAAAACGCAATATAGTTTTGGAATTTGATAAATTATATGGACCAAATTTCTATTGTTTATTACTTTATTTATATTTCTAAAAATTACACTCCCATTTTAAATAGATATGTCAGAATGTATATAAGACGTCATTTGATATATAAGTACTTCTCCGCTTTGTATAATTATTTCATTAAATTGAAAACATTAATTGCTAAACTTTCCTTCTTCTTCATAAATCTCTTCTACAGTTTGTGACAAAAGTGTTATAAAAACTATGGCAATCATTAGTGCAATTAAAAATAACAACTAACTATTTATTATTTAATATTTCCCCTAATAAAATAAAACATTAAGCTAAACGGATTTTTGTGAGAAATTTTCCACACATGTGTCAAATAAACTGGGGTGTCAATGTGAAATCAGCTGTTTATGATTTTAATTTATTTCAAATACATTTTTAATTGCCGCTGAAAATTATTTACGGAGCCTTCTGCTACGAGATAATGTAAAGCATTATCATCTGATTATAGCCTGGTATGAAGAATACTTTTTACTGACGTTTCGATATCCAGCTTGAGCCTGTTAGAAACGATGGAATACATATTTCAGTTATATTTTTATCTGCAATTATTTCAATATTAGCAGTTATTGACCGCGAAAAAAAATATATGTACATACATGTGTACATACATACATATGTATGTATGCACTACATGTAGCTTGAGTGTGCATATAAAACAACAGTAGGTTGGTTGCAACATAATTGTTGCGATTCCAGTAACTGGAACGATCGTTTTGCATTGATTTTAACAAAATGCACAGAGCCACATGAAGTGAAAATCAATGCATACACATTTATGTGTATGTGTATGCATACATTAGTTCTACATTTATATGTACACATGCATGTACGTACACATATAGCTGCATACATATGTACATAAATATATGTAACGGATTTATTTGTTGAAAAAATACATATGGAATATGAAAGTGAAGACTTAACAAACGTTCTGACGTAATTTGAGGCCAGGCGCTTTAAATAAAATGGTAATACTGGTCTTTACTAATTTAATAAAAACGCACAAAAAGTTAACAAATACAAAATAAAATTTCGTTTAGATGAACACATATGTATGTATATATGTATATAAATACACATATGTATATAAATACACATATATATATATACACATACATAGTTGTGCAAACATGCGAATATGTCTCTATATACATCCCCATGTACGTATTTTTAGTACATACTCTCCTAAAAGCATATCTATTTACACATATGTATGTATGTATGTATGCAAACGTATGTATATAGATACATATATACATATGTACGTATTTTTAGTACATACTCTCCTAAAAGCATATCTATTTACACATATGTATGTATGTATGTATGCAAACGTATGTATATAGATACATATATACATATGTATGTGTATGTGTTTCAAATTAAGCACATAGAGAATTTCAATTGAGTACAAATCTGAAAAAAGACAGATTCTTATCACAAAAAGAAACATAAACGAAGACACTTTTTATTTTTGCTCTTTCATTAGAATCGATAATTTAGAATCAATTGAGTCATATCCTTATCCTTACATACCTATTAATATGTACATATGTATGTATTTATATTATGTATGCTCCGGTTGATCAATTGCATGGACAGCAGCCTTGCTTATATAAAAGCTGCTTCATTAGAAATGTTGATTTTGACATTTATACCTTATTGGCTGTAAAGGTTCGCTTTGCCAAAAGTATGCTGATAACAACAATAAGATTAAGCAATAAAACTAAAAATGAGTACAATTTTAAGAGATTTATTATAAAGCGCAACAACAAAAGCTTGTCTAACAATTAAAGAGAAACAACAGAGCGTTATCACAAGCAAAACAGCAAATGAAAACAAATTCATACATTATTATATATACAGGCATACATACATATGCATATGCATTCATATGCATGTGCTACTATGCCGGGCGAACCAACTTAATCTGCCTAAACAATTTGCAACTTTTAACAAAAACAACTGTGATTACATTTGCTTACTGGTATTGTTATTCATACTTCAACTTCCATTTATTTATAAATGCCCCTATTATGGTTCACAACAGTTCTTAATTTGATGTTGTATTTTGGAAATTGCAATTATGGTTTACAGCAGTTGTTTTTAAGTGTTGTCAGTTCTGTCAAAAATTTACAACAGCTCAGTAGGTTGTCGTTAAAAAAAAATTTCTTCTCAATATAATTCAGTGTAAGAAGAGAAAATTGTTTCTGTATCCTCATCACTATCAAAGAATAACTCGACGCTAATGTCCATTATTTAAAATTTTTTTGTAACTTTTTATTTATTTATAAAAAGTATAAGTGTTGTGTTGTCTCCTTTACAACACAACATTTAGGTGTTGTGAACTATAATAGGGGCATAAATTATTGGCCGCAAGCAGGAGCTCTGATGAAAACAATTCTTTTGGGCACTGGAAACCTGTCAACGCAACTTTACATTTCTAATAAAAATTACATTCCAAAGAAATTAAACCTCTCAGATGTTATAAAAACCCCGTCAATATTATAAATTAATAAAGTAAATTGTGCATATTGTAGTTTATTTTACTTTTTTTGGTAAACTTAATTCTATAATAAATTATTTACTAAGAATCCGGAACCGGAACTCGTACAAGATTGCAGAAAGGTTAGCATAATAAGTCAACATTTAATGTAATGTAATGGTACCGGCCATATCCGTGAAAAATATCTCCAAAAATAGCGAAAAGCATAAAGTAAATTAAAAAAAAAAACATTTCACTACAGTGAAAAAAATAATTTGATTGCGAAAAATATTATTTCTTCATTATATGAAATCGTAGATTCTAAAGTTGTTTTTATTGGCAGTTAAAATTACTTAAATTCTGTTTGGTATACCTTTTTTTTAATAGTAAGGTATTAAAAGCTTTATAATACAATTATTTTTCCGACAGACATTTTTTTGGCAATGAAAAATTTCGAAATACAATTAAATAAATTAAAATTATGATGGCTGTTCTGTTTATCCCCTACTTGTCGTGAACGGCAATGTTAAGTGGCAAAAAGGATAAATCTGCCTTTAAAAGGAGTTTATACGAAACATTTATATGCCAGTAGTCAAAATCATATCTATTTATGCAGCCAAAGTTGGCTCACCCTGTACAAAATACGAATACATGTTCACGTCATATAAACACGTATGCACACATGCCCATTTAAAAACGCGGATACTCAATACTTGCAATTATTCAAACTGTATGAGAACGTGTTGTATTGTAGATACAAATGTATATACATACGAGTACATACATACATTCGTATATTTCAATTTGTATGTTTGTTTGTTAATCTGACATTAAAACGGACTTTCGGTATGTATGTATCTCCGTCTGAGACCAGTTGTTGGCTCACCATACCGCATTCCAACAAGGTCTAAAGTCATTTCATTCACAAATTATTTTGATGGTGTGTTTGTATTGTAGTTGTGCTTTTGGATTTAGATTTATGTACATATGAACATAGATACACATATACATACATACACACAACATCGCATATAGGACATTGTGTCGCAATTCGTTCTTAAGCCACTTATCTCACTTACGTGTACAAAAAAAAAAATAAAAAAAATTGCACGATTGTTAGTTATAGATTAAAGCTACGATTCGCTAGAACTTGGCTTGGTAACTTGAACAATTATGCTTACTATTATACCATGGTCATATTATATGACATATACATATATGTATATATATACAGTCGCGCACAAAAATTTTCGTTATCGTTAATTAAAGCTAAAAATGGAACACAATTAATAATTTTTGCAATTCAAACTCAAGCAGAAAAAATATGACAAAATGGAAATTTCGATTGGCTAAAGGGGGATTCAAGCTACAGCAGATACATAACATGTATATATGCAAGTACACGATATATGTATGTACATACCTATGTGTGTATATGTACCTACATAAATTATATTTGAAATATAATATTAGAAAATGATAAATAAGGGATTCAAAAAAGTAGAATATGATACTAAAAGCTAAAGGTAAATTGAAAAAGCTTTCCGAAATCGAAGCAGAAAAGTTTTGAGATTATGATTGTCAATAGTGGCTAGATGAAGTACGACTATAGAATATAAATATTTATAATAAATAATAATATTTATTTCAGGATACAAGGCCTACCGGGTTATTGTAACTCTAATAATGCCAATGAAAATAATAATAAAGTGAAAATATTAATACATATAAATAAATATTTTAAAAATTATAAAATAATAATACCTTTTAAATAGCATTATGCGCTTCTTGCCATTAAATTACTTCCTGTAAAATTCATATACAATGTTTAGTTTATTTACTTGCTACTGATATGCTATTAAAAATGGTTGATGGGTTACCTTTTGATAATTTAATTTAATCAGAAATTCTTTATTATAAAATCAACTTCCAAGAATTTATTAAAACTATTTTAATTGTAACTGGATACCTGAAAATATGTCATGAATGAATAAATATTGAATGAAAGAATAAATAAATAAATTAGAGAATTAAATTAAAAAAAAAAAAAAAATTAAAGAAAAAAATTAAATTATATATCAGAGCTCGTAATAATAAATAATTTCACATTCCATGTCATTTTTATCATCAAATTGAAAACCAAATAAAAAACAAACAAAAGACACAAACACACACAACAATGGCTTAATGTTGCAACACTTTTCGTCAATGAAAATATGCCGTGCATGCATAAGTACACGTTTTTTTTAATTTTTTTTTTTTTTTTTTTTTTTTTTTGAAATTGTACATAAGCTTTTTTAGTACTTAAATATTTACGTTCAAGCATTTACCAAAAACACACTCGTTCATTCATTTGTTCATTCCATTCATTAAATGCCATAAAAACTTGTAAACTCAATATCATTTAATAAGTTGAATTTTTTTTTTATATTTAATGTTTTCCACACTTATAAGCAAGTCCGAATATACACAACAGCGTCCGTCTTTTCCACCGTTCGTTTGACAGTTAAATAATCTTTTTACCTTCTAAACCAATATTTACATTTTACATATTTCTGTAACTTTTAACACTTTAAAAATATTTACGACATGTGTATGTGAATGTGGATGCATGCCTGTATTTGTGCATTTATATATGCATGCACCCAGCGATCATACTCTTGTCAGCCCAATTATTAATCGGAGTGGTTGTGAAGGAAGTGCTCTCTGCTGTTTGTATAACCAGAAGGGTTTCATTGACTGACGGATATTATCTGATATTTTCCTTAAGGCATTCCCGCCCTTCATAATAAAGTATTTTCAATATTTGTTAAAATTAGGTTATTCTGAATAGTAGTGAACTAAACTTTGGTAGCCATTCGTTTGTGAATGGATCAGGAAATCATAATGAATAAAAAGCTATACAGTAATCCACCTATAACGCGATACTCTTAAAACACGTTTGCATACTACGCGATTTCAGTCCTTCGTATAACGCGTGTTTCCCCCCATATAACGCGGGGATTCCCCACATTAAACGGGCATTTCCCACGTATTTCTGTACTGTGAAATTTATAATGATTTCGTGTATCTCTGCTCATTCTGTTAATTGTTTTGAAAAAGAAAATATGGTCTTAAGCAAAGAAAATAGCCAAAATTCAAATGGTGAAACCTTTGCACATTCTATTAAAAAAAGATGTCGGTGGAGCATTATAGGGGGAATTACTGTATTTTCAATTTATTGGTGTTTAGTAGTTTTGCCATTCAGCTGACAATAACATCCAAAATGCAGCGACTTACCGTTTCTAAGCAAATTCCCACAAGTTTTGCGATACACATTTATATATTATATAACTAAAAAAGTTTTGTAGGCGAATTTTCAAGGAATTTTTAAAGCATTTCCGATATCTCCGAATAATATGCTAGAACTTGACCCGAAATTATGATGTATATTTTACAATGCTTTTTTGATCGCTTTTCCTTTAAATTCCTCAACTGTGCTTTAAAAATCGTTTCTATATACAAAATCCAAAAAAAAAAAAAAAATTAAGAAAGAATTTGGAATGCCTCATAAAATAGTTCAAAAAAAAAAAAAGGTGACCAGATATTTTTATATTCCACTCTATATAGGTTTTTAACTACCTTTTTTCCTATAGAATAATTAGACATAAGAAATTGATAGCATTTTTACTCTAACATATGGAACATTTGGTGCAATATATAATACATATAAAATCTCAAAAATTGTTACTATTATAAGCTGATATATGGTAGAACAATAAAAAATATTTCACTCTATTGCTTCTCCACAATATACACGGGCTTTACATCCAACAGATAATATTTTTGCCAAAAATTTTATATAAAAAATATTTACTGGGATGCAGAAATGTGATCCCATACATATACGGGTAAATGTACGCAAGTGTGATTGGCTGACTGATTATGAATGAACAAATAGACGTGCAAGCAACCAACAACATGTTTGTCTGTTTATTGTACAAATATTTTTAAACAAAATAATATTCTTGACAACTTACAAACAAAAATATTTATTCATTCATTAAACATAAAACTTATCATATCAATTCATATCAATGTAAATGCATACATCCATACAAATGTATACGCATGCTTACATACATATGAACATACACACATGCCGCCCTACTCTTCTGCAATTGCACAGTTACACAAATATATTTTAGGATACTTTGTATGTATGTGCAGTGTTTAATTTATGGAAATGGAAATATTTTAAAATTTTACACTACTTCACAAATACATGCGGGCACACATCCATACGTATGCATGCATTTGGATTATGTTTGATGCATTCGTGCAACGTCAACTTTATAAACAATATCTACAGTTGTGTGCAACTAAAAAGCTACGTGGCCAACCAGAGTGGAAAGCGCTCTTCTACACTTGCTTGCAAAGTTCAAGGACGCAGGGCAAGTTCGATTATTTTTATTGAGAGACCCCTTTGCCTTGTCCCTGTGCAACTTTATTCAAATGCATTGAATAATATTATTTTTCAATTTAGCTAATATTTATTAATTTTATTTACATCTTTAGTTAACAAATTGTTATAAATGTTAGCGAAAATATGTATATAAAAATTAAAGAGTTTTTCATAATAGCCTGCGTGTTATTGGCTTAGTACGCGATTTCGGTAACATAAAATGCTTAACGTCATGGGTTCGATCTCTACCTCCGCTAATAGTAAAAGAGAAAATAATCTCTTAAATCCTTTTCAATTACTTTAACGGGTTTGTGTTAATTGTTGTAATTGACTGCTCATCAAGCTTTAATACAAAAGATCATAAACACATTGTAAAATTTTCATTATTGTCAGATCAAATATTTTCACATTCTTCAGATATGGTAGCAATACCGTAGAATTCCTTTAAAATTCGACCACAAGACTTGTTTAGTTATGTAATATATAAATGTGTATAGCGAAAATTGTAAATCGATGCATCTTAGATATTACCGTCAGCTGAATGGCAAAACCACATATCACAAATAAAGTGAAAATTAATATTTTACCATATCACAAAGGGCGGGGTGTACAAAATTTTAAGCCACTACTGTTTAGAGTAACGTGATTTAAATCGCGATCGCCTTAAGGGAAATACGAAATTAATTGTCATGGGAGTATTTAAGTGGCGAAGGCATTATTATTGGCCACTTCTCACGCTGCTCCGAATAAATACCCACCTTAATAGAACCTAATTCGGTACAAAAAACGCTCTAAAAATACACTCCCAACAGATCTGTTGCACTTATCTTCTCTATCAATTCAATTTCCTCTTTATTTCGACACATCACATTGCTTCAGTAGGGAGTGCCGGTTAAGGTGCTGCTCTTAGAAACAACAACAAAAAATGTTGGCCGCTATATATCGCACCACTACTGTAACAATAAAGTACATGAATTGATAATTTTAATTGCATAAACAATTCGAAAATGCTCCAAATTCCTCAGCGTATTCGTATAGATGTGTGTATGCTTGTGTGTATGTATATGTAAGTAGGATTTCAAAATAAATGCATATATACATAGGTAAACACATCCATACACGCATGCATGCGTCACAAACAACAACAAAGTAATAAAAAAATTAGTTAATCAACTGCTGTTTAATGAAACGCCGGTAAGCAGCGCAGCATACACTTGAATGAAGTTCGTAAGGAAAAAAATGCAAATCATCCATTTTTGTTATCACCACACCACTGTTTATTTAATTGCCAATTATCATACAAGCAGAGCAGGTTTTAGCAGGATCTTTAAAACTCCCACAATTTTGACCAGACTACCAATATTTCTCGTTCAATTCCAATGAATCGCCAGAGCCTTGAATTGTGCTTTTTGTTTGTTATTTTAAATACAATACAATTTTTTGTCACTGCATATTAATTTGACGCCAAAAGCAAACCAATTAACATTTTTAAGCTCTGGTAGTAAATTAATTTATTTGGAAAAAGTTTAATTGTACTCAACATTTTATAAAAAATATTTTTAAAATAAGTTATTTTATGTCTACTGGTCTTAAATGTACAAACATTCACACAGTCTTCTACTGTTCGACATTGAAAATGAAGATACAAAAATTTTTTTACACTCTTTAGTAAATGTAGACGTTCCACAATACAACACAATACATCGTACAACGTCGTTATTGTAATTGCCTGTAAAGCTACAGACGTAAAAATATATATATATTTTTTTTATTATTTTTTAAATAAATTATTTTATTAGACAATAAAATTAATAAATTTTAAGCATGTATTTGTTTGGAAAACCTTGCATTCTTGAAAGCTTACAAATGCTGTTGCGTGATAAATAATATGAGAATTAACAATTAGAAAAGACTAGTTTTATTAATTAATTTTTTTTTTGTTTCTATAAGTTCTGTTGTAAACAAATTTACAAATATTTCCTTTTTCAATTCGACCTTTTTGCAAGTGACAGTTTTTAGAAAAGGATAACATTCATAACTACACTTAGAAAAATGAATGAATATTAATAATGATTTTTTTCATGGTTTTTTACTATTGTTTTTAGCAAAATTAATAATATTCAAACTATTGAATCTAAAGTCGTTCTTTACTATTATTTCAATATTATAAGCTCAACTCAGCGCTGGTATAACTGCATTTTACCGCATTTCTTATGAGGAGGTCACATTAATTCCAAACTTCTTCAAATTGATATTAAAAAAAATGCCAAAAATTAATTAAAAATTGTACACTATTAGAATAATATTATATCTTCTGGAAAATATAATGTGAACTATCCCATTGAAAAAATGAGGATATAATTGAACATTAATTTGATACGGTGTTTTCACTGATTTTTAATATGGTGATCACTTAACTTGAATAGTTTTCCACATTGATATATAATAGTTTCAAATTGATTGTTTCTATAGTGCAAAACTATTTAAGTCCTCTTGCTTTTATGTGATTTGTGCCAATTTTGCTCCTATTAAATTAATAGGGGCCCTTTTGGCAAAATAATATTATATTTTTTTCTGAGTGTATTTCTATTTTCCTTTAATTTACGAACTTTAGCCTATTCCATATACATATATATATTTTAAATACATTATACCTGATCAAGGATTTAGGTAAAAATTTTTAGAAACTCTTTAAGTGGGCTCCAAGGGAAAAGGCCTCAAGCGTAAATATAAAGAAAATGACTCCAAATTAATTTTATTATTTTCAATAGACACGATTTGGGTCCGGTTTGCTTTTGGTTTTTTTTTTTGAAATGGCTAATAAATTTGCCAACTGCAAATGGCAAATAGACAATTCTGCTCTAAGGGCTTCAATATATCATGTGGTGGTTGTGGTTGTTAAGTTTAAGCGGAAAAGGCACTGTCACTGCTCACTTAATATTTAGCACGAAACATAAACTAGACGCGTACACCTTCCCACGTTGTTATCCTATAGCGAATTTGTGTAAAAATTCAAGTTCGTTACTATTCCATTCTCTTAGTACCTCCAGAATGCATTCCATGCTTAAGGCCTTTCTCCTTTCTCCATTTTTTAATACTCATTTGTAAATTGGTCTCATTTATATATATATTTTAAACATTTGAAAACATAAAATAAACATACAAGACCAATAACAATGCAAGTTTTTCATTTAAAAATAAAGAAACTGACGTTTTCAAAGAATGACGATTTTTGGCCAAAAATGCAAAGGGTCCCCCCTTATGAAAAATTGAAATAGAGCCCAAATCTCGGGAAAAAATTTTTGTCTTTATTATTAGCAAAAATATATTTTAAAGATTTGAAAACATTAAATAAACATACAAGAGCAAAAAAACGCAAATTTTTCATTTAAAAATATAGAAACGGATGCTTTTGAAAGTTTGACGTTTTTTGGCCAAAAATGCAAACGGAGTACCCTTATGTAAAATTGAAATATAACCCAAATCTTGAAAAAAAATTTTTTTTTCTTTATTATTAGCAAGAATATATTTTAAAGATTTTAAAACATTAAATAAACATAGAAGAGCAATAAAAACGCAAGTTTTTCATTCAAAAATAAAGAAACGGCCGTTTTCAAAGAATGACGATTTTTGGCCAAAAATGCAAAGGGTCCCCCCTTATGCAAAATTGAAATATAACCCAAATCTTGAAAAAAAATATTTTCCTTTATTATTAGTAAGAATATATTTTAAAGATTTTAAAACATTAAATAAACATAGAAGAGCAATAAAAACGCAAGTTTTTCATTCAAAAATAAAGAAACGGCCGTTTTCAAAGAATGACGATTTTTGGCCAAAAATGCCAAGGCGAATTTTTTTTTCACTGGAATCGTTCAAGTAGACGAAGAATGTATACAGAAAATTTTTATTATATTTAAATTAAATAAATTTTATGAATAAATTCCTTTTATTGTGGGAAATTTCAAACAACGCTTAATGGCGAAAATAATGCAAATTGTACAGATATACTATTACATATACTTTCAAGTATTAGAAAGTGTTCTAATAAGTGTTTGGCATTTAGACATTTTGGCTTTATTTTATTCAAGTCCGAACCTTATTTTGTAAGTTTCAAATTTAAATTTCCAATCAGTTTAAATATGGGCCGCTAAAGTTTGAAGTGCTAAAAATCCCCCGAAATCACGGATGCCATAAACACTCTACAACATGTGTAACAGCAAGTGCTACATTCATATTACTAATCGAAATAATAAATTCCTACGAGTCTGGTTACGATATTGTCACTGGCATGCCAATTGAATCGGCGGACAATCGCATTCCTCCGCCCACTCCACTTGTTGCTTTAATGCTGCTCAATTTCGAGAATAGTTGAAAAGGTTGTTGGCTGTTCTGTTTATGCAGCATAAAGAAGCAATTTTGTGTTTTTGGATTTTAATTCTCATTCGGCATTTCAAACATTTTCCATATTTTAGCCGAAAACGTAAAACCCAATAACAAAATCATGGTTATAGTTGTATAAAATACATGAATATAATGAATATAATCAGGATGCACCGGCGAGAAGAACTGTATGTGGAATACATTTGACCACGTTAAGCTCCTTTGCCTTTAATCTTGCAGAAAAAGTAATTTATTGAAAAATGAAAAAGCAGTAACAAGTAAATGGACTCAAACGATACGACAAAAGGTCGTTTAGACTGATCGTCCGCAACTGACCGCAACCGCTGCAGAACTGCGAAAGAGACAGCAGAAAAATCAGACAGATGGACGGACAAACTGCTAGTGTAAAAGATAAAAATATTTACGTAGCCAAAGACGTAAACATAATAAGAAGCAAATTCCTTTGGACGTCATTGGATTGCCAATGCGAGCGACAAAACTGCAGACGTCTTCTTACACAACCAAAAAAAAAATATATTGCCCTCAGCGCTACCCACACTTTCATGGATGCAAAATTATTACCATGATCTTAATCTCGCACAAATACTTCATTTGAGAATTAATTCACTTTAGTTAATAAAATTAAAGAAAATTTCTATGAAGCAGTTGGAAAGATTTTCTTTTTCCTGATCAACATCTGATCACCGTTTTCCGTCAGCATTGTAATTAATCTAATCTGTGTGTGCAGACAGCATTAATGCAAGGCGGCGCAATCAGCTCTTATTGCCAAAACGATTGACTGCAGACAGCTTCCTCTGCTTGTTGTTCTTCTTCATTATCATCCTCTACCATATTTCGAAATTCCTGGAAATTCTCTTAATAAAAATAAATTAAAATAAACACAACTAAGACGAAGTGCAGTGAAACCAACAAAACAACAACAACCACAAACCGAAAAATTGAAATGAAAACATTTTTAACGAATCAAGAGATTTTGAACGTAAAAAGCGTACATCCAAATAACAACATCACAGTGTAACGCAATCTCGAAAAATATGAACAACAATTTTTAGCTGCAACTTATGTGAAGTGAAGCGACCAGTTACATCAAGCATGAACAGTTAATTCCCATACCTTCTCAATTGGCAGCAGTAGGATTTGATAACGATTTAGGAAGTCCAACGTTTTGTATTTTTTCTTATAAAATAAATTATTTTTTAAAAAAAATTTTTGAGTTAAAAGTAAAGAAGTTACTTATGAAAAGTAACTTAAAGTTAAGTTATGAAAAAAATAAACGAGAATTATTATCGGATCATTGTGGCCAAATATTGATTTAGTCCAAAGAAAATAGGTTTTGATAAAAAAGATTTTCACATAAATAATTTTGGTAAATAATTTTTCACTTGCTTTTTGAGTGGAATTAAGGATTCACATTACAAATATTTGCCATGCTGTAAAATGTCATGCACTTGCATGCACGACTCTGAGAAATCACATGATTTTATTTCCAACATTTTACTTATTCCTGTTCCTTTTAAACTTTCTGGAAGGATAACAATCACGTACGAGAATTTCTTATAAATCGATTATAGAATTTTCTATCCTTTTTTTTAAAAACCATAGAGAAATTAAATGTTCATATCTTTGTAATGATCCAAATTCAAGATCAGGAAATAGACGCTACGCATGCTCAGCATTGTATGGAAATGAATTGGAGAGGAGTTGAAGTTTTTATAGCCCGTGCTCGTCAAGTTAGGCAATGTTACTTCATAGCATTTTTTTTTTTATTAAATGTTCAGCGATCAAATACTGTCACAGGAGTAGCGCGCGGAGGTACATGAGCTGATGCGCATTATCATTAATGAAAATTCTTTGTTGGTAAATTAACATAAATAATATTAAGACTCATGAGAAAAATCCTGGAAATTTTTTCCCTGCCAGCAGGATTTGCTTTTGGGGAACTTATGACTATTAGGATATTTTCGAGATACTTGAGAATTTTTTAGCAAAACCAAACCGAAAAAAAAAATTTTAGTTTTTATATAAATTCTATGAAATGCTGCTCAAATAATTCTGAAATAACAAGGACACCAATTTCTTAATTTTTTTGGTAACGTCAATTTGATTAGTGTTTGCAAGCAATAGCGGGGGGAGTGTGTATGCCGCTTCACATGATCGCGCTGTTATTAGGAGGAGTGTCATAATTTTGCGTGTGACTGTCAAATAAACGACCTCTGCCCTCACATAGGGGGTATCAATGAGTGACATTGCAAACCATTAGAAAACTGAAATCAGTCCGGAACTGGTATATGTTAATTGCTCAGAGCAATTAAATTTATTTAAGTTCAGACAAGCAGTTGCGCAAGGCAAGAACTGGGTATTTCAGTGGAGGAGGCCATTTTTGCCTTACATCACACTTCCCTAAGCAAAACATCCGCGGTTGGATTAAATGACGAAGACGTCAAACATGTTAAAGCGTTGGAATGTGGGCCGGATCTCTGACTTTTTTCAATGCCCTTTATGTGGCAATGATACATTACAGAGCATGAAGCTTGCCGCAATTAAATGGATACAGAAATTGTAAATTGAACTCTGCGTACCAGGGACTCCCAGTTAAATACAAACCCCCGCATATTAAAATAGCTTAGATTCATATTTTGTACACTGTCGTAGATAATTGAAATCTTCACCGAATTTATGATAACCATTGCTAAAATTTAATGGCAATTTTTTAAATTCTTTGACAAGTTTTGAGAATTTTGGCATTTAAAATTCCTAATCGGAATCGGAATTTTAACACAGCCCCCTTCTTAATGTTGATATTATATTTTATTGCTGCTGTAGGCTTTTTTGTGCACTTTTAGACAAGACTTCTGCACTATTAATAAGAAAATGGCAAACGCGCCAACAACGTAATCATGACGTTACCAATGATCATTAACCGGATAAGACATACACTGAACGCTGGTTTCTTCATCTGTGCTAAATTATTGTGGTCGTAATCAAGTTGGGAATTATGATCAGTAATATCATCATTATTGTCGGCGTCTGGTCTCGCCAAAAAAGCTTCTGTTATTGAGTTTTGTTTGTAAACTAAAGGAATGGTTAGCAGGATTCGTAAAAATTATTTATTATTGTTGTACGAACGTTGCACGTTGTATTCAATTCAGCAAAACAGGTTAAATAAAAATCTCTGCAGACGACAACAGCAAGAGCAACAGCAGCAACAACAAGAACAACAAGAACAACAACAACACAATGGCAATCGGTAGCATCGTTAAAGTTTTTTTTTTTTATTTTTCTGTTCTAAAATGCATTCGGCCAGTTATGGCAAGAAGCGTAGAAGTAATGAGATAGTGGAGTACATTAATGAAAGCTAAAACCCAAAATAAAAGCAACGAAATGGAAAAAAGGGTTTTAAAGCAATAACAACAAGCTGAAATCCATTATGAAGAGTAGGAGCGGTAGCAGAAGGAACAGCATCCATCTAAAAACGAGGCATTCCAAAAAAGACAATGACTTCCATGCTTTTTGTTCTTTTTTCCGTGGATTTTTCTTGGAAAAGCACTGTTTTGTTTTGCAAAAACAATAACAAGGAGATTATTTTGTAAGCAAGATTATGTGTGTGTATGTGTGTGTGTGTGTATGGTTGCGTGTGTGTTCGTAAATAAATGCCTGTTGAGCGTCGTCTTGTTTGGTTAAAGCGATGAAAGTTGTTTTTTAATTCTGTGGGAGATTTTTTCCATGTGAAATTTTTATTTTTGGAAATATTTCAAGTATGAACAGATTAAAAAATATTAAACTTTGTTTCCTTTTGTTTGCTTAACAGGAAAGAATTGGTTCAGCACTACGACCATCTGGAATTATAGTTTGATTTCTGCCTATACGCTGCAAAGTAGACAATTTAAAATAAAAAGTAATATTATATATCCAAGTTTAAAGTCAGAGTATAAACAACTCTGTGGAGGCGTTTGCCACTCCCACAACCATATAAATGAAACTTCAGTTTGTTTAATTTTTTAACATATAAAAATGCAGATCTGTCATAACATCAATATATATTTTATTTTTTTTATTTAAAAAGTTTTCAAAATTGTGAAAATTTCTCTTTTACTTCATACGGAATTTTTATAAAATTTAATAAATTTAAATTTGTTTAAAAAATTTCATCTAATCTGATAAAAAGTGGCAAAAAGAGGAACTTGGAATATTCGAATAATTTTTTACTTCAATACAACAAATTGTTTGATTAATTTTTGTACGATTATCTCAAGTATTCCTCTATCAAAAACTTTAAATGAAAATCAGTTTTCAAAGGCCTCTGCAGCCAGTGATTCTTTTCATATTATAGTTATAGGAAAATTATATAGTATTAAATAAATAAATTTAATTACAACTAAGAAAATAATTAAATCTATATATTCTTTTATGTATAAAAAAATTAATTTAATTTTAATTTTTTTTTATTGAATTTACATTTATTAATAATTCATTGATAATTCCTGAAAAAATTAAAGGAGGAAATATATAAAAAGTCGTTTATATAAAATAAAAAACGAGCTTAAATCAAAAAAAAAATTTAAATATATGTAAATAATTATAAATATAACTTATAAAACTTTAAAATATTGTTAAGCTATTTTGCGCATATCTGCAGACCATTTTGCACAATTAATTCAAAACTTCAGTTTCGATATCAATATCTCGATATCTTACTAGTGTTAATAATTAGAAAAATGTGCATAAATGAGGTATTTTTTGGATTCAGGGATTGTTACACAAGGGCCTTGTAATCGGCGGCATTTCTACTTTTTAACTGGAATGCAGTAAAGTCTGCAATATGAATGCAGGTTTTGGAATATTCGAATAATTGCTACTCTCGCTAAAATGCATCAATGTGGAATTCTTGTAATTAATAAAAATAATTCAATTATGCATTATATACGAGGTGTGATCAATAAATAACCGTTATTTTAAATTTTTTCCAAAAGTATTTCTATATTCATCAATATCATTCACTATCTTACTCGCTTCAAAGTAATACCCCTCAGATATCATACACGTATTCAAACGCTTTTTTGAATCCTCGAAATACTTCTGATATACGCTTTTTGGTATTTTTTTTAAGCCTTTTGCTACTTCGTTGTGTAACATCATTACGAGAATGTCACGATAAATAAATATTAAAAAATGTTAAAAATATTAAGGAATTCTAAATGTTTTACGAAAGCGGGTAACGTTATAAAATGTGCCAATACTAATTGGCAAAGATCATGGGTTCGATCTAGCCGCCGGCAGTCACAAAAAAGAAAAGAGATAGCAGCACTTCATACGTTTGAAAAAACCAATTAATAAAATTCTGCAAAAAAGCACGTTAATTGTGTCACGTTGCATTGCATGAGTAGGGGCTTCCCCTGTAATTCTAGTACTAAAACATTATATGTAAATAATTAAATGGATTGAAAAATTATGAAAAATACCCGTGCGGAATAAATATTTCCAATTATGCTCAAGAGCACATTGTAAATTATTTTTAAAAGCTTCAAAACTAGTCTGCAGATTATTCGATTATTCGAACAAAAATATCAGGATCGTCAGACGGTTTTTCTAATACACTTTAGAAACTGAATTAAATGATTTTAATATTAATTTTAAATAATATGTTTATTTGTATATATTATATGTACATATCTATGTATGGGTGTGTACGTCTACGCGTATACGTTGCAGGCATTTATATAAAGTTCGATGTAACGTATTCGTACCGGTATTAAATTGAGAAAATTTTGATCAATCTTTGAGTGTTATGCTCGGTACACAAATTAAAACATGAACCGGTCTTGTTTAGGCAATAAAGAGCATGCCTTTGGGCTGGTCATTCAATATCTAAAACTGTTGCTATTAACAGTACGACCCTCAAAAATGGGAACGGATTTTTGAATACCCTGAAACTTGTTACTTTGAAATGAATGAGAAATTTGATAAGTTTAAACGCAAAACTTTTAAGTTCGGTATATTACGCTAATTCTGCAGTTCAGTTCAATTCTCCTTTTAAGAGACGTATGTATGATATTTTTTCAAGCTGGGCAAAAAATTAACCGAGTTTTTTTCTCCTAATAATTTTATTTGAGGCATAAACGCTGGCATATTCACAGGGTCGTCTTCTTACAAATCCGGGATAAGAGAAACTTGAAAAAGAATAAATCCTTCTCTGCTTAAATTTTTCTCCGCCTCTGGACCAATTTTGCCATTGTGGAGAAAAACAGCGATGTGCTCGATAATGGGATAAAAGTAGATGCGATAAATTTGTTCATTCTATTCTTTAATGTCCTGACGACGGCTGTCAGCTGCCATGGAATATTGGCACTGATACTACTGCCGCTCATTTCCATTTTAATATAAAAACCAAGTCCTTTAAAAAGGACAAATAGTGTCATTAAACATTAAAAACTCAAATGCACACAAGGATGTGGATGTGGTTTTGGTGAAAACTGAAGTTAAAACATACGCGGGGGGAAACATAAAAAGTTAGAAATGTTGGCCCATATACAAGTATGAATGACAGATACTGTATACGTTTGAGAAGATGGGCCTTGCAGTTGTCAGCCAAAGGATAATAAAAAAAAATGAGTCATCAATCTAGTGCAATAGCATGGGCTGGACATAAAATGGACTTATTTATTTTCAAAATTTAGATTTAAAGAATATTTTATAATATATAATATATTTCCTTTTGGAAATAGCGAATTTTTAAAATCCCTCTGAACTTTCTCGATTTTTCGCTTTCAATTGGAAATAGCCAAAATAGCCTTTCAATCACGACCTTTTTGCTTGCAACCAACGATATAATAGGCTAATATTATATATATATATATATGCGATTTAAGCTTCTTGTTTTGAAGTACATTGAAGGATCCAAGCAGGCAAATGACAATGTTACTTCTGGAGTCAGGTTATCTGGCCGCTTTGCAAAACTAAAAATTAGAAAATTTTGATCAACCTTCAGGAATACCACATGGGCTTGCTTTAAGCTCATTACGCAAAGTAAGACGTCACATCGCTTCCTTTTAGGCAACAAAGAGCTGCCTTTCAGACTAGGATTTAATATCATTCTTCTACGTCAGCCAACATACGAGTATCTCCATTTCCATTTCCCACCTGAGTTCCTTTCGATGTTGTTAGTTAAGATATATTATCGACAGTTATCGATTGTGCTTAATAAAATTTTATTAATGTCTTCTATTGCAATGCCAACATTCCTTCAGTTGAGTAAATACAATATTTCTAAGGAATTTTATCTCCATATTGGAAAGTTTCCGATACACAATGTTGATGCAGTCAAATTATTAATTTGCAAGTATTGATCAGACTGAAGCTGGAACGTGAAAGAGGCAAAAGCAAATATAAGAAAGAAATGTAGCGGCATGCAACAATTTATGTAAATATGTAATGATACATTGCAATCAAATAGTAGACAGACAGCCAGTTGCAGCATCAGTAGCTGTTACATTAAGTCGTTGTAATAGTTTATATGAAAAGACAAGCAAGCGTATGTACAAATACGTACAGATACAAACTATAAAAAATTCCTTTTGGGGTCACTTTTCTAAAGAATGCGGAAATTGCTAAAGAAATGTAAAAAACCACAAGTTAAGAATAAATATAGAGTTGTTTTTTTTTTGCTTTCTTTTCTTTCGTTCTTTATTTTTCTATATTTTGTTGCATTTTTGCTTTTTAATGTGGAAAATGCTACACAGACTGCATTGCCTACAAACACAAACATGCCTGTCTGCAACATTTTTACGTAGCAATAGTTGCAAGCAATCAGCTTTGAAATGTACGCTTAAGCAGAACGTGTGCGTGTGTGTACGCTTTCACAGATGTAATTTTTTTCTGCACAGGAATTTATAGTTTGTATAAGTATAATGGTTAAATTGGGCATAATTCTGCAATTCTTATTTTATTATTATTTGCTGCGATTTCTGGTCTATAATTTTTGCAAAAACAAACACATGCATAATTGTTAAAAACTCGTTTGTTCGCTGTGGAACACTGAGGCTTTTAACATTTTTAAACAATTACTTCTGAAATGCACAGAAGATTGGAATTACAGTTTGAAAAGTGGCCTTTGAAAGCAGTGCCATTAGATTTCTTACTGGCACACTTGAAATCTATACAAATTAAATTAAGCTTTATGCAAATTAAAGGTGACTTTATTCGCCACGGAATGATAGTGTTTTCAAAAACTCGCTTTTAAAATTTTTTAATCAAAATCTCTTTTTCTACATCGAATCATATTTTTTTTTATTTTTCCTTTTAGAAAAAGCGAATTTTTAAAATCCCTCTGAAGTTTCTCGATTTTTCGCTTTCAATTGGAAATAGCCCAAATAGCCTTTCAATCACGACCTTTTTGCTTGCAACCAACGATATAAATGGCCAATATTAATTTTAAATAAAAGGCAAATTTCCTTCCATTGAGGAAATTACTATCATTATTATTTATTATGATTTTATAGTACAGTTCAATTATATATGGAACAAAATATCGGCCAAATGTACAATGCGACCTCTATCCGATGTCCAAATTTTTAATGACGCTTAGGTATAATTGAGGTTCTATGGCTGTTGAATTGTTGCTGACTTATCTATTTACAGCTTTCCTTTCAAATAATCCCGAAGGAAGACGACCAACGGCGTCAAAGCTCACGATCCTGGCGCACAATTGATATTGGCACTACGTGAGAGAATAGATTGTTTCAAACACTATTCACAGGAACTGCCGGACCGACCTAATTTTGGAAAAAATACAGCGCTATGAAGTCGGCAGTCCATGAACCATACCAAGCAGTCACTTTTTGTGGCCGCATTGTTTTTTCGACAATCACTTTTGGATTATCATTCGCCGATATGCGGCAATTCTGCTTGTTGAGAAATCCACTAGAAAGCAACTGAAGTGGAAAGTGGAAATGGAAATACTCGTATGTGGGTGAAAAAGTGACTCATCAATGAAGACGATTTTCTTCGAAAATTGATCATCCACTGCCACCATTCTGACCATTAATGACGATTGCATCTTGCAAGCATATAAATCTTTATATGCTTTATATAGTACAAAATGCAATCCTTATGCAATTTGTGGTAGTTGCCTGTGTACAGGCTGACAAAAACTATCCTTGTTGACCAATTGTCAAATTTTGAATCAAATACAAGGGGCACAGGTTCAATATCGCATAAAACTAAACCGCATCTAAGAGACCTTAGAGTGTTCTGCATTGCGATGTCCTACGAAATAGCAAGTTGTCCGTCTCTGCACATACACATGGCTGCAATTTTATGCATCGTTTTCATTTGCAAAAATGTTTGTACTTTAATTAAAATAATTTCGCAAAAGTTAATTAAATTTTGTACAAACAAAACATACAAAAAAAGTGCCTAAGAAATTTTCTTTTGCAATGATTGGCGAAATTGTAAGCACATGCAGGCACTCGTGGTAGCAGTTTAAAGACGATATTCGGCAAAATTGTTAATAAAGAGACTTCTTCGTGATAATTTCGTTAGATTATTTTTTTTTATTTCGTTGTTATTTTTCTAAAGATAAAATCTCTTCTAAGATCTTTAATATCATAATTTCTTTTTTTTTCCTAAATTATTTTAATTCTACATACATACATACATAAGTACATACATACATACGTACATATTTATTTATTTTAGTTGTTGTTCTGTTGTATTGGTTTGTCATTGCTTTTGAGGCATTTAAATTTAATATGGCTGTTGTTGTGGTTGTTGTTTTAGTTGTTGTTGTGTGAATTTAATAGACGTCCCGCCGTAGTGCGGTGTGGTCGGTAGTGATTTTTCCGACTGGGCTCCCTGTGGCCAGACGATATTTCATTTGAAATGCTCTATAAAAATGCTTCATACACAGTCGCAAACAATATAAGTAATTATATATGCATATGTGTGTGTATGCGTATGCATTTTAGTATGTTTGTGTATATGTGTAAGTGAGATGGTATTTTTTTTTTTTTTTTTTTTTTTTTTTGTAAATTTGTATGCCTTCATATGAGGAATGGCGAACACGTCAACTGAATTAAAACAACAGTTACAGCAACAAAAGCAACGACAAAAAAATATCATTGCGACATCATTCTCAGCCACAAAAACAACGACTGCTAAAGCATTCATCCACAAAAGAGAACAACAAAGCACGAGCGGCGAGCAAAAGCAACATCACGTTAATGTCTACAACACAAACTATTTATAAATTGTCTCAATTTTAAATCTATTTTTGCCAATTTGCTTTTTATAAGAAGGAAGTGAAAAGATTTCTTTAGGCATCAACCAAAAAAAAAAAAAAAAAAAAAAAAAAAAAAAAAAAAAAAAAATTAATCTATTTTGTAAAGAATTAGTTTATTTTTATATTAAATAAATATTTAATTTCATTTATTACAAATTTATATTAATACCAAAAGCAATGTTAAAAATAGTGTGCGTCTACTTCATACCAGCGACTGTATGATTTAGCAGTCTCGAATATATTTTCAATTTATTTACGGTGGACTCTGGTAAATTTTAATTATTAACTTAAATTATTAATTTTAATTCTTGTTAGAAAGATATGAAAAAGTCAATCAAAAAGTATAATGAAATAAGAATTCATGTACAGTAAAACTTCGTTATAACGAATTCTAAGGGAAACCAAAGTTCTTCATTACAGCCCTTTTCGGCGATATAAATATAGCGAAATTTAAAAATAGTTTTCATTATTGATATTCTATTTGAGATGAGAATGATAGAACAATCTTGTATGCATTTCATGATGTAATTAGAAAATAAAACAATTTTCCATTATTCAGTTAATTTTTTTAGGTTTTAACATACTCCTTGTTCACTTACAAGTATTTATTCTGATATCGTTATATTGAGGCATTCAAATATTTTGCATAGAATGTGTTCGTTATAGCTGTAGTGTATTTTCATATGAAAAACTTTGCAATAAAGAGGTTTTCTCAAGGCGCTCAGTTAAGTATACGTTATATACAGTTTTTCCTTTTAATGAAATGTGTTATATCGAAGTTTCACTGTATGTATGTAATCTTCATTATTTTCTTTTTTACCTTTTGGAAAAATGTGTTTTGAAAACAAATACGCTTAAATCTAATATTTTAAAATATTTCCAAATGTTGAATACCCCAAATAACTATAGAGACCGGATTAGCGGCGCTCCTAATTATCGAGGTTATACCGTACATCATTTCATTACTTAATTATTCATTTTCATTTTCGCAACAATTTTATCTAAATATTTGACAATCAAACTCGTGCAAACCACCAAAAAAAATTTTTTTTTTTAAATTTTTTTACAGATTTAAAGTTTAGATTATAAAAATTAATAATAAGAAAATCCAACTACAATTCTTTTCTTCAATACTAATAATTTTTTTTGTCATCTTAAAAAAATAGTCGCATCTTCCAAAATACGAAAATGATTTACTGGAATATCAATATTTTCCATACATCTAATACGCAACGAATACAAGTAAATTTCCGCTTAAGTTTCTTTTGGTGTTTTAATGAAGTAATTACAGCAATGACTGCAATAATGGCTAAGAATGTGAGTTCGATGCCAGTTTTATGCCTCCTTTCTTAGCAATTTCTGCAAACGAAAGAATAATGCCTCCTTTTAGCATCAGAGGCCCAGAAATACTGTTCTCAATATTAACCAAAAAAAAAACTTTCCCAGAGTTGTAAATCTATTAAAAATTTGCTCCTTAAAATATCTCTCAGCTAAAGAATGCGTTCTTATACTTCTTAAGCTTGAAAAGAAGTTTTGAATACTCTTAAAAATTTTCACGACGTTGCAACTTTTACTTATTCAAGTGTATGTGAGATAAATATTTTAAAGCTATATGAGTAATACGCCCAAAAACTTCTGTAAGTAATTTTGAATAAAATTTAAAATAAGTGATATACTCGTAAAAAATATTGTTGATATCTTTTATTTAATATTTTTTAAAATCATAAAAAATACTCATGTACTCCATACTTATACCGCAAATAACTGATGATATTACTTAACAACAGCTGCGAATATATGTATATTTATGTATATATAGATTTTATTGAATGTAAGAACAAGGTAGAGAGGCAAAGTTAAGGTAGGATTAATAAAATTGCATAACACTTATCACAAAAACACATATTCTGTAGCAAATGTCAAAAATTCTCATATACGAGTATTTATACAAACAGCTGACTCATTTATGTAAAGGATTACGTTTTCTGGAAGTTGTACACAAACTGCCTTATACCGCATGCAGTACACCAGAATGACAGGATTTTACTAATTATACGCTAATTTGGAATTTAGAATGCCTATTCAATGGCGGAATGCTTCCTTTCAACAATACTGAAATAATTTTTTGGCTGTAGCTTACAGGCTCACGCATACCTCTGAGTATATATTCCCAAAGTATTAATAAGCACATTTTAATAAAAAAAAGGTATTAAACTAAAACATTCCATTCATCAATACAAACATGCTGCGTGGCAAACAATTAAAACTTTTCATTTACTACTTCAGTACATACGAACACTCGAACACTCGAATAGTGACGTTTTCAAAATTGAAGTTTACCCAATTAAACAAACAACAAATAAAATGTTCATTTATCAGAGATCAGGTAAAAGAACGAGTGAGCAGTTTGTCTCAAAAGCGATGAACACTCACTTCCAATCAAGGAATTTTGATCCATTTGACAACACAGAAACGAGCGCAAAAGTTTAGCAGTTTCAATGGCAAGATTTTATTATATGTAATGAATATGAGCTTATTGCTACTCAAAACCAAATACTGCTCTTGAAATTTAATACTCCTCGCAGTTCTCTGGTTTGAACTAAGTGGTATGGTATCAAATATGCATACATACATAATTCAGATGCTGCTCAATGAATTGTTTCTTAAAATCTTTAAATTTCATGTTAGCAAATGATGAAATAAGTGCGTAAAAGATCGGCAAGCGAACAGTACGCTTTATTGAGCTTGTAAAAGTTTTTACTTATTCAAATCTCTGGCAACAATCAATACTAAATGTTCGTTGATTATCATGGAATGTTCGAAAAAGTTGTTCAAAATCATTGTCGCATAACTTCACAAGACTTTTAATAATTATCGACCAACAAAGAGGAGGAATGCAACACGATACGACGAAATACATTTTCAAAAAAGTGAAAAAGTTTTATAAAAAAAAATTAAGTGTTAAATGATAAAGTATGTCGAGTACAGGTTTTTTTATGCCACATTTTTCTTCGTTGTTTTTTATTTCGAATTATACCACAAAATACAGACACAGACCACTAATGGAATCAACCAGCTAAATAAGAGTTGTAACCAATGGGAAAAAATACAAAGCGCCTGCTCTCTCTTCACATGTGTGCCTATATATAAATGTGTGTGAGTGTGTGTGTGTGTGTGAGCGTCTCTGATGGAAAGTGTGTGAATAAGTTGAACTTAATCGAAATGAACTAAAGTTAACTTTCATTCAGTGGACTCGCATTAAATTGAATGGAATGGAAATAAAATTATTATGCATGTTTGTTGTTGTTTTAATTAAGTTGGTATTTGGATGCCGGTATGCTAAAGAGTTAAATTCTGACGCCACTTAAACAACAACATCAATACCAAACCCACCTCATCATCATTGTCATCGTCAGCATCGCCATCAACAGCAATAAATGACCGGAGTTTTCCGTGTAGGTCTCAAGCTGCTGATGCTGCCGATACTGCTGATGCTGATGCTGCCGCTGCCGCTGCTGTCGTTGTTGATATTGTCTGTTGGTTTTTTTTTTTTTTTTTGTTGGCCTACTCTATTGTCGGCTCGGCCATTCATTACAATCATGACAATTAGTAGTTCAGCGCAACAAGTTTCAGTTTTTTCCACTTTATTTTATAAACGGCCAGACACACATACGAGCCCATACACACCCGAATGTGCTTGTATTTGTATGGCCCTGTAATCAATGGAATTCTTTTGTCATACCCACAAATAAAATAGAATTATCAATGGATTGATATTTTACATTGATCTGATACCTGAAGTAATTATGAATTTGGTATGATCATTAAACAAAGATTCTAAGCTAAGATGATGGATTTATTAATCTATTATTAAATATTTAATAGGCAGACAATTGATATACTCTTATTAGCATCTCAGACTGATACCCCCCGCCAACTAGAGATAAGTAGATAAACACAAGTTATGAAGCAGTGCGGACGGTCATACTATGTACGTTACACTGTGGCACAGATGCAATTATAAAAGATTTTCTACAAATATTATTTCACTAATTAAAAACAGATTTTTATCGAGCCTGATTTTATGTATAAACAACTAATTGCTGAAAAAATTCTCATAAACAATATATACATACATATATCTATACAGTGCTGGTCATATCATATGCAACTGAAATTTGCGATGTAGAAATATGTTATAATCTTTTTATATCAATTTAAAACGTATGTGAGCTTTTGATTTTTTTCAGCTGAAACAATAATTGTAAATTTTAAATAAATATTTTATATTTTGCGCTCAATTTTATCGATAAAATCGATAAATCGATAATAGCTTGGCCAAAATAAATGCAACTCTGAAGAAATTTAAAGATACTGATACTGCTATTGTAACTCACACATTTTTTTCAAAGTTTTAGTTTTCTTTCCACCACCGTATATCGTTGGTCTCAAGCAGAAAGGCCCTAACGGCCATTTTTTTTTGCAATAGATTTTTTTTTTAGTAATTTCAATGCATGAACTGAATATACATTAAAATCACTAAAAAAATCTAGCGCGCAAAAATAAAGAAGATGGGTTAGGTCCTTTCTACTTGAGATCAACAATATACATTAATTTGAATTTCGCCACTTTTATTTATTAATTACAATATATAAAATAAATCAAAATTTAAAAAAGTCGAAAAAATTTTATTTTGAGGTGGTTTGAATACTGAGTCCTTGTTAGATAAAACTAATACTTCTAATTCGTTTGGTTAATATTACTAAATTTAATATAACAAAATAATCTTGCTGGATAGTCCGCATAATAAGATATAATATGCTCTTAAGTTTATTGTCTATCTGTCAGATATCATCGGGAAAGCTTATTAGCATTTAAAGGAAACTCTATCGGGTTCTCAACTGATTCTTAACTCTAAAAACCAAATTTTTTTAATTTGGAATTCAGCCAGGGATGGACAAAAAAAACTTGCTTTTACACAGACTTATTTAATTCCTTATTTTTTTTATATATTTTTATATTATTTTATTATTTTATTATATATTATAATTAAATAAAATTTAGGTAAGTTCTTGAAAAAAACAACAAACCTGCCGCGGTTTATTTCAATACGAATATTTAGTAGCTTCCTCAGGCTAATGTATAAATATATATAATTAGAAGTCTCTATAGGATTAGTGAGCCTAAGGCCAATAATAATTAATTTGAAATAAAATGAATAAAATGCGAAAATTAACAAAATAATTTCGCAATAATTGTTTAGAATGTATTAATAAAATTTTTTATTTCAAAATTTTTATTTGAATTTTTTTTTTTTTTTTTTCTTTTAAATATTCTATAATGTAGTAGTATAATTATTATAAACTCAGAGAGAATTGGCTTACATCGTTATATATAAGAAAGATTGGTTTTTTAAATATAAATGTTGAAATATCAAAAACTTGGAAAAAATTTGTTAAATTAAATTATAAAAAAAATGACATAATTGTTGTTATTAATTTTTAAATTACTAACTTGTATAAATTATCCTGGAGAGCAGAGAAATATTGAAATAAACTAATCTTGTCTTGCTGTTTTTTATAAGCATTGACCTAAATATTAATTTTTTAAGGTGTATCCTTTTTTTATATAATAATAATAATTATAATAATTAAATTTTTTGTTTTTATAAATTTTCAATAAATTTTTCGATAAACAATATCGCTGGTAAAAGCAAATTTATTGACGAAAGCACATGCTTAAGTGGTGATGCTTAAGTAAAATGTTAATTGATTTGATAATAATATTTAATTGGAACTAGAAACAAGCTAAAAAAGAGGGCGTAGGATTTTAGTTTCTCTTTTTTCTATTACTTTTTTTATTCTTTGAAAAGAGAGAGAATTTTAACTGTGAGGGAAACGCCGCATATAAAATATTCAATTCATATTCTACTTCAGTTTTTAACAGCTGTACAGGATAGTGAAACAAGCAGTTAAACCTTTACATGCTTGGAACTAAACCTGGTCGTCTGCTACTTGTGTGAATCACATGTTAGTTAAATTCGCTTAAACCTTTTTGAAGGAAATCCAATGAACTTTGTTTATCACATCATGTGAATATTCTCAATATTAATACTTTCACACATTGTGGCCATGCTTATGACACTGGAGGAACAAGTGTTGTGTGAAGTTTTGCTGATAGTGGCAAGCAATTATATGGCAATTTAGATAGAGGCAAACATATCTAATGGATTCCAACAGATAACCTAAGAGGAAGTGCGAAATTCCTTAATAGTTTAAAAGGAAAAAAGAAAAAAAAACTTTCCCATACACACATCTACTATCGTCCAAGTGCATGCTCTCTCTCTCTCTCTCTTTACCTGTCACGGTCTTCATGCATTTCATCATGCAAATAGTGAAATTTATTAGTTTTAGTTTTCCTTTTTGCCATCAATTTTCTGCTAAATATGAAACAAAACAATATTTAAGCATGCAAGTCTGTTTTTTGCCTCAATGTTTGTAGACAGATAAAAATAACAGCTACGAATTTTATGACTCTTTTTGATGATTTATTTAATCTGGTTTTTGTAATGCAGTGCTCCCACCGTTTCTAAAGGCTGTTTACTCACAAGTACACTTTCAAGGATTTGACAGTAAGTACTCGTACAGGCCAAAGAACACAGGGAGGCGTAGGTATTAGGATTTATATTTTAGCCTCAAGAGAATGTATGTAAGTGCGTCAGTGTCGGGCGGTATAATCATCAATTAAATTTCTTAGAAATTTCCTCCTAAGAAACATGCAGTTAATCGGAATTTTGAATTTATATTTGCCTTCACATTGACAAATCTAATAAAAATGTTGAGGCTTAAATGCGTATTAATTTATAGGCTGTGTCTGTAGTTATAAGAGCCATCACCACTTGCTGTGTGGCAAACTGATATTCGTTTTTGCTTTCTCAATTGGTGTCAGCTATTTCCTTGAGTGTCCATACACACACATACATCCTTACATATATTTATGTTCTCTTTTAAGTGCCTTATTTTTTCATTGATTATCCTTGTTGGATATTTTCAATATAAATTTGCAATTTCCTCTTTGAGAAATCTATCTCTTTATTATATTCCGTTACTGTGCCATGAAAGATCAAAGCAACGGAAATAAGTGCAACAAAACCACTTAGCATCAATCGTCATAGTGGAATTGAAGATGTCGTGGTAATCCGAAAATTATATCCTTTTCAGTTTGAAGTAGCGTCATTTTGCGGAAGGCTTTTCTTCCATCTGGGCTATAAATAGTGTTGCTTTTTGATTCCCTGAAAGTTGCATAAGAATAATAACAAACTGGACACAGTGTAGCCATGACAGTGTAGCCTCAGTATTGAATGAATGCTGTTCCCTTAGTTTAGTAGCACCACATGGTATTCCATGTGCATGCATTTAATTCGCTTAAATTGTCATATTTATAACAATAAAAATATTACACCATAAAATAAGAATTGTAAACACATCCTGTAGGAGTTATCGCTAAGAGGAAACTCCTGTGTGGCATTGATGCAAACGCTGTAGGAACTCAGTGCAAGAAAAAACTTATGAAATTGGCAGTTTTTGTGTACATTTTCGGGGGAATAATTTCATTTTCCAAATCATTTTCAAAAATAAAGCAAATAAAGCTATTTTATATGACAAACAATTGGTTCAATACAAATTAAAAAATGCATTTTAAAAAAATATAAAATTATTAAAAGTCAAGAATTTTTTATTTTTCAAATTCAAATTAATTCGCCCGATTTGGCCAGTCGGCTACAACCTGTTCTTAGTTTTGTTTTCTAAAACTTTCCGGCTCTACTTGTTTCAACATTTTGCGACTTTCTTTTTGGCAATAAATTAAAATATTTTCAGATTGTTTCTTGTATTTATTAATGCAATTATTAAGTTTCAATGAATTCGCCCTGGAATCAAACGTCACCATGACTCTTAATCTTCTTTTTTATATAAGTTCGCCTGGCTTGTTGACATTAGCTGATAAAGGCGAATTTATAAAAAGGATGCAGCGTAAGAATTTCCGGTAAAGATACATATAATTTGTATTTATGCACCAAGGCGAAAAGTGCCTTGGTAAAGTACTTTTTGCCTTATTTTGGTGCCATGGTATGCAATTTATAAAAACATAAAAAATGCCATGTGCTTTTACACTGCCACACTTCTTTATAAATACGTCTTGATTTAATTTTGTTGTAGAGGCGAAAACCAGGTTCTTCGATAATGATAATAAATATTTCTAGCACCATAAAATGGTTCACATAATAAAATTAATTAATGAAATTAGAAAATTCGACCTTGTTGGCCACTTTGCACTCTAAGAAAATCCCTACTGTTCAGACATGTCTTCTCGTAACATCTCGGGCAAATTGAAACTAATTTGAATTGGAAAGTACAGAAAAGCCGACATTTTTTCAAATTTCTTATTATTAAATTAAATGAAAAATTTCAAGCGAATTTGTATTCATACAATTGTTTGACATCGCAAACCAAAAAATTGGTCATGTTTTTGAAATCAAATTTGCTTGCTATCAGCTGATGCGGGATTCTGAAAAGTTTTTTGACATGTAAAAGCATTTTTTAGTGTTGGCTAAGGCCAGCCAGCGATAGTTATTATATCGTAATTATATCGTAGTCCAATCACTGAATGTCATGATCCACAATCCTAGATAAACAAACGATTTGTCAAATAGGAAAAATGTGCTTTAAAAATGCATTTGTGTGACAGATTTTTTTTTGACCAGCTGTGCCATTTATGTTTTTAAAAGTTTATAAAAAATTTCATAAAATGACATTTTTTCATGTAAGCAGAGTTGCATTTTCCTCAACTAGCAAAGCAAAAATTTATGTGCATCATATTTGTATGAAAGTGTGGCACTTGCAAAACCATTTTCATGCGATTTTCCAAAATAAGATGAAATCACATTTGAATTTCGTCTGAATGAATCGTGTGCCTGTATAGAATAGAGAAGCATGGACTTAAACATTTACCTGCTTGGGACTTAACCTCGTCGTCTGCAATAAATTATTACAATTAATTTAAAATATAATATAATTAAAAAATTAAATAATAAATTATTGGTGAATAATAAAGAATGTTGGCTCAGGTTCCCTGAATGTTTGTATTGGCATGCAGCGAAATTGTCATAGAAATAATCAATTGGAATGTATTTTGAATGGGAAATAAATTTTGGAATTTAGTGCGATTATAGAATAGGAAATTTTTCTTATGCTCGTAAACAGAATAAAGCAAAAATATTCTCGTTAATTAAAGAAATTCAATTTTTGAGCAGGAATTATTATGTGTAAAAATTTGGCCAAAAACTTAAAAACAAAATTATTTTATTTTCTTTCGATTTGGTCGCCCAAATTTTATGATACTTTTTTATAGTCAAAATTAAACATTTTTCACATTTACTGGTCACTCTATTGAATAAAAAACGTTTTTTTTTTTGCTCTTTGGCTGCTACCGCTGCTGTTGCCAATTCAGGCACAGTTGCCAGTTAATGATTCTTGGTAAAGTAAAGGGTTTGGTTTTGATTCGGCCACATAATATTATTATTTTTGTTGCTGCTGTTGTGTGCTGTTGCTTTTCTCTCTTTCGATTTAACAAAAATTAAAAGCAAGAAGAAGGAACGTGCTTTGTGCGTGCGTTTAGTCGCAAGTCGCATTCCCTTCCCACGATCATTAATAAAACTGACACGTACCTATATGTGGATTGACTTTTAGTAAACGAGTTACCGAAATATGTATCGTATAATATGAGAAATATGTATGTATGTAAGTAGCTATGTTAGTATGTATGTATGTCTGTAGCAAGATATGCAGCCAGCCAGCCAGCCAGCCAGCAAGCCAGCAAGCAACTACACAGACATAAACTTTCAACTTTTGTTATCGCGGCATATATTTTTCCACTTTATTTTTAGACGATTTCTTTGTTGCTTTTGGTAATACAATATTGGAATGTGGCAGACAGTTAAAGGTATTAACTCGAAGTCATTAAAATCTGAGGCGAATTATTGCATTTATTTGTTGGAA
Organism: Ormia ochracea; assembly: GCA_963402855.1. Classification (NCBI taxonomy): domain Eukaryota; kingdom Metazoa; phylum Arthropoda; class Insecta; order Diptera; family Tachinidae; genus Ormia; species Ormia ochracea. Next base: position 8,723,928 of record OY727106.1, read on the forward strand.
AATGCTGAGAAAAGCATCACTTAATGCCAGCAATTTATATTGTTTGTGTAAGAGAACATTCATGCATGGAAATCACTTCCATTCGCATGGCTTCGGTATGGGCAATAGCTTCTCTTTACCAGGTTTACAAAAAAGTATCTTTGCTGAGTAAAGAACTTCTGCTCAGCAGTTTTTAGCCTTGCTTGACTGAGCACAGATTTGTTGGATTCTCTGCTCTCGGAAATAGTGACTTTGTTGGAAGAAATTTCCAGAAATTATTTTTGATATATAATATTTCAGATTTTTTTCTTATCAAGTTATATATGTATATAATCCTTTGTAACGACTCAACAAAAAAAAAAAAAAGATTAAGCGGAACGAGCAAGCCATTCAAAAAGGCTTGAAGAAACAAAAAGGGGGGAAGTACTCATTGTTTTAAAAACATCGCCTTCCAGCATCGACACGATATTGACTATATTCCAATAACTTTCCGCCTAAATATTCCAGATTTTGATTTGGTTTACTGCTTTAGATTGCTCGAAAAAAATTTTACGTGAATGCCCATAATTTTAAATATATCTGAACTACTAATTGACCGCGAATGACTAAGAAAAAATGTGTAAGCAAATGTGATATTAAGAGAAATCTGATTAAAACTAAATCAAAATTTTAATAGCTTTTTTTTTTATTAATAAAAACTAAAAGTTCCATTTCCACAACTACTTTATGAATTATTATAATTTTTTTCTTTTATCAAATATATTTTCCTAATCCAAATTAAGAATGTGTTATTTATTACCATTTCTTATCTAATGCGTGAGCAAAAAAAAATAAATTCTATTTATTTAGGAGAATAATCGTCAGTAAATTTCGGTGCTGACATTAGAAAAATGCCATCAGTTTTATCTTCTGTTACCAACACAATTTAATGAAAATATTTATTTTCCTTCATTTCAAACAGCTCTTTTAAATATGCATGATTATAAATTACGTTGATGGCTATTTATAAAATAATATATATTTTTTGAATGCCCACACATTTTTTTATTCGCCATCCCCTCTTAAAACGCCCTTAACGACTGGCATGGAAAAAATAGAAAATATTCAGCTCCACCTTGATAGATCCGCGTCAATATGGAAAACATTTGCTTTCTGTTGTGGCATTTTTCCTTTTTTATTTGTGTAGCGACGAAATGGTGTTCTAATATTTGCTCTTGATGGTTGACGAATAATCGTTTTAGATTTTCGATTAATCTGCAAGAATTATTTCATTAATGAAATTGCCATCGTAATTTTCATGTATACCAAGTTTTTTTTTTGGCGGTACGTAGGTGTAAAGTATGCATATGAAAATGGCCACAAGACATTCCGAAAAAAAAAATATGGTCTCTAATAATATATCCGACAAACAAGCAGTCAAGTTTATTGACTTCTGATAGCCACGAAGCTATTCTTGTATTTGTAATAATCTTTATTAAAAATATACCAATTAAAAACGGTGTCTTCTAGAGCCGATTTTGCTTCTGGTAACTTAAAATGGGTGTCTAGAAATGTTCTTAACTTCAAATATTAAAAAAAATAATAATACTTAAGTTTTATATGTTTTCACGCCAGAGTTTATTTATTCTCGTATTGGCACAAAAAGACACATATATTAATTTTACAATTACTTTAATAGAAGATTTTGGAATAAACTCAACAGTGAATTTTAGTTATTTCCGTAGGACATGCGCTTCCAGTTCGCTTAAGCTAATAGCTATTTTATAGTCTAACATCAATAATTTTTCAAACTGTTTTGAATTGTTAAGCGATTTTACTAATTACATGTGATTACTAGTAAGTATTTCTAATTCCAATCGTTTATTTTGATTCTTAAGTTCTCGTTAATAGTTTTCTAAGTAAAAATGCATATAATTGTAATCAGTAACTGATTCACTATTCTACAGAGTCTTAAGATTCATTCACACGCATTTAAAAAAAAAAATAATAAAATGGATTATCAGATGCCACACTAAAAAACAATTATGATTAAAAAAAAATTTTGGTTAACTTCTTGTAACAGAATGCAACTCTGATCACATTGAAATGAAATTTTTTTTAAAAATCTTCTTAAAGTTTTGCAAATCGTACGACGATGCATTTTTATGACGTGCCTTTTTAGCAAATCATGCGAAATCCAGTACCTCCAAGCTCGAACTATCTGCATAATTGCATTTTTATTGTACGATATATTGTACGTGTGTGCGGCATTTAATACTGCATCTATAAACACTAAAAAATTATACGTCAAGTGGTTCCAATAACAAATGGAATTTCAGTTCAAGGCATTAATCCTTAAAGTGCTGGAAAAGGTGAATTTTAATATGAATTTTTGGCAAATACAATTTTGCAGCAATTGTTAGAATGCGGCATGTACCGCAGGCATTATCAGAAATAACATTTCGAGCAAAAGGACATGTTGGAAGATCCAGACATATTTCAATTGACCATATGTAGATCAGTTTGGTGGTTTCAACAGTACACACATATTTATTCAGTAGTCAAATTGTAACCCACACTTTTTGCGTTGAGGTCCAATTAAATATGAATGTGGGTTGTTATACTAATTTCGATCACTGTAATATTCAAGTGGAGCAAAATATTTTTCTTTTTTACCATTTCCTAATGAATTTTGCATACTTGCTTAAATTGGCCAACACAAAATTTATTTGAATCAAATGATTAATCAGCATTGAACAACTGTCTGTCTGTCTGTCTGTCTGTCAAAATATTCAAAATATACTGCATTTTAAAATGCTTTTTTTAAGTCTCTAATATTCGTTACAACTTTGCAAATTTTGTTTCACCTCTAAGTTTTTATTTCTTTCGATATTTAATAGTTTCTTTTCGTCCAGACAAAAATGCTCGATATCTTCAAGATCTCTCTCTATACAACATTCTTTAACACACACGAGAAAAAGCAAAGAAACAAAAAAAACAATAATATTGTGAAAACATCAAACAGACGTATAAAAATTCTTATTCAGTTGACAATAATCTGAAGTTGTGTGCTTTTGAAATTTATTTGTTTTTGTGAAATTTATTTATTAGTTTTAAATTAGAAATCAAGAAACGTTCAACGAATACATTATGTGCGTATGCATGTACAAAAGTAAAAAAACAAGACAATTTTCCGTAAGAAAAATATATGTATGTACGTACAATAGCGTAAATGTCACTTCGCAACAAATGTCATGAACAACTTCTCTGAATAAGTTCTTTTCAAATATTTTAAAAATTTTTTTTTTTCGTTTGTTTTTGTTTTTGTATATGCAAGTGTGAGAATTTTAAATACTTTCAAGAAAAAGCTCATTTCATTATTTATGGGCTTAGAAAATAAAAAAAAATTGCAGGAGCCTCATAAATTATAAATATTTAAAAGTAGGATTTATTTATAGATAATTTTAATAATTTTCTGCCAGCCAAATAAAATTTTTTTTATAAAAAATTAAAGAGCAAAAACAAATTAACACTGAAGCGCCAACACGACTCTTTCGAGTGCTTTTTCGAACCTTCCACACTCAGAGAAAATGTTTGGAATAAGTTTGAATAAAGGAATTTTTTAAATTGGCCCAATCTGTACTAAAATATTGCTTAAATAGAAATAACTTGAAGTTAAAAGCGTATAGTTAACGTCTTTTAAAGGGATTGACAGTGTCGCACAAAATTGTTCGCACATTACGAACAAAATGGCTAAAAAAGACGAATTAAAAAAGAAATTTTAAACATTAGTAACCCCACAACAATCAGTTTCAAAGCATTTTTTTTAAGTCAAATTAAATTTTTTGCTAGTTCTAATGGATTTTGAAATAAAAGCAAACAACTATAGAATAATGACAATTTCACAATTAAAGTAAAAAAAATTTTATTAATGCATTTTTCATAAAATTTTTACTATTGCAAATTACCATTGCAAAATATTTACTTATATTGAGTAAATTTTCCTAAATTTTATTTCATTACTTTTTTGAGTGCAGTGTTTAAGATCTCTTGATACAGGAAACATTAAGGGGAATTCATCCTGAGACTGGTGCAACTATTATTATGTTTTATATTTTTGATTTTGAAAATTATATTCAGATTTCTATCGACTTGACTTTTGTGCCACAAATTCCATAAATATTATTTCATCAAAACGTTTGTTTGTTTGTTTGTTTGTTTAAAGTAAAATAATTAATATTTACGTAAACAAAAAGCACACACAATAAACAGCACGATTGGATAAAGTGTGGGTGTTCCAAGAAAAGAAATAGTTTTTTTTTTTTATCAATTTTATTTATAGATTTTATTAGTGTTTAGACAAAATTTTTATTTAAAACTCAAACTTTAACCGATGCTAAAATTTAAAAGGAATCAACAACACTTTTTATTAAACCAATTAATTTTATTAAAGAAATTTTTAATTTCTTATTCACAGGAAATTTCTTAATAATCCTCCTGTTATGAATTACGACTGCGCTATATTTGCGAAAAAATTATATTTTACTGTTTAAAAATAATCAATTTAGAAAAATATATGTTATAAGATTAGCAGAATTGTAATAATATTTATTAAAAAAAATTTCTATACAGAGTGGCTTTAAAACTTAACCAGAAGAACTTAGGCTGCATTTCATTTTTTTTTTCGCTGGTAAAATGAAAGTGTTCAAACCGTGTTTTTTATAAAACCACTCGTTCTTCATTAAGAAGATACTTCAGCATCTCTTTCCCACCACGTTCACATTCACTCATCACATACTTTTCATAATATTCAATTTTCCTGATACCAGTAAGCACTGCCTGAGTAGATGTCATTCTTTATCATTCACTGTCTTAATAAAAATTAAATTCCATTTCTTCTCCCTCTTTCATCTACTCACAGGCTTTAAATTTGGTCCTAATTAAAAATAAAATTAATTGATCTTATTTCTAAATATGATGTGCAAAATAAGTGCATTTTTAAATAATTTTATGCTCTAGAAATTTACAACAGCAGTTTCAGTACCACCTTTAAATTGGCCTGAGTTTTGATCTTATTAAATTTCACCCCCCGATGTGCATTAAAAATAAGCAGAACGAGACAGGTCTTCTCCGCTAAAACCAAACTGACAACATTTTTCAACATTTTCACGCCCATAATTTAGTTTTGCAAAACAAATAAAAAGAAAATGCCCAAAAATTTGTAAATATATTTGGTTCTGATAACCCTGTTTGCCAATAGCAAAGAAGTTTTTTTTTGTTATTTTGTAGCATACTTTCAGGAGATTGTTAAAAGCTACCCAATAAACAATTTATTAAAATTACTTAAAAATAAATGAGGACTTATTATGACATATTAATGTTATTACGAAGAGTGAACCGTAATAATATTTTTGACATACAATCATTGAACAATAAAAATAGTTGGCCCCTGTCGCCTCATTCGGTTCATCGCCCAGGAATCACCTCTGCCGTGTTCCCTTACATGCGACCGCTATTTTTACTTCAAGCTTAATTTTTTATTAGAATTTTTGCTTCAAAACTTAACATAAGCCCTCCAAGGCCTTGTTCCTACTGCTGAACAACGTCTAAATATTTTAGTGCCGTGAAATTTATACTCAGTGTGATGACTCATAATTTATGGTTTTTCGTAAATTGTTGTCTTCTCTTGTAGGAATCGAATACTTAAGGCCAGAGTTGCATTTACTTCAATCAGCAAAGAAAAAATTTGCTGATACTGTGATACCTACAATGAAACTTTGATGAGATTTTTTAAAATAGGATGGAATCACATCAGATTTACATGTGAATGAATCATAAGACTCTGTAGGATAATGAATCATGACCCTTATACATAAGATTACATGTTATTATCCGCTAATCTTAAGCAAGACACAGGCGGAACAAAATATTAAAAATTTCCAAATTTCATATTCACTTTAAAAATTTACCTTTTTTTGTATTTACAAAAAATTTTCCTCAATGATGTATTTAATTGAAACTATTAAGTAATTTGATTCAGCGTATAGGATAACTAATACATGCCTGTCATGCCACTCTCATTTAATCACTTTTTTATACTCATGCCACCGCAACAGGTATCTTGATTGGTGGTGACAAATTGGTTTATTATTATAAACTGGCCTACAAAATTAGTGGCATTAATAATTTTTGCTCTTTATCTTGGCATAAATATTAGGGGGATACTCAACTTCAAAATAATGTTACTTTTATGCACATACAGAAATATTTTTCTGAACCTATGGATATGTTTTGGAGAACGAAAAAGTGATTCTTCATTAATTGGTGCCCCCTTATGAACCAGAACTGGACTGTTGGGACATTTTAATGTAGAGAATAAGAAAGTTTATCAATTCAGAAATTCCGGCAGCAGCACCAACAACAATGAAAACTACTCGACGAAGCAGAAGATTGAAAAAAAATCGTTGATAACAAAATTTTCAAAACATACGGGGGGCGGAAGGTCGAAAAAAGTAGCAAATCAGCAATCAGTTTTATATTCTTGTGAGTACATTTTTGTATTACTTATTAATGTATGTACCCCTGCATATAACTATGTATGTATGCATCTGTATTAACAGGAATATGAATGGCTCCCATAGGTATATACATTTGCTCATATCGCTTTATGAATTCAAAGGAGTTATAAGTTGCAAAAAAAATTCAAAACTCATTAGAATGGTTACAATCCAAGTAGAAAAATTTCGCAGCAGAGATCGCACTTTCTCAGCCAGCAAAAGTGAATTTTATAAGGAAAGTTGTACTGTAAGAATAAAATTTAACTCGAAAATATCTCACCGAAATTAGAAGACAATATCTTTTTGTGGTTTATTCTATACATATATTTTTTTACAAAACTTTGAAGCAATTTCAATTTCAACTAGCGATATGCATGTGTGGATTTCAAGTAAATTAGTTTCGTTTTGTTGTCGGTATAAAGTTTGTTATTGTTGTTTGCAGTGCATGCACAAATGAGTTTGCGTATGTATGTGTGTTTGTAAGCAATTTACAAATATATAACATCAGCAGTTCCAGCGGCTTAGCTTATGGGCCGTCTACTCAATCAGTTACTGTGTTCACTTGTACAACCAGCAATCAGCTCCTCTCATTTGAAAAAGAATTCACTAAGTACGAGTATTAATATTTTTTTTTTTTGCATTCGAAAGAAAGTTTAAAAGAAACTACGAATAGACCAAAATTGGTTTAAATATGAGCAGCAGCTTGGCTCGTTTACGTTTAATAACCTTTGATGTCACCAATACCCTGTTAAAATTTCGCACTACTCCTGGCAAGCAGTATGGAGAAGTGGGTGCTCTTTTCGGTGTACTATGTGATAACGACGATTTGGCCAAAAGCTTCAAATCCAATTGGTCGGTATTATATGGTATTAACTATAATTAATACATTTAACAATGCACATATTTATGTATGTGTGTGTGTACATATCTAACTTTAGGCATAAAATGAATCGTTTATATCCAAACTTTGGCAGAACTTCTGCTTTAATGGACTGGCAGCAATGGTGGCGTGAGCTTATATCGCGTAAGTTTGCAACGAATGTAAAATATATTAAATATATGAAAAGAAAAATATAATAATAATATTCATTAACAAATCGTCATACAAAAAGAAAAGTGCCCAATGTTACAACTCACAAATTTGAAGGCAAACATAAACACAAGAGATTCCTTGAAGACAATATTTGTAAAAAAGCCTTCGTTAATACATAACAGAGAGATACACACATACAAGCATATGCATTATTACAAAAAAATAATTTTCTTTTAACCAACTAAGTTATTTTTTAGGACCTCGAGAACGAACAGTGTTTTCACTATAATTTAGGGGCTTATTACAAATCCTTTCCAAAAAGAAGTAAATAAATTATTATTTCAAAGCTATTAAAACCAGTTATTGAGTCATCAGTTTCTAGTACAAGATTGTACTTCTGATATATTTTAATTTTTCCCCAATTCCAATAATACAGACCTAATAGTTTTTAATTAATTTTGGTGGAAAAGCCTTCAGTTTGTTATATTACTTAAAATAAATGAAAATAATTCAATGTTGTGTATCGTATTAAATGTCCTGTTAATAAAATGAGCAAATGAAAAAAAAAGCAAAACATTTTTAGCAGAGATGGGTGAATTTTCATCATAATAAAACATAGATTTACATTTATGTACGTTTGTTTGTGTATTTGGTAATAATTCTACAACCTTTTCAACTTTAGATACTTTTGAGGAATGTGGTGCAAAAATTCCGCAGGAAAAAGTAGAGGATTTCAGTAATCATCTTTTAGACCTCTATAAGTCAACTTCGTGTTGGGAGAATTGTAATGGCAGCATTGATTTGCTGAACTATCTACGGATGCAGCAGCAACTGGGCATGAATGAATCACCAAATCGCCAACCACCTTTTACTATGGGCATTATATCTAATTTCGATCCACGTTTAGTGTTTTTATTGAAAAATTTAAAAATCGATCATTACTTTGATTTTATTCTTAATTCCTATGATTGCAAAGTGGAAAAGCCAAATAAAGAAATATTTGATATATCCTTAAAGGTTGCTGATATGAAGGATCTCAAACCTGAACAGTGCTTACATATAGGAGATGGTCCTACAACAGACTATATGGCAGCACGTAGTTGTGGCTGGAATGCTGCGCTAATACATGAACGAAATCCTCAATATTTAGTGCAAAAATATGGCGAGAATAGAATTGATAAAAATTTTGTATTTCCCAGTCTATTTGACTTCCATAAAAAATTGGCTAATAGTTGCATATACTGGTAGATTGTTTGTGTTCATTGTCGAATCCTTTGAATTTTATTTAAATAATTATTTAATAAACCTAAAAATATAACAAGCCTCAAAAGAGATTATTTGCCTGGTTTCAAGTCTGCCAATAAAGCTGAATGTTTTTCAAAAAGTTCCACTAAGGGATCGGCAGGTTTATGGCTTTCCCAGTCATATTCAACACCTATAGCCCACAGTGACTCTAAATCATACGTCTCCCGAATGGTTGGAGAAAATATGTGCAGTGCTATATTACCCAAATCTATGGCCATCCAATCATGACTCTTTTCTCCTTCAATTCTTGGTAAAATATCTTGCTTTTCGCGTTTCATTTTAAAGACACGCCTCACGAAGTCAGCCATGGCTAGCATATGGCGATAGCTGCGACCACTGCATATTACAATGTAATCAACGTATTTTATTTCCTTAGGCACGGTGCATACAAATATATCTTCAGCATATTCCTTGCGCAATACACTTACCAAATCCTCAATATCGAAAACACCAGTAACTCCTCCTGATATAAAAAAAACATTCCACAAAAAAATTTAGTTTAAGAAACAGAAGTTACATACTGTTCAGATTTATGCCCGTGAAAGTATCATCCACCAACTCTTCGGATTTATCTTGTAACTGATAACGTTCACGTTCTTCGAATATGTCCAAAATCTCAGGAGACTCTTCTTCTCGAAATATTTTGTATTTTTGACTTAAAGCTCCTGTTAGATTTTGGCTTCCTATTGTAGTTGTAGATTTAGATTGAACCTTTTCATGTGCTTCAACATCGCTTTTTATAGTTTTGCTCGTATCCGGTTGTGAGAAATCGGGATGAAAACATCTATTTACGGGTACACGCACTCCTTTATCTCGTATTATGCGAAATAATCTACAACTCAACATATTTTAATCTAATTTGCGCGAGAAGGCTTTAAATATTGTTATTCGCGTGTTACCACAATAAATTTGTATTGGCCTTGTGTTATTTTTATTTGTTTGGATTAAATGTCAAATACACATGTTTGAAATCTTATTCAGATAAAGGTTGGCAACATTGTACTTCAACTAAATAACTTCTGGCAACGCCAATATTTAAAGGTATTTTTTGAATTGAATTAACGGGTTTTTATCAACAGTTATTTAATGTTTTTGTTTGTTTAATGTGAAAGTATATAAATTAAATAATTAGAAGTGGCGTATGACTTAAAGTAAAAGATGTATACAATAGAAGTATAGTACAGAATATAAGAACTCTGCACATGCATGATTATGACAACAAATAAAAATTGTTTTGATGAGAATTGCATTAAATAATGTTATGTTTTTTAGAAAAAATATTCCAATATAAAGGGGAAAAGCTAACTTGTACAAACGCTTAGCACATTTACTCTGAATAATTTTAGAAGAATGGCAAATAAATATCGTTGCGTTTCTCTGTTCGTGTCTTTCTTTTAAACAACATAATATTAAACGATCTTAATAATTTTTGAAATTTTAGTAAATTTTTAGACAAGGGATGACAATATTGAAATCTTAAAATTTCTCATAAACAAAAAGTTTGACATTAATTTTTTCGTAAATGTAGGAAGATTTGACTAGCTGAGAAATTAGATTAAAATTATAATAAAGTCCTTTCTTTTGTTAAATATATTATGAATATTTATTTTTGAAATAAATAATAAGTTTAATAAAGTTTAAAAATATGTATGCATGTACATATTCGTATATATATGGAACTAAAAATTTATAATTACTTATTTGGACATTGTATAAAAAATCTTTTAAAACTCGTAATAAAAATATATTCAACAATTTGAAATGAATGCGTTAAAAATAATTAAAACAAAATGTACGTATGATATACGCCCATGTTCTGAAAAACGCAGCGTTTTCAAATCGCTTACGGTTCTAAAAACGCAAAACGCATTTCGCTATGTTCTGAAAACGAAGCGATTTGCTGGCGTTTTGCTATTTGTCGAAGTTTTGTTCGAATAATGAAAACATGGTTTATCATAACAAAAAACACAAACGAAGAAATAAATTTTAAATTAAAATGCCTACAGCGTTCTTGCTTGCTATATTGGCTTTGAAAAAGCTACAATCTAAAGCATTGCTAATTAAAAAAAGGACACTAAATGATTCTTCCAATCCATTGGACATTCCGGACCAAGCGTAAGTACATACATACATATATAATTGCACAGAAGAATTTCAAATTTAATAGCATAGCTCCGCGCTTTAAGTTTCGTAGCTCTGTACAGGTTAAACAAAACTGCATTTTTAAGTAAACAATTGCGTCCGACAATTGAAAAACTGAAGGTAAATTTTTATAGCATATTTTTAATTAAAATTGTGAAAAAATATTATAAGCTTTATCTTAAGTAAAGAGAAAATATATTAAATTTAAATTGTACATCATTTCCTTTTGTATTTAAAGTGCAGTTTCAATAAAATAAGCCAGAACGCTTCTGTATGGTCTAGCGGTTTGAAAACGACAAATTTAAGCGATATGCGTTTTCCAGAACATCTCTTTGGCGTTTTAAAAACGAAAACGCCAAATTTAAGCGATATGCGTTTTTCAGAACATGTGTGATACACTGGTTTGAAGGTCTACTATGACAGTGAATATTTTTATATACACTTAGTGCAAAATTATAAATAATAACAACAAATCTTAAAGTTTAAATACATTTGAAAATACTAAACCAAATTGAAAGAAAAATAATAGCAAAACAATTAGTTAAAACTTTTGTAAAATTTAAACAATAAAAAAATTGAGCAAATTTTTTAAAAAGAACCCCACTTTTCTTAAGAAGCATTTTTAAATTAAATTACACTTTTGCAAAACTATTTTTTAAATAAAATTATAAAAACATGTATACATAATTGGCTTTAGATTCGTTTATATGTAATAAATTAAAGTCAAATATTTTTAATGCCTACAAAAACCAAAAGCTTCCTTTTTGTTTGGAGAAAAACCAATAAGCTTTCGATAGACAAAATTATTAACGAAAATATATTTTTATAACCTTCAACTTTATAAACTTCAACTAAATTACGCCTTCTTTCCCTTACGAAACTGTGGTTCCAAAAACACACATTTCCCTTGTTTTATTTATAATAAGTGTAATTATTTTAGTTTTCCAAGCATAAAGTACTCATTCGTATTTATAAGAATTCACAATATTTTTTTTTAAATTTCCAATGCAAAGTTTTTTTCAGGGATTAAAGAAATTTAAACAATAAATTATCAAAAAAAAAAAAAAATAATAATAATAATAAGTTTTAATATTTAGTAAAAATTTAGAACTTTTAATAAAAATTAATAATATTTTATCTTTTCGATATTTCGTTACACTTTGTGTAGCTTCTTCTGGAAAGAGATATGTGTATTACATTAAAAACAGTTACGTTATTAAAATAAATAATACACAGAGACAAAAATATTATCAATGTATTAAAATATTACAAATTATTTAATTTACTTGCATTTTTATAAATTAAATGCCTGTAATTCTAGCATTTTCCGAATCGATGTATTTTAAATATGTGCTAAAAGATTGAATTTGGAGTTTTTTGTATTTGAATTTTTGGTCTGATCTAGAGTCCGCTAATTTGGCCTTTATTCTAAAGTCATCAACTTCAAAATTCCACAATTATTTTTCTCATCTTTCCAAATAACCGGCGCTTAAGTCAAACAGTTATAAATAGATTTCTTTTTTTCAATAACATGTCATGTATATATACCTTTGGAAAACTACTGTCTTCTTGATTATTTCTATTTCTTTCTTTATTCTTCCAATGAAAGTTCCTTTAAACATTATCTATCATCTTTTAAGTTCTACCAATAATTTTTCTTACCAATCAATTAATAATTATTTGGCTTCATATTTATTAAGGGATATAAATATAAAACTGTCTGCAGTTGCATTTTCTTTTCATTATAAATTTAATATTAGCATGAAAAGAATTAAATGCTGTTAGCGTGCTTTCTAATCAGATAATTTTAGATACACTTTTCAAGTTCCTTCTCCACAATATTTAATTTATAAAAATAGAGTAGCAAACTAAATAATTGATAGTATAGCAATACATTAAAAATTTGCAATATTTACTTTTTGTATACCATTATTTTTTTTTGTAGCTAAATTAAATTTAAATTTTAAATTAATAGCTGAAAAAGCTTTCCATTGAGATAGCGCAATATTGACCATTTAAAATAAAATGTTGGTAATTTTATAAATACTAGAATCTTGAGCTTGTAAAATTAAAATAATTATGCAAATACAATAAAAAAATGGGGGGAAATTAAGCATAATATAATTAAATAATAATTGAACGGTAAGTTTTGAACGTTAGAAAGTGACTTTATCATTTTGGCGGGCAAAATAACGAATGAGGGCACTGACCATGCACTCTGTTCTTAGATGTTAGTTTTATATTATTAATAATATTTATTCGTTTTATCTACTATATGTATAGAGTTAGATATTTAGTAAATAAACAGTTAAAGCCAATATTATTTTAATACGTAATATGTTTTTGTGTAATTTGTTTTTAATGAGGTTTGCCGACAATGTAAAAGTTTTAACAACAAATAAAATAAATACTCGCGTAAGCTCAAAGTAATAATAGATCCTCTTCAGGTTTTTTTGATTTATTTTTATCAACGGTTTGGTGCCGTTGCTGGACATTATCTAAATTATTAGTGGCTTGTATAGTCGGAAGGTTTTCGGCTGCTGCTGCACGTTCCTCAAGAAATTTATCAAATTCAGAACTGGTAACCGTTTCCTCAAGCCCCCCGATCTCTTTCTGCAATAAAACACAAATAATCATTAAAATTCATTTCAAATTTGTATAAAAAGAAAAAACTTAATTTCATTTAAATAAAAAAACAAAATGCAAATTAATCAAATTATGTTTGCGTTAGGATGAAAAACTAAGTTATACTAAATGAATTGTGAGAAATGAAACTACTTAACAAAATTAGGTTATAATAACAACTAAATGAAAACTAAAGAAAATAATAAATTGTACTTTACTTACAGAGCTGCCTAACCATTCTTCCATTTCATCGATCTCATTTTCTTTTGCAGGCTTTTTAAGTTTTTTTTTATAACCAAAGTTAAAGCATTTAAAAAAAAACATAAATTCCAAACGTAAAGAAAGAGATTTTTGTTCATTTCAAACAAAAGTTTATAACAAAGCCATTTAACAAGGAACAATTAAAAAAGTAAAAAAAAGAAATAAATTTTTTGTAATACATTTTTGCCAATATACATATAAATAATTAATTATAGAAATTATATGAAAAATATTTAAAGGAAAAATAATGAAGAAAAATATTAGTTTATCGGTAGTATTTAGCCATACTCACTTTACTTACCACTGGCATATTGTTGCCGGTACGCTTAAAAGGAGATGCTAAGCTGCCAGCTGTAGCATCTAAAGTTGGAATGTCTTTTAATAAATCACTTTTGCTAAAAACCAAGAGAAGAATACAAAAAACATAGTATTTTAACAAAGTAATATATTATATAATTTAAATAAACAATAACTATGGCGAATTCACACCAATTAAAATCTTAAAAACTATACAAACATTTTGCGCAAAGAAATTTTGACGTAAGAAAAAACTACCAACTGAGATTTTAGTATTATATCAAGTGCGAGAATTCGTCTCATACATAACTTACTTGTTGCCGTTGGTGCGAGATTGTGCCAGCATGTCAAACTCATCGGCATCCTTGCCTACAGGTTTCGTTGTGTTATTGATGCCTAAAAAAAGAGATTAAAAAAATGCTTAATTGATATAATTAATAAAATAGATTATAAATACCTAAACGACTAAAGCTATTTAATAAATCCTCTTTATTACTATCAGGAAAATCTAATAATTTTTGTGGTTCTGCCGTTGCACCAGCAACAGATGTAGCCCCAGCAGTTGTTGAATCTGGTGGTGGTATACCAATGGCAGCTCCTAGAACAGCCGAAGGAGAAGTGATGCCACTATTGCTCCCACGATTTTTTTCATAACGTTGATGACGCAAAAACAAATTATTTAATTCGTCATTGATGCGTAACAATTCAGCTGTCAATTCATCATCGGTAACACGACCAATCAAATCAACAATACGTGACTGCATTTCTCTAGATAAAACCAATAAATTTAATTTTATAATTTTTTATTATAAAGTGAGTGAAATATATTGTTATATATATACTTGCAAGTCGCTGTTAAATCATTGAGTAATTGATAATCATCGGGCTTTTCCTCGCCCGGTTTAAGTTCTGTCAACATTTCACCTAAAATCGACATATTGACCGAAACAATTTCCAATTCCGAATGTAATTTAGCAATCTGTTCCGGAGATAATTGTGTAGGGCCAGCAGCCTATGAATTTTACAAACATTTTAAATCTATTAGCAAAATGATAAAACTTATTGTTATTGTTAGGTAGTTGAATTGCATACCGGCATACCAGCTCCGGTCATCATGGGATGTTGTGGTGACACAGCTGCAGTTGGCTGATTCAAAACTTCGGGTGGTGGCTGCTCTGGAACGCTCTACAATTTTTTCATTATATTAAAATACATATAAAATTATTGCATTCTTACTCTTTGTGGTGTGTAAATAGGAGCCATATTTTCTGCATCAGGTTGTGGAAACTCTATTCCTTTATTTTTTAGCTCCATATACATTTGCGTAACCCCATTTAGATCTGGTTGGTTTCTGAAAGCATCAGACCAAGTCTGTATTAGGCTGAGCACTTTCTCCTGCACTACCATGGGCGGGTCATTTTTAGGACCAATTAGTTTAACCAATTCTTGAATAAAATCCTTTTGAGCCACCAATACATGGAATGCTTTGCCACAATTTTTAACACATGTTTCCAAAACAGTTAGTGTGAACATGATGACTTGATTATTTTTACCAGCATTTTGCTGTAAACGTTTGCGGATGGCCTTCATGGCATCTCGTGCCGTATCAGACGACTCATTTATCATATCGCAAATTTCCATATTCAAAGACCAGTTTTCAGAAGTTAAGGTTGCATCAGTCGCTTGTTCTAGAAAAATCGGAAATGGCAATTTATTTTCTCATTATTTGATATTTAAACATTTTAGACTTAATCAGGACTTATTTAAAGATTATTTTCTATTTTTCAATTTTTAATTAAATTTAATTAAAGAATTGAAAAAATTTTCCAAAAATTTCCGCACCATAGTTTTTAAAGCTTTTCCTATTAATAATGTATATACTATATTAAGAGAAATTAATAAGGACTTCCAAAGCTTGAATTTATTTACGGGAAATGTTTGTTATTTTTTTTTAATTAGAACAGAAGAATATAATTAATTATATTGAATTTAAAAATTTTACTTTTTACATTAATTTATAATTACCAAATTACGTTTGAATTACGTTATTTACATATTTGTTTTTACAATTTATTAATTCATTTACTTTTTTTACTTTAGAGCTTCCTCAGGGAAATGTTGAAAATTACAAAAAAAAAAAAAAAAAAAAAAAAAAATTAAGAATCAATTTGTGAATTAAAAAGAAAATAATTATAAAACTAAACGTAGAGAAATTTACAATTAAAATGTTTCTATAAATCAAATGGTTATCAAATTAAAAAAAAAAAAAAAAAAAACTTTTCTTTTTATTATTTTTTATTCTTTGAGTTTTTTCTTTGAGTTTTGTTTTTATTATTATTTATAAAAGATGTGAACTTTGTTAAAATATTAAACAATCTAACAATATATATATATATATATTAAAGAATATATTAAATTCATTAGAATTGACTTTCTCACATGGCTTTGCACAAGTTCGTAATGTAATCCTAGAAATGTACTCGTACTGCAAGACCTCAACAAAAAGTTTTAGCAGATGTTTTGAAAATTAAAGTTGATTTCCACTTTAAAATCAGATAATTAAAAAATTTATTATAAGTTTAGGGAAACTGCCGAAATATAGTTTTCCATTAAAGCTACTTCGTTAAACCTTCCAGAGATGGAGATGGAGATAAAAACCAGCTGATAGCCTGGAATAATCAATTTCAATGCATTTGCAATATTCAGCTGCACATTAGTTTTTGGGAATGCAGTGCAATTTATTATATTTAATTCATTAACTGACAGTTCCCGCAATAAAATAAAAAGAAATTGCTGTCGATTTCCACTTAGAAATTAGGAAATAAAAAATACTTTTGACAACACAATTCGTCAAGAATTTTTGTTGAGTCATATGTCAGTATTTCTATATGTGTGTGTGTGTATGTATGTATGTGCACTTCACAATTAAATACTGAGCCTAGTGGAACAAAATAAATAGTATTGACAAATCAAATTAGGCGGTTTAATAAATTGGCCCCATCAAATTATATAGCACAGCAATGACAAACGAGAAAACGAAAAAGATAACAAACAAAGCAAATTAAGAAGCTTTACAATTAATAATAAATTTCCAAATTTCTCATTTCAAAAGCTTGGCTGACTAACAAAAGCTAAACACAAACAAAATATAATTTAATAGATTTATTTATTGACTACAAGTGTGAACCACTATACACTAATACATATGCAAAGCAAATGCATACTAATTAACCTTTTTCTTATGAGGTGAAAATATAGACTGCAAACTGCACCAATATTTGTTTGTACATTCTAAAGATTATGGTTTGTTTAGGATTTATTTTACAGATATTATAAATTCGTATGGATGGTATTCACTCAACCTGAAATTTTAAGTTTCCAATTGCAAAATATGGAATACTTCATGCATGATTTACTTTTTTAACTAGAAAAAATAATAAAACTGAAACTAAAACTTTTATTTAAAAGAGAAGGATAAGCAAAGTGGAAACTCATCTGTTAACAAAATAGTGTGGGAAATTTAATTTATTTAGATTTGGACCATGATTATTTTTGAGATTGACGAAACATATGCAAGGCAATGGCATTCAGGAGCTTAACAAGATGTTAATTAACAATATAAGTTTCATTTATCCTTAAATAATTTTTTTTTTTATATACGATACGATTTGGGCCACTCGAAAGATTCATTCCGGTGAAATAGGCGATGAGTAAGTAAATTTAATGTGAATAAATTTTAATAGAGTTTCACTTTATTTGTGTTTCTCTAAAAGAGTATATCATAAAATGAAGGACGAGTTTAACAGATTGGACTCTTCATATGGAACTCGAACAGCAGCCATTGAAATAATACTACAGTTTTTTACAATTTCATTGTTCTTTTTAAAACAAGAATTGGAAAAATGTTACAAGATCGCCTCAAATGCCTGAGCGACAGTGTACTCCCTTTCTATACTGATCTAAATAGAGGAAAGTGCACACAAGCATACATATGAATGCATGAGTGCATTTCATTTCCAACCAGTGTTAGTCATCGCTACCAACAAGCAACAATTACTGTTGTTGCGACTGAGTTGCAGTATTTTGTGGTTGTTTGCTTGAAAATGCTTCTAGTTCATCAAGATGTTGTTACTTAATTGATGTGCTTGACTAAAAATATAGACTGATTTAATTACACATTAACGAGTTTTTATTGGATGCTTGAAATTAAAATGGCAGAGACAGTGCGCCAAACTGCCAACTCCCACTCTGAGAGCTTTTCATAATAGAAAAACGAAAACACGCTACACAGGCACACTTCCATACTACAATAGAGTTTGCTTTCGAGCGACTTTTTCGCCAGAAGCAGCAAAACCGGAATACAATTTATGTTTAACATATTGAACCAGAGGTTAATGACATTTCTTCTGAATTTGTTAATCAATTCAAGTATAATTTATTTTTCCTCTATTTGAGGAAATAGACGACAGCTTTTTAAGCGCTAGAAAGTTTTTATATGCAATATGTGTATATGCACATTCATTCCACTTCAGCCATACATATTTATTAATGAAAGATTGAATTAAAATGAAATTGAAATAAAATTTCTTGCAATTTGGATAATGTAATCTAATATTTGAATTCTATATTATTATTGTTGTACTCTTGGTGATTCTAAGCAATAGGCGTTTTTTTATTTAATGTATTAATGCCAAAGTTTCGGCAAACTTTGTTGAGCTTCTTCAGCGTATATTTTTTTATATTTTATTTTATTATATTATATATTTAAAACAAAATATGATATAACAAATTAATAATATTATTAAGATATTAAAACGCAGGGAATCTGACTGGAAGTTATACTACTTTGTTTATAATTTGGGATGAACTGAAGGATAATGCGGCTTATAATTATAAATTATTTATTTAATGTCGGCAGTTATGTATGGAATACAATATACCGGTGTTAGGCTTACAAATGCGACCCTTTTTGAGAACATTTTTCATTACATTCTTACACATTTCACGCGGTATTTCAACAATTTCATCACAAATATTTTGTTTGAGTTTTTTAAGCGTTTCTGAGTTGTTTGCATAAACCTTGTCAAATCAGGCGTTCGTGAAGGCCCATTGACAGCACCATTTCTTGAAAAAACTTGTTGTGGAAAGAGGTCTCGCAGTAAGTCTACCGTAATCGTGCTTGTATACCTTATGGCACCGTCTTCTTGAAACCAAATGCTAATCAAGCCTTAAAAAGTATTGAATCATATTACGATATCGCTCCCCATTGACAGCTATCGTTACACCATTTTCAGTTTCAAAAAGTAAGGCTCAATGATTTTTCCTGACCAAATTCGGTGAACATTAGCCTTGATAGTTTATATTTCACAGTCGTGAAGTAGAGACTTGGCAAAATTTATTATGGAAAAGTATTCCGAAAACCAACATGTTCTAATCGTTAAAAGATTTTATCAAAATCTGTAATCGATTGCTGTAACGATGAGAAAGTTACGTGAAATTTCTGAACGAAACAACTTGCCAAGCAGACGCATTACTTATCGTGTAGTGAATGATTTCGAAGAAGAAGTATACCTGCCCGGCGAACACCATCTATTTCCTAAAGAAATAAAATAGTTAATAAAAAATAAAAGAAGAACTTGTTGGTTAGAATAACAAAAAATATAATATGAAACCCATATATTTGAAAAATGTGTTTCCGCTCATCGGGAGCTTAAAAAAAATCAAATTGAAAGCTCGAACGGTTAACGTATTCAGGTTTTTAAAATCTTGCTTATACCCCTATAGAAGCTCTATGGTCACTTATGTTTTCATACAACCACACATATTGGGTTTAATGACCTATTTTGTATAAGATTTTATTTGTGTTATCTTATTTAAAAACGTAATTCCAGATTTATTTATTGTTATTTTTAAAAATGAAGAATAGATTACAAAAAGATTATTTGCAATACATATACATACATACATACATACACATATTGTATTTACATACGAGTTTATTGAAGTAAAACAAAGAGTTTCACGTTGCAATGAAAAACAAAGTAAACTTGATAAAATAATTTTAAATAGAATAATTAGACAATTGCTAAAATATTATTTGAGATATTATGGAAATAAGGATTTTAACATTTACACATACAGATGTAGTTTGTTTGCCAATAATTTGTTTGCACTTTTTCACTTTATATTTGCTTTCATGGAATGACTGGGTATTATACAAGTCCAAGAAAATTAACCATTTCAAAATTATACTTGTGATAAAGCTTTCAAGTGTAGGCATGCTTTGTATCGAACAGAGTAAGTTATTGATGTATAAAATGTGGCTCTCCGAGCCATACGGTTTTATGGTTGCACAGTACGGTTTCAAAAAGTTCCTAACGTCTATAGAAAGAAATATTTGCATCATATTTGTAGGATAATGTGACACAGACAATATCATTTTCACTCGATTTTGTAAAATAGGAGAGTGCCACTATGAGATTTTCGTGTAAATGAATTGCACGACCGTGTAGGAAGGCCTTTAAAACTGAATCCCTCATAATCTAACCATCTCATTTAATAAAAAAATGCAGTTCGTGTAATTCTAAAACCATAAGAAATTTTTTGTTTTGGTAAAAATAATTCTATAAGCGGCAAATATCTTCAATTCTATGGTACCACTTTTTAAGTTCGTAATACGTTTCTATAACCAATTCTCTTGCCATCCGGTCTTATTAGAAGTTTCTTATATTCAAGTGTAGGATTTTCGTTTAATATTTTTAGTTTTGTACTTTTAAATAAATTCCCCAAACCGCTTTAACTTATTCGGCATTAAGTTTTGTAAACAATGTTAATATATAAAGTTTAAAAACAAGTCTCGCAACATTATTAAGATAGGAGAAATTACAATTTCTTTTATATAGTCGAACACGTTTATAACGAACATCGGTTGTAACGAACTTTTTTTTTATAGCGAACTAGTTTTTGTGAGCCCCACAATGAATTTGCAAAGCCACAAGGGAATGAATACTTATACGCAACTTCACTTCACAGCTTTTTTAGGCTGTTCAAACACACAATCCAATCAGATGATTGCTTTTAAGTTCTAAGAAAACCAAAAAGTTAAATATGTATAAAAATAAAAGAAATTCCATTTCGGTTGCAACAAATATGCAAATAATTAATGAGGTTGAGAAATGGAACAAAAGTAAAAGAAAAATCTGTGAACTTTATAAAATTCCAAAATCAATGTTATTCACTATTGAAGTTTTTTCTTTGCATGGTTTTGACAAATTTCCCACTACGTGTATAACGAACTAAAATATCCGGCCCATTTGAGTTCGTTACAACCGTGTTCGTCTGTACCAATTTCCCCACAATGAAAGAGGTATCAGACATAAATTTATTTTATAAATTTAATTTTCAACAACGAAAATTTTCAGTTTTTTTAGACCGTTTATTAAAAGCTCAAAAGTATTTTATTATTATTATAATTTTTTTTTTGATTATCTGTAAAATGCAGGTGTTACAAACTACATGTTAAGTCAATACAATTGAGTAAAACATTTGGCAAAAGTGTCAACCTTTTTTTCAAAGTTGTGGTAAAAAGCAAAAGCTGGAGATAGTTTTGTTTCTAGAGTATGGAGGAAGGAGGAACACAATACCCATATGCATGTATAGGTGCATAACTGTTATGTGTTAATAATTTTTTAACATGCACGTAATTTGAGTAACTGTAAGCTAGCAAAGCGCTACAGTAGGGAAATCATGAAAATTCAATTCCAATTGTCGGAACAAGACCAGACAATACAAACACAATTAGAAAATATTCATATCAATGTGCATATACATACATATATGGCTGTGTATGTACATATTTATATATTGTTGGTCACACATAGAAAGGTCCTAACTCGCATTTGTTTAATATTTAATAGATCTTTTTTTGTTTTCAATGTGTATTCTTCTCATACATTGAAATCAACAAAAAAAAACTTGCAAAAAAAAGATGCAATTAGGGCCCTTCTACTTGAGACCAACGATATGTAAATGGAAATGTATATGGCGTGCCAATGTTTAAGAAAAGCTACATTAATGCAAATTATAACATATGTATGTAGTTCCACACACAGATTGGAAAACCTAAAAATTGAATATGTCTTCAAAACAAGGATGTACGACGTATGTTTGTATAAAACTCACCAATCCTTTGGCCAACAGGCGTAGAAAATGGGTTGGTGCCTACATTAAAAAATGAAGCCATTTTTGTTTAGTATTTCACTCAAGTCTTAATTACACTTTATTATTAAATATGTTTATTTTCATGAATTAAATTTTTGCACTTCTTCTTAGGTGAAATGTACTTTTCCTAATATTTTTTGGATTTTTTTCCTTAATATTTTGCACTAATAAAATTTCCCGTATTCTCTTTTTGCCTATGAAATATATTTTTGTGAATGACTACGCAAAACAAAAACAACGAGAAGTGTCAGTTTTAGAAAATTTTGTTGAATAGTGATGCCATTCTGTTAATTAGGTATGATGGTGTATGTCTACACTAAGTTGTCAGAAACTGTCAATTTTTTTTTGCATTTACAAGTTGTCAGTACTTCATTAGAAACGAGCCGTAGGCAGAGAAGAAATATTAACTTTTCTTCAGATTCGTTTTTTTCAAGTCAGTATTTTGCGAATATATCTATTGATTAGCTATTAAATATGGCTTGCAATGTTAGCAGAGTCCCTTTGATGCGCGCTATTGCTGTAAGTATGGAAATATTTTTTGTATCATTCGAAAAGACAATTTCATTTGAGGCAATCAAATGAATGGTTACGTAAATATTAGAGGAACGTAATCAATGAATTTTGAGAAATTTCGAATCATATTAATATTTTTATGTTTAATTAGAAACGCGGATATTCTGCGTCTGCTTGCCCCAGACTCGTAGGACAAGTAGCCAGTGTGGAATGCAAGCAACTTGATAACAAAGTTGTTGTAGCTTCTGCTGAATCACATCTGCCAGTAACTCGTGTTTCTGTAGTATTTCGGTAGGTGTTTCCAATAAATAAATTAAATTGAAAATAAAATATTTGTGTTAGTGCTGGTTCTCGTAATGAAAATTACGATACCCAAGGAGCTTCTCATATGTTGCGTGTGGCAGGTGGTTTGACCAACAAGAACTCTTCGGCCTTCTCTGTTACCCGCAACATTCAACAAAAGGGTGGATCTTTGAGCGTAATGTCTGATCGTGAAGTGGTTGCTTACACAATTGAAACTACTGCCAACCATTTGGAAACTGGTTTGAATTACTTGCAAGACGTCATTCATCCTGCTTTCAAGCCTTGGGAAATATCCGATGCAGTACCTCTTATAAAAAATCAGGTTGCTATTGTGCCACCCCAGGTAATCCAGAATATTGTTAGTAATTTAGCAACAATTACTTAAATTTTACAATTTTAGGTACGTGCAGTGGAATTGTTACATAAAGCTGCATTCCGCAACGGTTTGGGAAACTCTGTGTACATTCCTAAATTTCAAATTGGAAAATTATCTTCAGAAACTTTACTGCATTACGTTGCCAACAACTGCACTGCTGCCCGTTGTGCTGTAGTAAGTGTAGGTGTAGATCTGAACGCTTTGGTTGGATTTGTCCAAAGCTTGGAGCTTAATTCTGGTGGCAAAGCTGGCAGCGAATCTGCTTATTATTATGGTGGTGATGCACGTAAAGACAATGGTGGCAGTTTGGCCCATGTCGCTGTTGGTGGTCTTGGCGGTGGTGTTTCTAACACCAAGGAAGCTTTGGCGTTTGCTGTACTTCAGCATGCCGTCGGTGCATGTCCTGCTACTAAACGTGGAGCTATCAGTGGTCCATTTGGTAAAGCTCTGAGCTCCGCAGTTGGTGATTCTACTGTCTCCTTTGCAGCCTTGAATGCCAGCTACTCTGATGCTGGTATTTTTGGTTTTGTTGTATCCACCGACGCTAAGAAAGTCGGCAAAGCTGTGGAAGCTGTCACCCGTGTTCTAAAGTCCGGCTCTGTATCATCTGATGATGTAAACCGCGGTAAGGCTCTTCTTAAGGCAAGCGTTTTAGAATCGTATGCTACCGATAGCTCCCTTATCACTGAAATGGGTTTACAAGCAGTTCTCACACAGGAAGTTAAAAGCGCTGATGCTTTAGTATCCTTAATTGATAGTGTATCGGTACAGGATGTTCACCAAGCAGCCAAAAAGGCTGGATCATCTAAATTATCAGTAGGCGCTGTTGGCAATTTGGCTCATGTCCCCTATGCCTCAGATTTGGCATAAATCTTATAAATTATTTAGAATTATTTCTTTATTAACCTTAATATAACATATAATAAAACAAACAAAACTAAATATACTGCGGGAAATCAAGCAGACACAAAATTCTTAGCCGATTTATTTTAGAATGTTCTAAATAATTTAAAGTCATCGTAAACGCTGTTCGTACACTTTAAAAATTAAATTGAAATAAAAAATAAGCGAAATTGAAAATATACTGAAAAGTTAAAACCGTAAAACAATTAATTTGTAATTACTTGAAAGGCAAGTGGGATTTTTCTTCTAAATTAGTTTTCCTTTGTTTATTTGCCAAATTTTTATGATGTTGACAACTATTCAGAATCATTATTCAAATCTTAGGATTTTTCTTTCTTGTTAAAAAATATATTGAAAAAGTTCTGTAATTATACATCTTTATTCTGAATATATATTTTTAATGTAGAAACATAATTCAAATTTTTATTTAAAAACTAAATGTGTTATTATTATTATTTTTGTTTTATTCAAAAATTTAATCTTAAACTAAACAAAACAAAAGCTTAAATTACAAGCCATGTAAAACGTTCTTTAGAAGGAAATAATACGTATACAAATACTATATATATATATTTTTTTTTTGCGAATCATTTATATACAATAATTATCTATATACAATATAATCGACATGAAAAATACTTGAATATGAGGAAAAATTCAAATTATAGTATGAATTACGTTTAGGAAAACTATAAAAATGCAACTACGAAAATGGCAACCAATAAAATAATTATAATTATCCAGTATCCTGAAAGTAAAATATAAAAATTGAGAACATAGAAAGTGGAATAGTCATGAAACAGCTAAAACAATTACCACAAGTGTTATCTCTTCTATCGATCAAACCCATATTTCTGGACTCGATTGTTACAGCCGTGTCTACCCTTTCCATTGTATTGGCCAAATTATCTAAAATGTCTACGAAATAGAAGAATTAATTTCAATCTTAAGTATATAAATATTTGTAACGGATATCTTACCATTTTGTTCTTCCACCTCCTGACCTAATTGTGTGGCCAATAGCTTTTGTCTCGATATACTTTTTGACAACGTCTCTAACCCCTGATTTTGCTGCTCCAACATATCAGTTTGATGCTTTTTTAAAGCCTGTATATCATGAGAATCAATTATTGGTGCAGCATCGCTATCGTCCTCGTCAAAAGGATTTGAAGAAGACGGCTTTTGTAATAAAGCTGCGCGATCACTATTTGCAATAGAATTATTGCATTTACGTTGCAATTCGAGGTGTTTCATTTCCAGTGTATCCAACTGGCTTTGTCTTCGTTTCACTTCATCGAACGATCTAAATATTTTAAACAGAATAATAAATCACGTTTAATAGCAACAGTAAATTAACTTTTTCTATTCATCACTTTTACATGGTTTTGTTTGCTATTGATTCGTCTAGTTTATATTTTAACTGCTGCAGTTCCCGATCACATTGTTTTAAGCCAACTTTTATGGATGCAGTATATCGATTATATTCCGATAACGAATGCTGCCTATTTTCCCTCTGATTAAGTTGAGACAATAGAGTTGAATTCAGGCGACTGCATGAATCAAACTCATTAAGCCTATAATTATAATAGAGAAAAAGAGCTGGAGTGACCCCTTGCCTTCACATGTAACCATTAACTTACCAAGAGTCCACATCCACTAAAGCCATTTTATAAACCACAAATAAAAAATTTTATAATTACAAATAGAATTATAATGCCAATATTAAGAAAAACAAAAGGCGTAATAATTATGATGATTGAATGATAACATCACACAGCTGACGAGATTGAGTGCACTCGTACTAGATAACAGGAGTAGCACGGCTGATATTTTGGGGCACATGTTGTGGTCTATAATTTGATACTTTTAGCACTAATTTCATTTTCTAGTTCTTTATCATTAATAATAACCTAATCAATTTTATTCTGTAGTCGAAATTACCGTAGGAAACTAATATAAATAAGTATAATGTAATTTATAGTTGAAGAGAATGGCAGACGACGGTAACACTGCTCAATTGCATGATAAAAATACAAACCAAAACGGATTCACTGTTAAGTGTCGTCACTAGAACAGGTGATAATCATTTGAATACTGAAGTGTCAAACTCTATATAAGGAGCCATACATTTAATATATTCACTGTAATTATTATTAACTGGCTGGTATTTTCTATGAAATGTTCTATATTTAGTTCTTTGAATTACTGACAGTTGAAGTACTCGGTTGCAATAATAAAAATTATAATAATTAAAAAAAAAAAAATTTATAAAATTGTTGTGATACATTAAAGTTTTCTCGATAAACTTGAATTAATTAGACTAAATGCGATAAATGCAGTTCGGCAATACGCGGTGACAGTGAAATAAGTTGCAATGCAGTGTTTGGTAAAATTCTTATATACTTATATATACTTGCATATATACTGGCAATTGAAGCAACCGTTTAATATTATTTCTGTTAAATAACGATTTGGTGAGAAATTTTTTTTTTTTTTCATTGTTACCAATAAGTGTTTGAAAATTGCAACTTTTCTAGCGCTTTTTATTTCTTTACTTGCATTTAAATCGCAATTGATATGAGAAAAGCTCTTGTGATGTCCTCACTGACAGCACTGGGTGTTAAGTATGCAAGTAACCTCTTCGCTGATATCACTAGACCGAATTAATGTGAAAAATCTTTATTGAAGAAAAGTTTAGTGCTAGAAGGAAAAATTTTCACTATCAGAATTTTCCCCATTGCAGTGTGTGTTACAAGCCAGCGTACGCGTGTTACGTTACTATTTTCAAAGTTTTCATAGAAGTGCTATAAAGTTATTATTATTGGTAGAAAGTTTGTGTATTTTTTAAAAGCAATCTCATTAGCTTTTCAAAGCAATTTAAAGCCATAAAATATAATATAACCAGCGAGAATACGGCGCCAAAAAGTGAAATTATAAGAAACGCATTAAAAGAGCTCAGATTCGCCCAAAATCGAAAAGAAAACACCTTAAAAGAACTTCGTAATACAGCATAATAAAAAGTAATTTTTTAATGAAATATCGAAAAAACCAAGCAGCACAAGTTTTTGTGATCGATCAAAAATAAAAATATAATTTGTGTATTTTCTCTTAAAGCCATACATACGTAAATACGTACATACATATGTGCATATAAAAGAAGATTTACTTATAATAATCTAAGAAAAGATCCCACTAAAGCAAAAGTTCCAGGCAAATCTCCATTTGCCAATCCAATTGAATGAAGCAAATTTCTACAAAAGAAGAATTTTTTTAAAAATATTTTTATGCCACTTACAACAACAAGAACCAAAAAAGAAAAACAATAATTACAACACTAAACAACCGAAATAAGGAATTGCGAAGTTGCTTCCGCGAAACGTGAAATAACGGTAAGTGTTGGTCTCTGCCTGTTACAAAAATGATATATTTTCCGTTTAATATGGATGTGCCTGCATCCCTACCTACATCCATCCATACACACTTTTGAATATGTTTAGTTATATGCATTTGTATGTGTACGCATTGTGTGTATGAATGAGGTGAATATCATAAGTGAGCAACGATTTTCTTTTCCTTATCCAATGATATGGCACTGGTATCGTATTAAAATGTTTTAAAATGTTGAGGAAAAACCGCAAAAAAGCATCTGCATTTGTAAAGCATCCATAGAAATGTGTTTAAGATTCTCCATATTAATTCTTAACTCTGCTGGCTGGCCATTTGAAAAACCAGAAAATCGAATCTACGAATTGGGTCACTGTGTCACAACAATAGTAGTCGCAAAAGCACAAGTCACATCGCCGTAAATTAAGTATGTTTGCACACACTTACAAATACGGTTGCCAGATTATTTTTCTGCTAATTTGGGGAGTTGGTAAATTTTTTTGAAATGTAGTGTAGACTTTTAATTAATAATAACAATGGAAATAATACGAAATAAATATAATATATTTTAAGGATATTGTTGTACAGATATATAATTTTAAAATTTTTGCTATGCAATTTTTCTCCAAAGTCTGTCTGGTGTAAACCGGCCAACGTTTTTTACTTCGACAACTGTATTGTGAGAAACCTTAAAGTGCAAAGGTTGCCTGTACAGAACACAGTCCGTATGTCTCTTTGTCTGAGTCTAACATTCAGCTTCAGCGTCTTTCCTGGCCGTCCAATAATTGGATGTTGCACATGTTCTGACAATATCCTACTGGAACTAAGGCTTTCCTTAACTAGAAAGTTAGCTTTTAAAAAATCTACGTATCCGAATACGTACGTGTATAGCTAAAAGCTATTTGTTCCAATAAAATTAATAGCTTCCCTACAACCGTAACGAAATAATTTTTTGATTTATATTAACCAAACTGTTTGAAAATATGGATTATAGTAAACTGCCATGCAATGTATTCCACCCACATCGTTACCAAATATATATTACATATATATTAATTATATATATATATATATTATTATTATTATATTTATTTATTTATTATATATATGTATATATATATATATTATTATTATTATTATATTTATTTATTTATTATATATATGTATATATATATATATATTATTATTATTATATTTATTTATTTATTATATATATGTATATATATATATTAATTATATATATAATAATTCTATAATATGTATTTATTGCTACAAGCTGCCTAAAACGGCTTTGCTTACATACAATATATATATACATACAATAATATATATAATTAACATTTTCGCAAAGGATCAAACAGTTATGTATTATGCAATTAATAGAAAAATCAATTTCAAATATTCACATAAAGAAACTTTATTTTTAGAGAGTGTTTCGTATTTTAATATTGAAAAAAAATCACTGCTATTTATTTGTTAATTATTTATTTACTTAATGTAATACAATTGTAATTGTGATGTAATTGTAATACAAAATGGCTATTGGTTTGGTTTGAAGTCTGAAGTGCGCGGGAAGTTTGGTGAAGGCAGGTATTCACAAGCATTCAAGTAAAAGGATATGTAGCAGATTTTCTTTCAATCATTTAAATCGGAAATATAATAATTCTCTACGTGTGGTAACACTCTGCACGTTACTTTTAAATAATGGCAAAGTAAAACTGCCTAAACGTAAAAGTAAACATTAGCAAAAGTAAGAAACGAGAAAACAATCAACAACTAACTCTCAAATTATTTCTTGTGCTTTACAGCCGCACTTGTTCTGATTTTACTTATCTTGTTTTTGCTTTACGCCGACAAGAAAAAAAAAAAGAATCCCAAGAGTGTATACGATACAGACTATATTCGAAAACGAACAATTCTCTATTTAAGGTTTCTTGGCCGAGTCGGCTTATTATTCTGTGCCAGCAACCGCCCTCTTTCTAACCAGCCGAAACAATCCGCATGCTGCTGGTTTTGTCTTTTTTCCAATATCATGCTAATGGGCAATTTTAACACTTGTGGTAGTAAATTAATTTTTTACTAGTTTTTTTTACAAATGAAGAAAAACTTGTTCTTTGAATGTTTAATTTTCATAGATCAGCACAGATCGATCGTGCGAAGTTATTGCAAATTGCCTTTTAATTTAAATGTGTTTTAATAAGTCTGTATGTGTGTGAGTACATTTTGAATACATGAAAATGGTTTTGAATTCGTTCATTTTTTTTTTATCTATTTGAAGTCTATTTACCTTTGCTGGCGATACAGCACATGTGACTTTTCTCATGGTCAATGCATTATTGTAAATGTGTTATTTACGTTTGTTTCTTTGTGTGCACTGGAGAAGCGAAAAGCTTAATAATATAAGGTGAACTGCTGCGAATGCATATCAAACACGACTTTTTCACAATAAGATTATTTGCATATAAACCCCAAACGTATCAGTAAATCAATTAAAAATGTTCGTTACTTTGCGTGGGATGGTGATTTTGGCTGGAACTGCATTACTGCGTTTCTGGCTGCTATATTATTAAACAAATATTCGACTGTAGTATATGTTTTAAAGGTTTGATATATTTATTTTAAACTACGAAATGTAATTCTAAATTAGGATGGGAAAATACAAAAGTTTGCCTGAAATTTGTGCAGTCAATCCTTTAAAAATTAACAAAATAGTTGCGTAGCTGGCGAAAAATAGTTTATTTTAAAATTTAATTGGAAACCTTTTTGTAGTGAGAGCTTTACACTTTGGGAAGTTGCTTTAGCCGCTTCAGCCGATTTCAAGCCTCTGCGTCAAAAAAGGTTATATGGTTAAACGCATATCTTATGCAACTGTTTACTTATGGCGTTTTCTTTTCTACAAAAAAAAAAGGCAACATTACCCGCGGGGAGAGCAACTAACTTTGTGTTCTTTTCTCAAAAAAATGTTGCGTTCTGAAAGGTTTGCGTGTTTTTTTTTGAAAATGTTGCCCTTTCGCAGGAACAAAGGCATTGCACTTTTTACCTTGAACAAATCAACAGGGCAGAAACTGCCCTGTAAAACAGATGGCTTTTAATGTTACACAGCGTTACCAGACAATGTTCCAAAAAATACTTTTGAGTCGAAAGAGTTAGAAAATTAGATTTTAATAATTATTTTTTTATTTTGTATCGTATAAAACAAACAAAAGACAACAATACGGCCACTTAATTATGTGAGATATAAAAATAAAAAATTTTTGTGTTCTCAAGCAGATGAATTATTGATCTGGCAACTGAAGATTTTTGTTTACACATTTCATAAAATATACATAAAAAAATACATTTTTTATCAGCTGTTAAAAAAGGCAATGCACTTTTTTCTAATGTGTGTTCTTTTGTTCTTGTGTTCCTTTCTCGCTAAATAAAAAATGGAATTCTCACAGGGCGGTCAAAATATTTTAAAAAGGCACATTTTCACAGGGCAACACTTTTATTGTAGAAAATTTTATTGCTCCTGATTTTAATACGTTAACAAACTGGCAGATTAATCCATCAGTTTCATATTTTTAACAAGTCGGTTAGAATGGATTCTGAGGCGGTTCAACGAAAACCAGTTCATTCATCTTTATTCTGATCTTTGTTTTCTTGCACTCAATTTTCTGCACATTTCCATAGTTCAGTATATATACTCGTATATATATGTACATCCGTTTTCGCAAAGTTTATAAATATTTCTGTCATTGCTAAGTTCCGTAAATGCAATGCAAGTGACATTATTTTTAATAAAACTCTTCTGTAGATACAATAAAACGTTTTACGCAAAACATTTCTAGATTAATTGTGGAATAATGACTTCTATGGTTTACTCTGTAACGTATTAAGTATTTCACTTTTCCAATCAATGAAAGAAAGATCGGTATAATAATGACCTCCTGAAACTAAACCCTTCAATATACTGTAATCTCAAAAGGACTGAATATTGTTGAGAGCCTGCATGTTAAGTAACACATACCAAGAGTTGAAATTTTTTATTTTTTTTTTTTTTTTGGTTGCTGGTTAAACGAAAATTGCTCCCTTTTCTATATCATCCCGAAATTGATTTTGCTTTTCATTATACGGAGCATGTGCGAAACGAACGCACTCAATTTTTTTTTCTGCCGTTTTGATTTTAAATTTATAATTTCAAATGCAAATTTGTTCAACCAAGAGCAATAAAAGCCAACAACAAAAGAGCACAGCAGCGATAGCACCAACAAGATGATGATGGTTAAAAGCGACGACAACAAATGCGAGACCATGCTGTTTTCTCTCCACCACCACTATGAAATGGGAACAATTTTTATGTGAACGTGTTTGTGTATAAAAAATCTTGATAAGGCAATGGCTTAACTGAATACATGCCAAATCTCCTCATCAACCTGCTTTTCATTGCTGGCTGCTGGTTGCTGCTGCTCCGTTATTGTATCACTGGGTTGTTAGTTTACTGGTTTAGCCTGTAACATGTCTCGTTCGTTGTTGGCTTACTTTTTTAACGTACATTCTCGTGCATGCATTCTTACCTACAAACTCTCAAAAAACCTATGATGCATTTTCATTGTTCTATATCGTTTGCTGGAATGAGCAACCTTTGACACTACTAGCGGAAATACTTTCCTGATTTAATTGTTATAGCATTTAAAGTATTTCGTTTAGCAATTTCTCGTTTAATGCTAAATGTGATATCAAATAATAAATTTATAAATCAAAGATAAGAAAATTTTTAAATATGTATGTATGTACGGGGTGTGATCAAAAAATAATCTTTTTTATTTTAAATTTTTTCGAAAAGTATTAAGTTAATGAGCAATAACTATCCTGCCTCCTTGAGAGTAATCCCCCTCAGATATAATGCATTTATGCCAAGTGTTTCGAAACACTTCTGAATCGCACTTATTAGCATCACCAACAGGTCCTATTTCGATTTTTCTTTTATCTCCTCAATCTTAGCAAAACGTTTTCATTGCATTGGTGTCTTCAGTTATGGGTAAGAGGAAAAAGCCTAAGGGAGCCAAGTTAGGTGAATACCGTGGGTGAGACATGATTAAGGTTTTGTTTTTTGTTTAAAAACATACGCGCAAGTATCGATGTTTAGCCTGTTGGGTTATAATGATCCAAAATCCAGGATTGGTGCGTTTCTGACGAATTGAAAAACTTCAAGATAGTATTCCTTATTGACTGTACGAGCTTGTGGCAAGAATTATATTGCATTACGCCATTGCAATCAAAGAAAACAATGAGCAAAACGTTCACATTTCACCGAACTTGTGCTTTTTTCGGTCTTGGCTTCCACTGGGATGATTGGTGTTTGGTTTCAATGATTCGTCGCCAGCTTTGACCTTTTTCAGCAATGCGGGAACGTCATTGACGACATTCAACAGCTTTCTTACAACGTTGCTTTTGCTCAAAATTTGCTAAAAAAAATTGTAAAAGAATGCCTGGCAGCGCAACATGTATAACAGACATGTGTACCATCATAGCAGAAAAACAAATGCGAAAATTGAACAAACGAAATTTTTTGATCACTCCTCGTATGAGTGTGCAATAAGCATGGCTTATTCGAAAGCTGGTTTGTAATAGAACTATTTTCTGGCTTATGAATTTGATTTACTTATTTATGCCAGTACGTATGTGGCTCGTGATATCACTCGTTGCTTTAAACCGACTTCAACTGCGTGTTAATATAATTGCTCACTCTCAGAATGATTCTCCGCTGGTCGTAAAGTGCACCCCAATAAGGGAATTCGTATTAAACCGTTTCGGTTATCGCCTCGTAACAGGACATAAAAAATATTTAAATTCATTTAGAATGTGGAGGGCATGTTGGGGGGTTTTTCTTTTTGAAGCGTGTATACATATCATGTTCGTTATTTGAAATTTAATAGTAAGAATTATTGTTTGTATAATATTTCTGTTTTTTTAAGCAGTAAACTGTAATTAGTGTAATAATAAACCCAATTGTAAGTGTATGGTTGAAAATCGGAATTTAAAGCTCACGTGCCGTATAAATATATTTCAGAACTTGTGTTTTCTCTTAATTTCTTTAACAATTGCTGTTGCCAGTTTCATTTTGACGTGGGTTGCAGGTGCTGCTTAGGAGAAGGCTAATGCTGGTAGCGCTACTTTGTTGGCTGGGTGAATAGTTGTTTTACATACAAATGTTTATTACTTTGTGTTTCTTTTGTAATTTGACGTAATTGTGTGATGCAAGTTTTGGCTTCAAATTGACACTGACAATGCTGGAGAATTAGATATAAATACATGAAGAGAGAGAAAGAGAGAGAGGTAGAGTAAGCCTAACTCTCGGCCTTAAGGCTGGCCGTTTGTTTTAGGCTTTGTCGTTTAGCCAGCCCTGCAATAATAAGGCTGTTAGGCGGCGAGCCATCGCTTTCATATAATATATTGATAATAATTATGGTAATGTTATCGTTAAAAGGATGGCAAGAATAGCTAAACAAAAAGAACGAAGTAAATCCAGATAGGGAGATGATAAGCCTGAAGATAGTTTATACTGAGTCTTTGGTTTCGCTGTTATCGATATATAAATACATTTTTCATTATTTAACAGAATATAATAAAATGTTTAGAGCATAAACATGTATGCTTGTATGATGTGTATTAGACTGGTTAGGCTTTCAACACCGTTCGAAGATAATTTAACAAATTTAATTAATAAAATAGCAAGTAAATCTCTAATTTAAAGAAATTCCACACCATGCGATGCTTTAAGCCAAATTTCTAAGATATTTTAACAAATTTAATTAATAAAATAGCAAGTAAATCTCTAATTTAAAGAAATTCCATACCATCCGATGCTTTAAGCCAAATTTCTAAGATATTTTAACAAATTTAATTAATAAAATACCAAGTAAATCTCTAATTTAAAGAAATTCCATACCATCCGATGCTTTAAGCCAAATTTCTAAGATATTTTAACAAATTTAATTAATAAAATACCAAGTAAATCTCTAATTTAAAGAAATTCCATACCATCCGATGCTTTAAGACAAATTTCTAAGATATTTTAACAAATTTAATTAATAAAATAGCTAGTAAATCTCTAATTTAAAGAAATTCCATACCATCCGATGCTTTAAGCCAAATTTCTGAATTAGAATAATTGTGCATTTAAAACAAATCGCAATTCATATCGTTTTCATATGAATTTCCGATGACCCTTGGACACATCTCTCTTTGTGCCTCAATTGCTTTTCACTGAAATTTAATTGAGGCATCACACAATCCCAGGATGAAGGATTTAGAAATTTCAAAATTGAATTTATGTGAATTTTTGTCAAAAATTCGAGTGACTTGATATGAATTACTGTAAAATCTTAAAAATATTTTTCTAAAAGTTTTCCATGTGGCAACACTGAATAAAATTAATATTTAAACGATATTCGTGTAAAAAAACATATAATTATTTTTTGTTTAAATTTTATCTCTTTTCTATTTTTTCTTTATTTTGCATTCCAAAAAACCATTAATTTTAAAACCTATACTTAAAGGTCTTTTTAATGTTCATATGTAATTACGTCAGTTCTTAAACCAAAACTTACAGATTTCTTGAACTTGAATTTTTTATTTTAATTAATTTAATTTAATTGTTTAATCTTGACCGCACTTATTCTATTTCCTATCTTTTTATATGAAAACTATTACATTTTTTTTATACAAATTATGTGCTTAAATACATCTGTTTTATTTTCTTAACAAGATCAATAGGTGGAGACCATATTTCATAGATACATTGACATTTTATAGCACTACTACTTCTCCACTAAAGTCTCTAAACCTCATTAAGATTAGCAATCAACGTGTTATGAAAGCTATTTCATCTTCTAAAGAATAGTAAGTTTGCTTTTTATATTCATACGGAAATATTATAAATTGTTGCTTCTTACAAACATTCATGTGATTTTATATTAAAAATTTAATTCAAAACTATTATTTTGTTTTACTACTTAAACATTCGCTTCGAGCATTAAAATCTTTTCCCCTAATATAATCAATAACATTCGTTAATCATCATATTTATTACTAATAACATCATTATCACTTTTGTTGTTTGTCATTTACGATAAAGAAATTTCTCAACGGGCTACAGCACATGGTTGTCATATCGGCAACAACCAACATCAGCTAAAAATCTCATTTAAATTGCGCAACATCTCTAGAGATTTAAAAATGGCAACGGAAAGGCTGAACGATTTCTTTACTCCTACACACAAAGCAAAATCACAACAACAATTACAAGCAAACAGTATATAATGCTTTTCCCTCATTTCTTCGTATCGTGCTGTATTAAATAACAATTATAATAAATTAAAAGAAATAAATTTTGTTTTTGTTTTTTTTTTCTTTTTCTGTGTTTTTGCATAAACAGTTTATACTTTTTCTGTAATTACTTTCTATGGTGAAATGAATAAGCGGACAAATACATGTGTGTACGTACATGTGTGCGTGCTTATTTACTCGTATGCATGTATGTATGTATGTATGTATATATTTCCTCCATTATCTTTTGTTTCCAAAACGGACGAAAATATAAAATGAATATCCAGTTAACCCAATTTTAATCCTTGTTTTTTCTTATTTTTTACACTCTACTCTTTCATTCCTTTCTTCCTTGCTTGCTTGCACATACATATGCATACGAGTACATGTAATCTCTGATGCTCTCTTGTGGAAAAAGCTGTGTAGGTATTTGTTGTTGCATCTAAAGTGACAAAGTGCCGTTTTTGTACATCCGTTTTTTAAGTGAGCAACTTAATTTTGCACACGATTTTCAAATATTTAAAAAAAGAAAATTTGGCTAATTTTTAATCGGACTACTTTTTAACAAAAAAAAAGGAAAAAAATGCTGGATTTAAATCGTAGTTTAATTCATGTTCAAAAGAATTTTATAGTTATTAAGATCAGCTCAAATCATTTTATATATAGTATTTTTTTTTTTTTTTTGATTTAAGATAATTTTTTATTTTATATTATATTAATTATTATACAATAAAATTTTTTCAAAAATAAAAATAAAGAAATTTTAATATAAAAAAAAAAAAAAAATTTTAAAACCAAAAACAAAAATTGAACTGGAATGCACGTTACCATACAAATTATATAGAAAAAAATTATTATTCATTTAGCAGTGCTAGTTGACATAAAAATTTAATTTGAAATAATTTTATTTATTTATTTTTATTTGGTTGTAATAAAAAAGTGTTTAATTAAAATCGGTAAAAGTTTAACTTGACGGTCGGAAATATCGTTAACGATACAATAGTGAAATTGTCCAATCAACTGGAGCGCACTTGTCCACAACACTTTAAACAATTGTTATATGTGTCATTGCTTTTTATAACTTTTATGGCTTTTGGCGGCAACCGAAAAATCTTTAAGCTTTTTTTCCGCTATGCTACTTAAATAGGTTCGTTTGGAGCAATTTTCGCAATAGAAAGATCTAACCATAAATTGAAAAAAACTTGATTGTATTCAGACTTTGTGAAAGTAGTGTGTGGCATAGGAATAAATATTGGCGAAATATATTAAGAAGTCATCATTAGCCTTCATTTGCTTATAAAAAAATTATTTGTTGTCTTAAAGACCCCATCACTTTTTTTTCGCAATTTTCGAAATTTCTCACGGTAACACTGGTTGTTGCAATGTATTCTGTATAAACTCCTTGTAATAGTTCAACACATAAAAGATATTTCTAATTCTTATGTCGTGCTATTAATAATTCCCGATGGTATAATTTTCTTTTCTGCTTTCTTTTAGTCTGCAATTTTATTTTTGATTATACGAGGGTTCACTATAAATAAGTTTTAGAACGTTTTAACTTATTTTCCTTTTGCTTCAGCAGAGGATGCAAGCTAGTATTGCCAGTTTGTGTAGTGAAGCGGGTAAGTTAAATTGGCTAATTATTTGATAATAAATTGTATATAAATCGATTTGTCTTTGTGTGGAAAAAGGTTTTTTTTCATATCAGCTGAGATATATTTTTTGTTAATGTAAAAGTATAAACATTTACAAATTAATGATATCAAGTTATTACATTGCGTGTAAATGACAACCCTCAAACCAATTTTTAAAAACAAAAATTTTGTTGAAAATATTTTTGTATATTTTTTTGTTGCTTATTTTGTTACTTTTGAAAGTTGTTTTCTAATTTACTGCTCAAGCATTACTATTGTGGGAATATCCTTTGATGGTGTGCTTGTATGTGCGTACATACATTGCAAATATTGGGTACACATGTATGTATGCTGAAGTTCTTCGTAATTATGAAAGAACTTTATTTTTATGCTTGTGGCTTTTGTTTCTTTTAATTGGTTGTTATTAGTTGCCTGGCCATGACTACAAGAGCTGTAAAAAATATTTATTTTGGGATGTTGTCTCTATAACTGCTTAAAGCCCAAGAAGCAAATGGAAATAGTGTGGGAGTGAGGTTGATTGAGTAGTAGTTGGTACTTTAGGCAGAGTGGTAAAAAGAGAAAGTTACCATTAAGAACTTGAGTTGGAGTTTAGTGTTATGCAGGCCTTCAATGATGCATGATATTTGCCAATTGGTGCATTAGAGCAGCAATATTCAGTACGTCATTATTAGGATCCGCTCATCCTGAACTATACGAATGTATATCACCGTGCTCTTCCCCTATTGGAGAATCGTAGCAGAGTCATTATCTCACTGACTTTATAAATAAAGTCGCTAATCTTTTACAAAAATAGTGCGATCGTCGTTTTAAGAAGGATTTCGGAAAGAGCTTTGTTTGCCCTGATTTCTTATATAAGGCTTTTTACAGACATTAAGTAAGATATAGAAAAAAATTTGGAAACTGGTGCAAAAAAATTATCGTACATATTTATTTAAAGTCCAATTTTTGCCAAAAAATGTTCAAATGGTATTGTGCTATTTTGCGTACTTTTTTAAAGATCATGACAACAAATATCAAAAAAGGAAAAATTCAAAAACCATGTTTATGAATTTGACTTTGCTGTTTTATTTATATGTATTTGCTGGAGATTTTTTTTTTATTTTTATTTTCCCTTCAACACATTAGCAGAAAAAAGCAACAGCAAGAGAAAAATATCAACATTTTTAATTGACTACTTTAGGGTTATCCAGAGAGTTGATAAACATTTTTGTTGTTTTTAGTTTTGTTGTTTTGTCTTGTTCTGGTGTAAGTAATTTTAATTTATTTTCTCTCATTCCACGCCTGCTGTTGCTGTTACGTATACGAGCATTGTTTTGTGAGGAACTATTGTTGTTGTGTTGAGTTTAATGTTAAGTATACGCATCAGTGACTACCATTTAATTATCATCATAAGAGTAATCATCTCGCTCATCATTACGATATTATATTGTTGTATTAAGTAAATATGGATATACATGTGTATGTATATGTGATCTTAGTTAAGTTTTTAATACATCTGTTTACTTTAATATTTTTTCTTTATTTCCATTTTATTTCAGTTTATTTACAAAAACATATTTATTTATCTGTTAATTTATATTGTTAATGAATTCGAATTTGTATTTATAACAATTATTTTAAAATAGAGTTTCAATACTATATTACCCAACAAACATAAGCGATTTATAATCGCTGCAAGTAACACTATGTTCAGCTCAATAATAAATGTTGCAAATACAATTGAATTCACATAAAATATCCTTATATCTTTCAATTCTCTACTCTGCAAAGTTATTTGCCAAAGCTTGTGAAAAACACATTGAAAAACAAATATGAGAATCTATTACTTTTGTTAAAACTGAAAAATTCTATTTATATATTTCTGAATGCAAAACTTACGTTTTTATTTTTTTTCCGATTTATTTAATGCCTTAGAAAATATTTGTTATATGTTTTCTAGTAGTGGAGAAAAAAAAATCGATTTTTGGACGATGGCTATCCATCCCTTTTAGTAGTAACAGTTGAGACTTTAAAAATACCTACTTATATATTTCTGAATGCGAAACTTACGTTTTTATTTCTTTTCCACTTTATCTCTTGTTTTAGAAAATATTTGTTATATATTTGCTAGTAATAGAGCAAAAAAAAATCGATTTTTGTAAGATGGCTATGCATCCCTTTTAGTGGTAACAACGTAAGACTTTGAAATGGCCTATTTGTATATCACTGAATGCAAAACAAATGCTTTTTTTATTTCCCACCTATTTCACTACAATTTAATTATTCTTCAATCAGAGAAAAAGTTTACAGCAATTGATAAGTGATTAGAATAATATGCACTTTCTCCGCTAGAGGTTTACTTTCAGCCCTTAGCATTGAACTTCTCAAAGATTATATAATAAATTAGTAGTAACGTTTTTTTGTATGTCACGAATTCGAATGAAATTTGGTAACTGCAGAGAACAACTCGAGAAGTACTGGTTCATTTAGAGGAGTCTTTTCAATCTCAAATCATGTGTAGGTGCGTTGGGCAGACACTAACATATCCATACATATGTGTCTGTATGGAGATGAAATTATCGTTTTTACGCATGGCGATGTGTTTACAATTTTCTATCGTTTCTGTTTAATTTATTACATTTTAATGTTAAACTTGAATAAAAATATTTATTCCAATTGCAGGACAAATAATTAATGAAGCTATTAATTTTTAATATTTTAATACGGTGTAGTTGCAATATTTGCTATCAATAAGTTAATTCATATTATTTTTATGTGGCACAGTACGTTTCAACAGGATTTTGTGAAAATTGAAAATAAAAAAATAGTATAAAAATAGTATTGACGACATTATTTAACTTAAACTGAAGAGAAAAAACTACTAGATTAACATTAAAAAAAATAATTACTTTTCTCAAATAGGATATTTTACAAAAAAAAAAGAAATAAATAAATACAATATACCAAAACAATATACTAAAGTTTTGTAGAATATAAAAAAAAGTTAGAAGTGCGGTTAAGTAGAGCTCTTTTGCCCAAAATTGTTGCAGTTTAAACTATTTTGGTTGAATGTTCAATTTAAGTTAATTTCGTACCACATCCAGCCATATTTACTTGTATTGAGGTTTTGTGGCTGCGTTTCTTCCATTGAAGTATATAAGAGTTTTGATTGTACAGTTCCATGTACATACATACTTTTTCAAATTTATTTTTGTGTTACTTCTCTCATGCATAACGGAAGTAATTGATGAAAATAATTCATTAAAACCACACCATGATTTGAGTATTTGTTAAGACTACGGCATCGATTACTAACACATTTTTCTATTGCTTTTGTTTTCAAACATAACTTTGCCCTAATTTGTTGTTTAAACTTATAAGCGGATTATGTGCCAATGAACAGAAAATCAAACGCTAATGTTGAATGGCTAATAACTTAATTCGCTGGCTGCTCTTTCCCCAGATATCATATTTGCTCTATGCCAAAATCGCTCATCGCCATCAACATTGACTTGTGTGCTTCCGCTCATCTCTAGTAGTAACCACAGCCACTCAATTTTTTGGCTCTTCATCTATTTATTCGTACAACTCCCTCCCATTAGGCTTTTTAATATTTATTTTTTTCCATTTGGATATTCGTAATACGATGTACGCTGTATGACAGACATGGAAAATTATATGTGTCGTATGATATACATATGTACATTCCATACATTCCGTCTTATTCGAAATCATTTTATTAAAATTTTTTAAAAAACTCTAAAGTGTTAATTTTTCAAAATTTTGCATAGGACTGCCAGTGAAAAGCAACTATATTATATCGCCTAATGTGAGACCATCTAGCCATGTCAACAGGGAAAGTGTTAGGGCTAGTGTCCGTCAAAGGATGTTGCATTTGTTGCGATTAACTTCATCTCGTAGAATAAAGAAAGCGCTCGAGTTGTTGATATGAGTTTTTCCAAAATAGCAATTCTAAGGTTAGAGTGAGTAAAATTGTACTGGCCTCATAGCATCTAGTGTGAAGAAATATATAACATTTCATTGCTAAGACAGATTTCCCTGAACCGTATTTTCGCATTGTTAATTTTGGCGTTAATTTATTATTTATAAATATGGAAACTATTGAAATTTAAAATTAAAATAGTTTTAGATGTTCCAACTCTGCTGAATAACGAATACAGTTTTTTAGTGAAAAATATTTCGTGGTAAATGAAAATTGCATCAACTTTAACTAAAGTTTAGTTGATATGTTGCATACGCTTAGTTTTTTCTTTCATTTTTGTTCAGTCATAGAAAGTTGTTTAAGTTTAAAGCTTTAATAGGAGATTATCCAAAGAGATAATACGAATATGTATTTAAAACAATTTCTAATTGCATACAATTTAAAGACAAGCTTTCACACTTGCGGCAAGTTTTGAGTAAAATTATAATAAAAAAATATAGTACGATAAAATCGGGACGGCCAAATTAATTGATTTGATTTTGTTTATAGTTAGATCATTATGTTGCTTCCTGTCTAAGTTAAGATTAAAATTTGTGTGCTTACAACTTTGCCTCTAGACCAACAAGCATTAAAAATAATTAAATTTATTTTTGTCATTAATGGTTTAAAGAGATTAAAAAAATGAGTTGTTCGGTATTTGATTTTATTTACAATTTTTTGTTATACACTTTTTATATATTTGAAAACCAATTAATTTGTTATAGCTCATTGCACAATTTTACCAAAGTGTTAGACACACAAACTTTTTTTTAAAACTTTTTTTAAAACTTTTATTAAATTAAGTTACGTGCTGATAGTTACAGAATTTTATACAACGTACGTATGTATGTATGTATGTATGTGAGTTTTGCTTACCGTACACACATATGCGAGTAGAAGTAGCAACTTTTGTTTTTTCTATAGATAACTTCATTTTATCTGTAGAATTTGCTTTTAGCACTTAACTCTTATAAACTAAGTATTTACATACATAATTGCAAATAAAATAAATTGTTTAGATAGACATTAAATGATCAAGAATAGAGAAAAATGCATTATATCATTTTTATGTGGCGGTTCCATAAGGTAATGGCGAATATTCGAATTCTGAAGCAGCCGAGTGAGATTTTATTTTTTTTTCGAAATCGTGAGTTTGGTCCTTTGGTCAGTTTTAGGAATTTGCATTTGGGGTATGTACTCCCTGATTTTACAAATCTAACAGGTGTGCATTTCTACATTTAAACTGTATAGCAGACCTCGATTTAAAACATCTCGTTGGTGTCGCCGCTCATAAATTTAAAAATTTAACTTTATAGAAATTTTCTTCAGCGACGAGGAAAACTGCCCGGCATCAGTTTTTTTGTCTCTTAATACAAAACATTAGTGCTGACCGATTTTTTTTATATTTTTCTCAAATCAAGTATACGATTTTGTGGCCAGGTATACAAGCAGAGACATTCGTAGATACATCTGATACGGATTCACCCATATGAAAATATTATTCTACTCTGCATATTTCCTGCTGAAAGAGCATTTCGTTTTATTCTCCCACGTTGCTCTGTAGCTCTCATTCTTTGCATTACTTAGAAACAAAAAAAAAGTATTACATGCGTTCATATATTTTAAAAAACAACAAATAAAATGAAAACAAAAAATTGAATTATATAAAACCTCAAATTTCTACACAAATTTCCACGTTTTTTTAATACATTTGTAAGAGAGTTAAAAATTCTCATAAGAATGTTCTCTGGCGAATTATTTAAATACATAATACACAGTGTGACCATTTTTGTCGTTTTGTTGCTGAGCGTAGTATTTTGTACGTGCATAAAATAGATGTAGTAAATACATCGGGTGCGAAGGAACTGCTTCGTATATTCTTACTTTGATATAATATAACCTAATCGGATCTTCAGCATGAGAATGCGAAAAACATAAATTAAATATGTATGGCAAGTAAAGTAGTTGGTCATTTTTACAACAAAAAAAGTTTTCATAAAACCAGAAAACTTTTGAAAGAAAAATTTTTCGCTACGATTTTTTTTTTCAGAACACATTGATTTATAGGCAACTGAAAAATTTTTATTGTTCTAATATTATGTAAGTAATTTGGACCCTTTTCTAATTTTTTGTTTACAATTTTATTACAAGTTATGATAATATATAAAAAAAAATTATTAAAATATATCAATTCATTTATAATGTAATAATGCAGATGGATAATTATACTGCAAATTAGCACTGCAAATTTTGTACATTTCGTGCAATTTTGTACTCGTTTCTTTGGGATTTTTAAAGTAAAAGATATATGTATGTTACATGCTACAGTGAATAAATTAATTAAACATTAGTATTATTATTAGAAGCTTATGACTTGAACCTGAAGTTTGTGATGAATCCTTTAGTGGGA
Source organism: Ormia ochracea (assembly GCA_963402855.1). Taxonomy (NCBI): domain Eukaryota; kingdom Metazoa; phylum Arthropoda; class Insecta; order Diptera; family Tachinidae; genus Ormia; species Ormia ochracea. Next base: position 8,768,141 of record OY727106.1, read on the forward strand.
GCCAAACTTAAATGACAAATACATCATATCTCGTTTCAAAGTAAAAATACATATTTAAGAGAGCTTACATTAGAAATGCATAGCTAAAGAACAGATTGCGATATATTAATAATTTTCAAAGATGGGAATCGGTAAATAAATTTTAATCTCTCCAACCTTGCGCTTTCCAGAATACTAATATCCATATATATATTTATACACAATAATCCATATGCATACATTAAAAACACATATGCATTCGTACACATGCATTCATACATACCCATACACGTACGAATGTGTTTGTAAATTACGGAAATCAGATTATTTTGTGTAAAAAACCTGTTATTAAACTCACGTGCGTAGGCAGTACATAGGATACAGTGTAAAAATATAAATGTTTCTGGCACTATTCCAAAATCAGGGATAACGATTTATAAATATAAAAATATTTTGACTTTTCAGCACAAAAAAAAATATTTTCCAGTAGTGGAAATATTTTTTGAAATTTTATTTTTCATTAATTATTCATTTTACACTTATTTTAGCAGTTTTAATTTCTCTTTAGCATTATTTTTTTTTTTGTGAATCCGGTAACACTGAGAGTAAAATGAAAGAAAAATTATAATCTGTTACGTTTCTCTATTACGCTCGTTTTATCTTCTCTCAATTTTACAGACTTTGTTATTTCTGTTTCGCTTTTTGTTGTTGTGCATACATGCCTACATCTGCAAATACAGTGTGTCAAATTGTTTTCACAAAAGATGAAAAATTGTGTCTGATTTGCAATAAATTTTTCCCTATAGTATTAATTTATTCCATTTGGTTCCAAGTATGCCTTTTTTATAGGAAAAATTTGAAATTCTCACAAAGTGGCACGTTGACCCATTGGGAGAACAGACTGTTAAAATATGAAACGTGTTAAGAAAATTATTAAAAAAGTATAACGTTGGCAAAGCACAATTTATTGTCTATGTGCAAAAACTTTCTGGACAAACTGTGGATAGTTCGTGTTGTGCCTTTTTAGTTTTTCATGTGGGGGGCCAACTTCATAAACTAGTGCAGCACTCGCGGCAGAACTGTTACTGCTGCACAAGCAGCAGCTAGAATTGGCCAAAGCAGCAGAAAAACCTCGTTAAAATGAGTCGTTGTTCTGTAGTCGTTGAGATTGCAACATACTTTTGCCTGTCTCTTGTTGTGCGTTCAAAAAAAATATTTCAGCCGAAAATAAAAATATTAATTTTTAATTATTCAGAGCAAAAAAAACAAATACAATCGTACAATAACAAATATTCATTATGCCAAAGTAAAACGGAAAATTGCCAAAAATTGTTGTTGTTTTTTTTTGGGGACAAGTAAAAACAATTAAATTTATTGTAAACACAGCCGTGTCGTGTCGTTCGTCTACGTACTACATGTATCTGTTAATTTGAAAAAATTTGCGTTGGTGAAAAAGCACATTTCAAAATTGGTAAATCAAGAATAATATTCTTTTATATGAAAAAGATTAAAAAAAGTTTTTATTGCTCCAAAAATTACAATAAAACTTAAAAATAATAAATATATTAAAAATATAAAAAGATCACAAAAAAAATTTTAAAAATTTATAAATCAAAATAAATAAGTATTACATACCTTCCAGCCCAAGCAAATATATATAACTCAATGTGTGTGTGTGCGTGTGTGTGTGTGTGTGTAGCCAAAAAGTAAATGATTAATGGGTATCTTGTGCAGTATTTCGTAATCATTTCCTTATCAAAAAGCAGAAAAAGTGTGTGTTTTAATAAAATGAAAAGTTTAACGAAAAGAACAAAATTCATGAGAAAGAATTGCGTGCCAATTTAAATATAATTGCTTCTCTCTGCATGTGTATTTGCATATAAATACATACATACATACATATGTATGTATGATGTGCACCCACATGCATATGTTTGTATGGCGGCGTGTGTATTCTCCCCCGGACTGCATAAAAGTGCTACTGTTAGATTATTTTAAAGGATATTCAAATCTAGATACACATTTTTCAATATCACGGTTATTGATCAATTTATATTGGTATGAACAGACACATGCACACATATGTTTTCTTAGAGAGCGAGATTTATTTTAGGAATAGTAAATGTTTTTAAAAATAATTTTAGAATATGCTTGTACACACATACATACATATACATATATTATGCGTGTAAATTGGTTTGTATTTATGTATCTATGTGTAGATGTAGCAGCATTCACAGAAATATCTAAATGTTGCAACATAATTTTTAATTTATAAATTTCCCGATGAAGCTTATCGTAAGTTGGATTTTAAAACTTAATAAATATTTATGCAAAATTATAGAGCAAATAATTATTGATGAAAACAAGGCCGCAATGGCTTTATTGCTTTAGAAACTCATTGCGTTTTTAGTTTTCTGAAAATAGAGAATTATTGGCATCTAAAACTGCTTAGAAAGCGAAGCACGTTTATGAGATTGTGAGAAATAGTGTAATTAGAGAAAATTAAGCTGATAAAATTAGACTGAATTCAGTGCCAGTATTTTTAATAAATATGTATATTTTGTAATATTATTTTTTTTTTTTTTTTTTTTTTGCTTTTTTATAAAATGAAATTTGCTTGCAAAGAAAATTAAACTATTCCCAAATAGAGATATGAAACGAAAGAGTACAGATAAGACTGAAAAGATAAATGGAAAAAGCAAAGATATGTTGTGCCTACACTTCCTTCTCAATAGTAATGTAATTGTATCACAGATTGAACATTGAAAACTTACTTTTCTTGGAAAAGTTTGGCAAAAGCGTTTCAAGAGGATTTGTCTTACTAAGACAGCTTTTACCAAAGTTGGTAAGCTTGTATTTCCTTCTATATTTACAATATGAGTAGTAACTTTGAGGAAGTTTAATCATTTCGAGAGTTATATTTTAACATGATGCCAACGAACCGTCAAAACGTTGCAAAAGGAAACTGTAGAACTTTATGTATTCCGACGTTGAATGTGACAACTTCAAGGTCTTGCCTCAGTAAAGAGGTGCTAATGTTGTGATTGATAGTCTAAGCTAATAATGGCTTATGAGCTCCAACTCGTGTCCTAGTTAATACAAGGAACTGCCTAAAATTATAACTTAAATTACTAGAACAGAAATACTTTCCCTGGGCGTGTTAAATTTATAATTTATATTCCAAGGGGATTAGTAATTAGAATTTTTTATGCTTGTACACGTTGAACTTAGAGATACGTGTTACGCTAGCATGTGTGTGTGTATGTGTGTGAATGTGTGTATTTAAGTGTATGAGCTTATGCATATGTGTATATTTTCTTAAATTTCATGGTTTGCCTATTTGATTGTTTCTTACCAAATCTGTGCGTGTGGTGCCCTTGTAAAGTTACTATTTTATTACGATATCAAATATGAAATTTTATGCGTGTTATTATTATTCTACCAAGAAAATGACATGAACTGAACGTGCGTGATTTGGATTCATTGAAAATTCCTTTAATAACGTAATAAAAATTGAAATTTTTATAAATAATTTTTAACTGTTTCGAGTTTAGCTGTAATAGATGTTGCATTACAATAAATGATTTAAATAAATTCCGCAGTGCCAGTTGGATGCGGAGACTCATAAGCCATTAAGATATTCTGTGTTATGCAAGGCAAATATTCGAATATTATTGGAGAATAATAATTTTTTTTTTGCATTTTGGAGTTTAATTTGTGTTTGGTTTCTTCAGGCTTTTAAATATTCTAGTAAAGCTGAAACATGAACCGGTAACTTTACGTTGTAATAACTTTTTACTATTGTAAATTTACGAAACAAAATCACATTTGAAGCAGTGCCAGAATCTTTTTCATTGCCTGTCTATAATTATTAAAATTTTCTCTGCAATAAAATAATTTGCATAAAATAAAGTTTATATCATGTAGTTATGCTTTTTATTATTTATCACTTAAATTCATTTTTATTGTATTCCAACGGAGCCACTAAACAGCCAGCAACCATTATTACCTTGAATATCATTATTATCACCTTTTATTGAGTGCTAAATGAATTTTGATATAAAAGTTTGATTTTGAATTTCATTATAAGCGTACAAGGTAAATGTGTAATATTCTTATTCATAATTTGTTTATCTGTTATGCTATTTTTTGGAAGGTGTTAATATGGTTTTTCTTATTTAAAGTACAAAAGAATTAACCATTTTTATTCATACCCAGCAAACATGGAAATGGAGCAAAAGAAATAAAGATTAATTCTGTATGGCTTATTACGGGCGAATTATGTATATTTAGATAGACTTACAAATGTGTTCTTGTGTTAAAATATATTAATATATATATATAAATATTTCATAAATTTTTCTTTTATGTTTTTATAATGTTTAGCTTTATAATTTATTATAATTATGAATGTCCACAGGTCTTCTCTTTTTTCCTTTAAATGAAAATCTTATGTTTTTCTTCGATATTTCGGGCAAACTGTGTTGCTCTCCATCAGGAGTTCTGAGGATGAGTTCCCCTTTTCTTTACCATCCGCCATATTGTCTAAGTTTTGAGTTAATTACATTTACATTTTTTTCTTTAAAATTCAAATGTTGGTTAAATTTAAGAAATTTAGTTTTTACAAAATTAATTTTAATCTAGGCATCGTCGCCTTGCAGAATCAAGGACAATGAATTAACAAGAGACGCCTTCAAACAAGGCCTATAAACAAGTCTATAAAATTTACAGTTTAGAATGGAAACAACAAATTCCGTCAAATTAAGTATTGAAGGTGTTTTTAAAAAGAAACTAATAAAATTATTCGAAACGATTTATACTGCAGAATATCTATCGGCCACACAATGGAGCATGGCAGTTCTACAAACCATCTTCTCTTCCTGACCAAAATCCTTTTCCCAAAGTAGCACACAACTTGTACAACTTTCCGTATAATCTTATCTAGAATCTATTAAAAAAAATTCTAATTTTCCGAAGGGAATGCATTAGATAAGCCTAGCCAGTTTGTAGATCCTGTCCCCCCCTCTATGCTAAGGTACTAAATAATTTACATTCGTATTCCTTTTTAATTTTTTTTTCTCCCTTCTTACTTAACATCCATATACTCGTATGTAGGCTTACAATGTGTTTGGAATGGTTACACATACACGGTTTAATATATTTATGAAGGAATCCGCTTTAGTGTTAGATAATACTCATGAATGTATCCACATCCATATGTATGGATGTACATGTGTAGGTATGCCTAATATGCGTTGGGTCTAATGAGAAAAGGCAAGTAAGGGGATTTTGATTTTAAGTGAACGTGGGTAAATATTAAAAATTTTTTAAAACGACGACCGGGACCATGACTGTGTTTGGAAATAACTTGATAAAAAAAATTAAAGAGCGATAAGTTGGTGAAAAAGGTGTTCTACTTTCAGCCAGATCCAAAAATAAGCAGATAAGCTTAGCAGCCATAACAGCTCATGTTATAATTACTTAAATAAACTTTTAGTCCCGTTCAATGATTTATTTTCATTATTATTTTTCCAGCTGCCATTTGCAAGTTAAAACAATAAACTAATTTATGAATGGTTTTAATTCCTTCGATGTTGATTAATAATTATGATTTTCATATATTTAAATACTTATACTACTGCTATCAATTTCTTAATGGAAAAAGTTAGATAAACCAACAAGAACCAAATTACGCTGAAACATTAATTGGAATTTATTACGAGTATTTGCGGCAATCAAAAAAGCAAGCCGTATCGAGTAAAGCTTTTCATTCGTAGGGAGCTGAATTGCCTCCACAATTCAAGTTTCTCAAAACTTTTAGATTTTTTTTTTTTTTTTTACATAAAATAGGCAATCTATACAGAGCCTATTTGAGTCACAATAGAGCTCAATGGAGCTTTTGCTTAATTTTTTCTTTTCATAATATTCATGGTTTCAAATTAAAAAGAAATTATTTTCTCGTATTAAACAACTTTCGGCATAATAGAATGAATAACAGTAATAAGAATAGTAACAATATTAAGAAGTAAATAAGTACTACATTCTTAAAGAATCACAAGTTTTAAGTATTTTACATACATAAATATTTTATATTTTTACAAATATATAGTATAGATATATGTATATTGGCTTTAATTGAATATTTTTCAGAGTGTTTAAAAAACCTGATAAGTATATATTATTATATTCATTTTATTTATTTTATTTGGATTTATTACGTAATATCAACCTGAACTTTTTATATACATACATATACATATATCATTTTTGGCTAATGAATTCTTTTTTGTTAAATCAATAAAATAGTTATTTAAATATAAATAGTTGCGAAACTTCGTACATTTCTGCAACAATTCTCAAAAAATAAACAAGAATTACTAAGTTGTTAGTAATACAACCACACACAAACAATGCTGTGCTTGTAGTGTTGGGCTATTAAATAAATATGAAAGGGGAAATTTGGTATGCGTACTTGCGCAATAAATTTAATTAAAAAGATCTGTTAACCGCAGTTATTACAAATGAATTTAAACGTAAAAAATGTTCCGTAATAACTTTTTTTTAACTCAGCCCATACATACCTGCATACATACATATGTACATACATACACATTCGTACATCTACACATACTTAAACTAAATAAATTGAAATGTAATAAAATATTTTTTTACAAGTGCTCTCCCCTAATATTAAATATTTCTGCCTTCCCATCTATTTCCAGTTTAATTATAAAAATAATAATAATAATAATAAAAAAAAAAAAAACAAATCAACAGCAAGCAGGCAGCAGCTGTATTTTATTGACAACAATTTCAAAACTTTACAAAAAGTTAATAAACAAGGTATTTATTCATATTTTATAAATATTTTTCATTTCTTTTATGATTTTTTTTTAGTTGCTTTTTCTTCTATTATATTTTTTAAGTCTGCGCCTCATTAAAATGTTAAACAAGTTGTGTTCCTCAGAGTTAATTTATTATAATATGGACTTGAAACTTCAAGTGACTATTAACTTTTCCTGCACAGAGTTTCCATCAAAGGAAGTGTGCCGGAGCGCTTTTCTTTAATTTTGTTTATTTATTTACAAAATGATAGAAATGAATTTGGGGAGCATAATGAAGCAAAATGTTAATAAATTTTTGGCTTCTACTAACGAAACTGTATGAATTCTTAATTGAAGCTTTAGGAACACTGATTGCTAGTCATTTATTTATAATTTTTAATGCAATTAGTCGCCCTATGCGTTGCCAGATATGAATGTATAACATATCGCCCAGTTATGCTGAGACCTTTTAGGTTAAAGTCTCCTCAAAGCAGGACGGTCTGAATTTAATTTTATTCATAAGATTATTATCGAAAATTAACAATTTTATATTTTTGTTATGAATAAGTTTTATTTCACTGTACTTGTAGGCATCCTGTTCTTCTTCTTGCTCTCAAGGCTTGTGAAGTCATAGCATTTTATTTTGCAGTTCATGTTATTCATACCCGAACACCATTTTCATACATATGTATTATTAAAAAAAAAAAATTTCTTATTTTTTTTTTTTTTTTTTTTTTTTGTAATTTTGGTGCAAATATTTTTCAGTTTTTCCCCTCTACAGTCGTACTTTGAGTTTCACAATTTTTTATTGCCACCACAAAGAAATAAATATACATAAGCGAAAAACTTTCTGCTCCAGCTGATGCTCATGGGAGCACAAGCAGCAGCAGAAGTTTTCTGAATATTCTCCACTTTAAATCGTCTAGGAACGAGTGTGTGTTATGCATGCATCCAATACTATTTCTTCTTTCTCGGTGTGGTGACAGCAACAAAAATAGCAACGATTTCGCTTCTTAAAAAAAGTTTAAAAGAATGACAACAACGTTGTGCAAAAATGCACATGAAACATAAAACGTTGGGCTTTTTTCCGTTAATGTTTCTTCTAAAACTCGGCAAAATCTCGAAAAGAAATTCAGTGTTAATTCGTGTTTTTCTTTGTGACAAATCAATGTGCATCCACTCACAGTTTCACAGTTTCACAGTTTCACAGTTTTCCTGCTCACTCGCACACAGGCGTACGAATGAGAGTGTGTGCTTGCATACATTAGCAACATTTCATTGAAACTATTGTGTTGTGTATGCTGCACATTTTATATGCACTTAAATTAAATTTTTTTTTTTTGACTTTTTTCAATACTTATTCAGAGTTGCCAGTGCAGTAAGTAAGTTAAATTTTCTGGCTGCCAGCCCAACTGAATGATGATGTTGTTTTTGGAAGTTGGAATTTTTTGATTGGAAATGTTTTTTAAACATTTGTTTTTTTTTGTTTAATAAATCAAGATGAAACCGCGAGTTTTTTAGCAAAGAAATTAAATAAATTGTTATCCAGGGCTGTACACACCGTACTCTTCACATTTGCAAACTTAGCTTTAAGACCTCGTTTCACTACCCTACACGATTATGCTATTCATTCACACGCAAATGTGATAATGAAGCCCTTTATTTTCTGAAATCGCATCAAAAATAACTTCTTTAGGTGAACACAGATTTGTTACTCAATATATCGTTTAAAAGCCGTTATGATAAGAATTACCAAAAACTAGCGGCTTAATTTTTCCCCCCCCCCCCCCCCCTTGTTGAGGGTTGGAGCCTGTCTAAAACCCCTGTCGCTTTATGGGAAGCGACGCCCTGTTGCCGTGCAACTCCACACCGAGTCGAACCTCATACCCGCGGTATGGGCACCACAGCCACCACGAGCCTTCCGAAGGGCCTCTCCAACTGTCAGGCTGGAACCAAGGAATCTATTAAAAAGGAATCTATTAAATTGTTACTTTGAAAATATTTACATATTTCAAAGAGATGAATGGTATCAAGAAATATCTAATTATATTTTTATTTCTCAGTTTCACAAGCCAAGTTGTGCGATTTGCAAAAGTTAATGAAAATTTGCATAAACGCCTCATTTGACTTTCCTACACTGTCGTGGAATTCATTCACACGAAAATGTGAGAGTGATATCCACCGCTAACTTAAGAAATCAATTCAAAATTCAATTACAAATATTTTTCTTGTTTTTAAAATATATTTCATTATATTTGCTGATGTATAGAAGTTTTGATTGTCATAATAAATTAAACTAGACACAAAACTTTAATAATAATTTCATTTTTCCAGTTCTTATTTTTCCTTTGCTTCACAAAAGAATAATTCTTTGTGTAGCTTCTTGAACTAAAATCAGCTCTGATCGCATGAAAACTATCATTTCATGAAAATTTTCTAAACTTTTGCAAATGGTACATGTGCCAAATTCTACAAATCGTACCACGTATAGTACAAGTAAAATGAGGCCTTGGAGCATCAAACAAATACGCAAGCTGGCAACTCTGCGTAACAGTACGAGTACAATATTTTACAGCCTTCTGCAGTGCAAAGAAAATAAGTAAACAGCAAAAGAGGAAAAATTTCAAACATTCTTGTTCTGAAACTTAAGAAAATATGTTTGCAAAAAAGGAAAAAAATAACATTTTTGTTTTACAATTTAGTTTTATAGCTTAGAAACATATTGTTTCAGTTTGTTTTAGGTGACGTTGTAGTTTTTAACAACTGTTTTTCTTTATTAAGGTTTTATTTCACGCCCCTCCCAACTCTGTTTTCGCATTTGCTTTTATTAAACTCCTTTCACTAATACACATTCACATCAGGACACCTCCTAGTGAACATATTGCAACACAGCAGTAATTGTTACAGTTGACCTAAAAACGATATGAAGAAAGTTTTTAGGGCAATTCAGTGAACAATTTGCTTATATTCATAACATACTCCCTCATTCGTGTGAGCTCGCATGAAGTGTTTACGTGACTGAAAGCTCTACACATATAATGCAAAAACCATTCAATAATTCCTAAGTAAGAGCCACAGATTGGCGTTAATTTTAGGAAGTAATATTTCTGAAAATGGGGAAACAAATGTAAACAGTGTTTAACACTTTAAATGCCATTTCACAAAATAAATCTGGTCGTATAGTGATGGTGTCTAATCCCCCTCTTTATCGGGACTATTGCACACAAACTCGTTAATTCTTTTTTTTTTTTTTTTTGTTTTTAGTATACACAACTTTTAATTTAGCTATCGAATTTAAGTTACATTCCTATTGCATCCAACCTAAAATCGAAATAAAGTAATTGAAGTTGTAGAGTTGCGATAAAATTATATTTTTGTTCCTTTTTTTATGTAAAATAAATTATGCATCAAAAAATGTTTTTTTTCTAATATTTATTAATTTTACTGCTGTATTGCAGAAAATTCTCTAGTAGGCGTGCATTTAAAAGTAAAGCAAATACAGTAATGAAAGGATAGTAAAATAGATTTCCTAAGCTTCCATAAAAGTAATACCGATACCACAATACTTTGACGTATGACTTCCAGTGGATTTCGAAAATTTTTTAAATTTCAGTTAATTTCAACTCTATTGAAGAAATAATAATTCTATACGTTTATTTGCAATTAAAAATTTATATATTTATTATATTTATTTACTTAATATTATAATTATGTGAATGTATAATATAATATAATATAATATAATATAATATAATATAATATAATATAATATAATATAATATAATATAATATAATATAATATAATATAATATAATATAATATAATATAATATAATATAATATAATATAATATAATATAATATAATATAATATAATATAATATAATATAATATAATATAATATAATATAATATAATATAATATAATATAATATAATATAATATAATATAATATAATATAATATAATATAATATAATATAATATAATATAATATAATATAATATAATATAATATAATATAATATAATATAATATAATATAATATAATATAATATAATATAATATAATATAATATAATATAATATAATATAATATAATATAATATAATATAATATAATATAATATAATATAATATAATATAATATAATATAATATAATATAATATAATATAATATAATATAATATAATATAATATAATATAATATAATATAATATAATATAATATAATATAATATAATATAATATAATATAATATAATATAATATAATATAATATAATATAATATAATATAATATAATATAATATAATATAATATAATATAATATAATATAATATAATATAATATAATATAATATAATATAATATAATATAATATAATATAATATAATATAATATAATATAATATAATATAATATAATATAATATAATATAATATAATATAATATAATATAATATAATATAATATAATATAATATAATATAATATAATATAATATAATATAATATAATATAATATAATATAATATAATATAATATAATATAATATAATATAATATAATATAATATAATATAATATAATATAATATAATATAATATAATATAATATAATATAATATAATATAATATAATATAATATAATATAATATAATATAATATAATATAATATAATATAATATAATATAATATAATATAATATAATATAATATAATATAATATAATATAATATAATATAATATAATATAATATAATATAATATAATATAATATAATATAATATAATATAATATAATATAATATAATATAATATAATATAATATAATATAATATAATATAATATAATATAATATAATATAATATAATATAATATAATATAATATAATATAATATAATATAATATAATATAATATAATATAATATAATATAATATAATATAATATAATATAATATAATATAATATAATATAATATAATATAATATAATATAATATAATATAATATAATATAATATATTTATATTGATCTTTTATCCCACTTTTTGTTCCAAAAGGGGTATATAATTGGGCTTCCTAAGGAATATTCAACGGCGAGTCGTCGCATTTAATGACGAACTGACTTCTGGTAGGACCAAATGCTATGCACTCACCATTCTAGAGGTCTTGAAGCAAAATTTTCCTCCCCTTAAACGTGGATGTGAGCAAATTCTGAATTAAAACTATGCTATAAGATATAATTTAAGATCTTGAATCTTCGGCAATATAACATAATAAATATAATTATAATAATGAATAATGAATAATAATAATAAATATATATATAATGAGTATAACTGTAATGTGGGTATAGGAACTGGTTGCTGTGATACTCCCCACTAAATTATCGAAAACCTCAAAACAAAAAATTAAAAATCATTTCACTTATTTTGAATATAAAAAGTATAAAATTGATATCTGATTTCATAAGTTAAGCCCTTCAAGCCTCAATGACAATTCTACAGGTCTATTGCACACCCGCAACCACTTTTCTTAATTTATGTTAAAGCTTGAAATCTTTTTTACAGCACAATGCAAAAGTATCAAATCGGAGATTGGTTTTAGAAAGATTTTCCTTTTTTTGTTTGGTTTTGGAATAAAAACATCCTTCTTGATTGTTTGTTGTTGTAACTTTAAACAATTTCTTTCCTTCTGTTGCTGTTGGTAAGTTTTTTCTTCTCCATTGAGTAGAAACCATAAACATCAAATTTACTTTGTCACCGATTTTTGTTTGAGTTGTTGCCGATTATTTTTTCCATTTTCATAGGATTTGGCAAAAAAGACGAGTTTTTTGTTAGTAAAATTGATTCGTTTCCAGTCCGCTACATTGCCTTTTGTGGGAATGCCACAGTTACTACTTTTACTTGCACATTGTTGCGAATTTCACTGGAGGTGGTTGGCAAGAGAGTGCATATGTATTTGTTGAATGCCACTCACTGTGTGTAAGAACCCAATGTCTCCCAGCAAACATTTGCAATTATATGCTAATTGAGAAGGATTCTCTTTTCGGTTTTTGTAATCAACTAAACCTGCAAAGGTTTTGGCTAGTCCGCATGAAAACAGCCAGCGTCTAAGCAGGAATCGAATCCGCAGCCTCCGACTTAGTAGGATTTGTTCATTATCCATTCGCCTACGGAGACTTTCAGACAATATTTTTCAAATCTTCAAGATTTTAGAAAAAGGTCATAATAAATTTTCCCACTTTTCGATTTCTAGAAAATTTTTAAAAAAAGCAATGAAGGAGGGGAACGAAATACAACATCTCCCTCTCTCTCTCTCTCTCACCCTCTCAGTGTTTAGTATTAAAAGGCTGGTAAACTGAGTGAGAGCAACTTTAGCGTAGCATTTTAGAAGGTAATTATAGAAATTTTAAAATCGCAAAAGTTTGCTTTCAAACTAACGTCTGAGTATAGTAAAGGCATCGCATCCATACAGACGAGTCGAGTAGATGTTTTAAAAGTTTCCTTTTTTGTTTATTGGCTGAGTTTGTACACAAACTTGTAATTTTCTGCGGTCTAAATTCGTGCGGTTATGCAGTTGTTTGTTGCTGTCTGTCATTGTAATTGTGGTTTTTGTAAAATATACATACATATATGCACACTCGTTCATATATATTAGACACATTTATGGGAAGCACATTCATACATACAAACAATACTTTATATTTTATTGATAAAAAAGTAACATGCCATTGAAAATTTATTTCTTTTATGGCAAATAAAAAACATCAAGCACAAAATTTGTAAATGACACGAGATTGAAATTTGATATTGACATCAAATGGAATTTCAAGTATAAAAAGATGGCGCTTTGAATCTGGAACAAAATAATATATATAATAAATTATAAATTGTGTATGCCTTTGAAAAATAAACAATTAAAATTCCATTATGCATATTTCCGTTCTGGAGGAGATGTGTATTCCATATCTAAACTATTAACTTTAATTAACAAATTTTAAAGCGAACTTCCTAAATTGCAATTAAATTGAATATAATATTTACGTGTAAAGTAATTTATTTATAATTAATATTATTTTCTTGGGAAATATGTAGGTATAATATTTTTGCTCTTGTAGCAACCCACTCACTTTCCCTACTTTGAAGTTGTGTGAGGTGAACTTGTTTTGAAAATTTGTTGCATCAAAGGCGAGTGGAGTGGATCTTTAAATAAATTCCGAGAATTTTCTTCCACTGAAAGCGTAAAATATATTCTTTGGAGAGGAGAATAGTTCTGTAATTGATTTATGAAATAAATTGACTTGAATCCGCTTAACTATTTAACAACAAACAAATTTTATCGAATAGGTAGTACATGGCCAAATAGCTGGCAGCTATTTGTATAGAATCGTAAAAATGTAAACTGTTTGTTTAGCATGACCGTAAACTAAGTGGATACACATATGCATACATACATACACATTTTCGTTATAAGACCACGATCCTAAGTAAAAAACAGAAAATCACTTATTATTATAATTATTATTATTATTATTATCATTATCATTATAACTATTATTATTATGGCATCTTCATTTTCACAAATGTTTCTTTTATTTTTTTTTCCTTTTGTTATATTTTATTTCAATCTTAAAAAAAACAGATTTTTTATCACTGTTAGCAAATGGTGAGAATATAAAATTAAAGCTTCCATTTATGCACATTAAAAATTATCTGTGTTACCACAAACAACTGGTGGCGCTCTGGCGGTGAGTCCGAGGCTTGGGGGTTTTGGTAAAATGCATTTAATTCAGATATGAAATTGAAAAAAGAAGGCAGAAGCTTTTCGGTCATAAATATTTTTATATAAATGCAAAACACATTAAATGCAAAGTAATTTGCAATACAAGTGAAACAAGTAGCAACAACAACAACAATAATAATAACAACAACAACACAACTACAAATAAGAAAAATCATATTCTAAGTTATAATATTATTTTTGAAAAGCATATTTATATTTTTGCTATTGTTGGTTGTTGGCAGATTGACAGCAGCAGGTGGGTTTATAATCATCACATCGGTATCGGCATCAGTAGTAGCAGCAGCAGCAGCAGCGACAGCGGCAGCGTCAGCAGCAGCGGTGGCAGTGACAGTACATGTACAAAACCAACAAAACTATTCATCAACCTCATTGTATTTAATATAACAGAGTTAAAAACTTTCTGATTTATAATAAGTGTGCACTGTGGGCTAAAAGTTGTAAAAATGTTTGAACTTTTTTAGACATCCGCCTAGTCATTTCTATAACTCCAGGGGCTATTAATGGAATGACTCCACTACATGTTTGAGCACATTTTTTATATTGATTTACTTTTTATAGCAGCGTTTTTTTCTCTTTTTGGATAATTTTGTATTGTAGGGATTCACAGTCCTAAAATCAATAGATATTGATGAACAAAATTTTGCCAGCAGCTGTAAATTTCTAATCGCATTACACGGTTTTTTATACCTTATGACATTGAGCAATAATAATGTTTTATGCCTGAAGTAAAAAAAAACAGATTCTGAGATCGGTTATTAGTGAGCTTGCTTTCTGTAGTGGACAAAAACTCTGTGTATCGCTAGTAAATTTGCTGGCTGGGCTTTGAATTGTTTTTATTGCTTCCATTCCAACAGATGCTGGCTTGACTCAGTAGCTGAATTTGAATGAAATTTTTTTTCTGAACTTTCATTTGCGAACTATGTTTTAATTATCGATTAATTTTTCTGCCCCACTGTATCTTCTCTATATATAAATCTCACGAGGTTAATACATGTCGTAAGGGCGCTGGGTTGTTTTTTATATATTTTTATAAAAACATAAATCATCCATTCACTATATAATAAATAAAAATAGACATCATTTACCCTACACGCTACAACTATCATTCATCCATTGATTTCTTTTAGCGAACAAAACTATAACAAAATAAAAAAAAATATTATAAACAATTAAAATGATAAACTTTTTTAAGCTCTGACGGTGAAACTGATTTTATAATTTACTATTTAACCATATTATTGATATTTTAGTTATAAAAGTCAGTCACGCCTACAATTTTTAATTGCCATTAAAACGACTAGTGACAAAATTATGTTGTTGTATTTTGTGCGTGTTTCTTATGAATGTACGCATTTCCAGTATTTTCATGGATACCATAAAATCTGAGCAAATGAAAAATATTTTTAATATTTTTAATATATTTTCGTAATTACTTGGCTCTTAATCGTATGGAGAGGCAGTAATCTGCATGGCCGCGAGAGTCCGTAGTCGGTAGTCCACTTCTTTATAAATAAAAAATTGTAAAGGAATTTATATACACAACTTTGATATATTTCCGAGGAAACTATACGAGAATTGTTAATGTTTCCACTAATATGTATCCAGTTAAAATTTTATAACTTTTTTACTTATTTATTACATTTCTGCTTTAGATAATACTTGAGTATGTTTATATAATTCTAAGTTTCTTATCTGTCCTCTAAGCGCCCTTGACCAACTATTAATTATGTCTTTAATAGTGTTTCTGCCAGCAATGTTTGCCAAAGAGCTTTTAATGTTAGAAAAATTATTAAAAGTAAAGCAAATAGTAACACCGAATGCAAAGAATTAGTGAAATGAAAATGAAAATGGAAAATATATTTATATTTAAAACACTTTTTACTCGTAGTATTATTAAATTTTCTTTTTTTTATTAATATTTTTCCTTTCGAAGGTGTAAATGCTTTCAATATTGCACTTAATGCACTTGTAAAAGGATTTTAAGTAGAACAAATTGTGCAAGTTTGTTGAAATTTAATTTTTCAACTACAATGAGGATTATCCACTCAAAGAAAATAAATTTTCTGTTAAGCATTTACTAAAGTTAAAGTTATGTAAATTGAATATTCTTTGACTGGTTTGTTATATTTTTATCTTATCTGGATTAAAGGCAAATTTTTTCTTGAATTTCTCTTATCTAATCCAAATTAGATAATTTTAAATTGGTTTTTTCTGTATAGAAGTTAATGCATACGAGTAAATTGTAAATGGTTTCAGTCGCAAAAGTAATTGAAATGAACTTTGCTGGGTTCAGCCTTATACTTTGAGTTGTACTTATAAACATACGTAATTATTATTCAAAGTAAAAATGTAACAAATAATTAAAAAAGCAAAAGAAAAAAAAAACTAATAATTCTCGTTTAGTTTTTTTTTTTTTGGAAATGTACCCACAAAAAGAATTGGGGGCATAAATGCTCTTTCATATTCTTATTTGTGGTGTAGTTGAAGCAAAAAAATTTTTTTTATCTTCTTTAAAATCTAGGGAGCTTAAAATTTTAAATTATAAAATAAGTCAAGAATTTTTTTGACACTTAAAATATTAACTACGGTAAGCGGGTATTTCACTAAGACAATTTTTACTAGATGCCAGGAAAATTTGGTTACCATATTTCATGTATAGTAACGCGTAAAATTCTACGTAAATTCTAAAGCTCCAATAGGATTAAATTTGTGTAAAAATTCGTTTACTAGATTGCCAAAGCTTTCATGAAGTTAGTTCCATATTTAGATTTAGTTTCATGTTAGAGTGCAAATGACGAGGGCCTATTTTTATGCAAAGAGCATTCTAATGACGTGGAGCACGTATCATCAGTATTCAGTTCTTAATAGTTGAATATTCGCAGCGATAGTTGGTATTCTTATTTTTTTTTAATTGATTTACCTTATAATTCAAGTTTAGATAATTCTGCATTTGAATATAAAAACTTCGTGCAAATAGAAGCTTTCTGCGACCACTGCATTAGTTTGATTCTATTCTTGCAACATCGCAAGGATGTTATATATCGATATTGATTTAGGTTTTGTTATTAAGTTTTTGATGTCTTTTACTTCTTCTATATATTTAAATAAGTGTGTATACATTTGAGCTTTCTGTTTATATTTTTTGTGGAAAAACAATACGAGAGTTTTTTGTGTACGAATATATTCAATTGATAAACTTAAAATAAACTTTAAACTTTATTGATTAATTTTGATACTTTATTTTTATTGCATTTTATAGCTTTATAGAAATTGAATTTAAGGCGCATAGAATATACACCTGTGCTTGTGCGTTTAAATATCGCCGCATAAAATGCAAAAGACCACAACCATACATTTTTTTTAAAGCGTGTGTTGAAATATTTTCAAGTTTGGTTTAAATATTTCTTCATAAAATTCTTCATTAAATAATGTATGTACATAGAGAGAAGGGAAATTTTAATTTCAATTTACGTAATTTTGCATTTTTTAAAGCAATATACGACGAGCACAAATTAAATTCAATCTTAAATTCTGTATTGGAATAAAACATTTAGGCAACTACAAATCATTTGCTGTTTTCTTTGGCTCTTTTTTGTAAATTTTTTGTAACTAAAATATCAATCACTTTATTTTTTTTAACTTTGCAAACCTTCCAAGGAATTCAGTCATTGTAACGCTAATATTTTTCCCCCCAAATTTTTATTTATTTTTTATACATTTGACAGCATCCTTAAGTCCTTAAATCCTTAAATCCTTCAAATTTTCCTATCTTCCTGTTCTACCTTCATCCTACAATATAATTAATTTTATTGAGCACGGTTTCGATATCATTATGGCTGACTTCAACACAATCTATAAATGTACATAAAAAGGAAATGGATTTAATTTGAAATACAATTCCGAGGGATAATTTTCATTCACAGATATTTAGGCAGTGGGAAGGAAACAAATCATTTTTAAGCTCCTTTTTGCAAAGGTTTAGTGCAGCCACTTGAAAAAATATATAAAAAGGACTAAAAAACAAGCTTAGGTATAAGGAAAATAATTTTCTTTTTTCCATTCCATTTTGTGACCTTTATGGAAAATGTTTATCAATTCGTATTACACTTCTTTTTTCGGATTTAAAGGCAAGTGTAAGAAAAGGTAAAGTAAATATAGGTGAAGAAAGTTGGGAAATGCGGGCTACTAGATTTGAAAGAAAAGCTCTCGCATTCCAGAGCAGTTTTGCTTTCATTGAAAATCATTGCAGGTATTGAGTAATCGAATTTTAATTAATTTTAATGTTTCTAATGTTAACCTATTTGGATTACGTTTCGAGAATTTGGGCCCTATATCGCACCATCGTTCTTGAAAATTGCTTTAATTTTCTAAATTCGAACTAACTAATGATTAAATGCAAATTGAACGAATGCTGTAAATGTTTAGCTATTAAGGCGCTTGCAAAGTAAACAAAATTAATTTAATTAAAAATATAGAATATTTTTATATTTTTCTAATTTTAAAATAAATTTTTATCGCATGAAAGAAACCAATAAATTTATATATTTTGAGACGTTTCCAATGATATATAATACCATACTGTGTTGCACTTACAGCCCTTTTATAACAGTTGCAACCGTATGCAACTGTGTAAAAGAGCTTACTACGCACTTCTCATACTATCAAGGGTGTTTTCTTTATATACAACGCAAAAAGCTGGAATTTTTTTATAACTGTGTTTGTGTTTTATATAAATGTGTGTTGGGTTGTGGTGGTGCACACTGAGAGGATATAAAAGTGATTTACATGAATGTTGTGCACGTTTGTGATTCTGTCACTTTTTGGGATGCTATAAAGCGATGGTCGTGAAATAGACATTTCTATAGCTTAATGGTTTAAATTTGAGGGGAAGGTGTAAAAACCCTGCACCTTCTAAAGCACTCAAGCAATTTGCATGAATGAAACTGTGTTCCGCAATTTGTAACTTTTTCTAGAAATTGCTTCATATCAGCTAAACCATTCGATTTGAGGGGTACCTCCCAGAAATCATGTATAAGAGCATTTCGTATTAACTCTTATTTTCAAGAGTTCCTAAAAAAATTAACAAATGCAGCTCAGACACACCGTATATTTAGTTCAATAGCCTAATCTGCTAACTTCGTTTTAACCTTTGAGGATGAATGATTTAGATACAGATAAAATAGACAATTCACTAATTGTATCTAACAATTTATAAGGAGAGAAAAAATATCGCATGCGATATATTTTATAAACCTGACGTATAAATAAAGAAAAGAAACCAAGTGGGGGAAATAACCCAAATGCGAAGTGGACTAATTAATATAAACAAATAAATAATTTATAAATAAATTATTAATATAAATTTAATTTGAATAAAAACGTCAACAGTAATTCTTTCTTTTCGTTGCTAAAAGTAACTGGAATTTTATTTAAAAAACGATTTATTTCATGCAATCAAATTTAGAGTGCATTGTAAATTATTTTGGAAATAGAGTAGAAAGAAATCTTTACAATTCCGATCAGGAAGCAACTGTCAGCTAATACTTGCTCCTAATGCATTTAAACAATGTGGCTCCTGCAGTCTTTAACAAACAAGAGAATTTACTTTTAGGAATATGTATATCTAAAATAAAAATCAATTTTTGTCTTTAAGTGTTACGTAGTCAAACCTAGTTAAAGCGCCATTGTTATAAAACTGAGGCAGCCAAGCGAAAGCCTCTTGAGGGGCCACTTTATGTTCATATAAATGCCAAATTGCGCGATATATGAAAGTATCCCTCTCACAAAATTGTTCATGCACAAAATTGAAAAGTCAAAAAAGCAGTTCTCTATGATTTTTTGGAAAAGAAAATGGAGGCTTTCATTTGACAGCCACTGCACATAAAAGGCTAAAGGCTAAAAGCTGTGTAGACAACCTTAAAAATTGTATTACTTTGAAGCATTTAATACCTTTTCCTGAAAGCAAAAGATTACTTGTCAACTATTTTATGTAGGAAAATATTCTTCATTAATCTCGATTTTCGACATGTTCTAAGAAATCAGTCCTAAAAAAAAGGAAACGTTTAAATCCTACAAACATTCACTTACACACACAAACACACACCCAACCATGAATAATTTATGTGCTCTGGCTTCCCCTCATTTCTGCTTTTCCATAACAAATCAAAATAAGGAAGAAAAATGTAACAACACATTAAATTCTATAGGTGACAAAATTCTCAAGTTAACTCAGTAGCAGCAGCAGTAGCAGCGAAAACCACGCCGTAAAACAATTTTCGTGACAAGTCCGTCATGCACTCATACACGTGCATATGTGTTTAACATGAATATTCAAGCTTTTCTTGTTTCACTTCTACATTCATACATACATACATATGTGGATTTGTAATGTACTGAAATTGTACACGGTTTTAGTACCACCTACTAATGAAATAAAATTACAGATTAAAATTTACCTCCGCATATTAACTGTAGTGCATGTCTATTTAAATACACAATAAATAAACATATACATGCTTGCCACGTGTAAAGCGTTGCATTGCTTTGGGAAAGGCGTACTTAACATTGGAAAAATTTGCGGAAGAATCGAAAATACTTAATGAAACAGCAAAAAAAAAAAAGTGTTTTCAAAGTATGAGTCATGTGCTGGGAGTTGTATACATATTGATGTATTTATGAACAAATGCACGTATGCATGCATATGCATGGATGCATGGATGCCTTCATGTATGTATGTGTTTATGAACAAATGCACGTATGCATGCATATGCATGGATGCATGTAGGGATGTAAGTATGTATGCATGGATGCCTTCATGTATGTATGTGTTTATGTATGAACAAATGTACGTATGCAGACATGTATACGTGTGTATGTATGGATGCATGCATGCATGTAGGGATGGATGTATGCCTGCATGCATTCATATATGTATATATATTTGGGTGGATATATATGTATATTTATGATTTGTGTGCACGTTGCCGCTCTCGCAGTTTACTAAAATGAAGTTTTCTAAAAGACGCTTGTGATGCAACCCATACACCATACAACCGTTGGCACAACTTGGGCAGGTTGTAATCAAGATTGTAACGTGTGTGGGCGTGTTGTGTGAAATTGTGTCTCGGTTGTATGAAAAATCAAAATTTTTTGATTTTTTGGCAAGTTGTGCCAACACGTTGCAACGTTTGTGGGATAGTCATGCGACTTCGTACATCATTCTCATTTTAATTTTGCGGGAGAAAGACGTGTCGTCGGTTTGTTTGGTTTTTGAAAGCAAATAAAACTATGCGAATACTAATAAAAAATGGAAGACACAGCTGAAATGAAACTAGAGCACAGTTTTACAATGAACTATTTAATGATAGCCAATATCAGTAAATTATATGATATTAAAAACAGTTCATTGAAGTTTTATTTTTTAAAGTTTATTAAAACTCTTTTAGATTAAACAAAATTTGAATGCTAATAAATATTTAATTTACCTAAAGAGCTTTCAATTGTTTTATTGCTTCACAAAATTTAAGCCTAATTTGTTTTGCTTCGTGGTATGCATTTTTATTCTTTGTTGTTTCCAGCTGTAAATTGTTTGCAAAATGAAATTGTATGAAGAGGTTTTATCGTTTGTGGGCACAACACACAACTTGATTACTAAGCGAGTTGTACCAACGGTTGTATCGTGTATGGCTTGCATGATAAAACGTAGTCTTATGGGAGGTACTTTTTCAAAATGGTGCTTTTAATAAAGTGCATTTTATAAATCCTATTTTTTTAGAATGTGCTTTTGTAAAAAGCACTTGTTACAAAAAACACTTTTCAAGAAATATACTTTTTTTTTTTTACTAAAGTTTCGCTATATACGATTATAAGGCATTTCCTATGAAAGTTGCTTGTTATTAAAAAAGGTACTTTTAAAAAAGATACCTGTTAATAAGTGTACTTTTCTTAAATTTAACAATTTGTAAAGATTAATTTTTTCTTACAGCATTTACACACTAACAAGTTTATAAAAATGTTTTTTTAAAATAATTTTTTAAATTATCTGTTTATTTTATTTGGAGAAAAAAGTCAAATATTTTTTAAAGCCTAAGGAAGGAAATGGTGTACTGAATAAAGCAATACTATTTTTATACAAAATTCAGCAACTGCCCACAAATTAGCAATTCGTCAGAAGAAATATAAAAAAGCATTTCCAAGCACACAAACGCGTACATACGTGTCTCAATGGAAACGTCAAAAGCCATTACAGTGTTGCCCAGTGTGTGTTCAACAATGTTTTACGGTCACCATTTTCCCCTTGGCGCTTGCTTGGAGCGTATTTTTCACATTTTACGACAATTTCATTGTTACTTTTACTTTATTATTATGTGATATATTATAAACAAATGGATATATAAACAAATAGCAAATAATTAGAAGTATCAAAAGTATACTTCGATTAGCATCACCTTTATTAAATAACTTGCAAAAATTTAATTATTCTTGCCAGGCATTTTATTTTGGTTGCCTTTTCTCATTTCTCTGGCTTTTCGTTATTGTGGAGTGGCCTTTTCGTTAATGATCGTAGTATTTTGTTAAGATGCAGACTTGCTTCTGCAGTCCAAACAACTAGGTATATGTATATGTGTGTATGGTATATAGATGCGAGTATGTATGGATGTATGTACTTATGTGAATTTGTATTTATTTATTTCCTCAATTGAAATACAAATAAAAACTTGTAATTCCATTTTTATTTCGTTTCAGAATATCAGACAATTTGGGTAAGTGAGTAACAGCAGTTTTAAAAATTAATCAATAAATTATTTTAAGTATTTATTTTAATAGAAAATAAATTATTTACAATATTTATACAGTGTTTATTCACATGATCGAAAGAAGTCTTAAGTATTAAGTATTCGTATAAAGGCTGCCCCAAAATTGGCATAATATTTGGAGCTTTTGCAGTAAATCTCCATTACTTACTGACCTTCCCTAAACTGTCAGTTGTCACATTCTTTTTATAATTTTTAGGGTGTGAATAGAGTGAGAGCCTGATGCCGAGCGGAGTCGAGCCGAGCGAGAAGAACATTTGTATCTAAGAAGCGCTGACTTTTTTACTTTTATGTCAAAAAAGGTAAACATGAACAAAGTAAAGAAGCACGCAAAACGCTTTGAAACTGTTTCCTCTCACTCATCGGTTTTGCTCTCAGCTGTTGTCGGCATTCACTGTGTTATACACAAGCTTATTTGTGTTGACTTATGTAATCAAGTATGTAATCAGTTTGATTGCATTGACAATCTCGGTTCGGCTTTCAGCGCCTACTCTGTTTGCACCCTTAGGATCGCTAATACTTTCACGCAAAAATGGCGTAGAAACCTCTTGTAATAATTTCGGACAGTCCTCATATTTATTTATAAGTCTCTATAAAAATCAGGCATTCTTTTGTCCATTTATGATCTTATCCTGCAAGTATATAAGTAAATATTAAAACTAGTATTCCTCTTAAAAAATATAAAATATAAATAGCTGCGGACCCCGGCAACCCTAATTTTAAGCATTTCGCATTTTCCGCAATTTTCCATGTTTTACACCAAGAACTTTCGATTTTTTCATTTGGAGGAATAATTTCACACAAAACTTCTTACTAAGAAATCAATTTTCTATTTTTCCAAATTTCGGACTTTTCCGTATTTTTCAATTTTTTTTTTTTCCTTAAAAATCTTATCCTCTAAAGTATTAAAAAATTATACAAAAATTAGCCCAGCTGTTCTAATTTTATGAATTGCTATACATTTTTACACCATTTTTACATGTATGTATGTATATGTATGTGTATATATTATGGTAAAAAATTAATTTTTTTTTAATTTAATATAATTTCTATTCAATATAAAATTGCTTCTTTGTATAAACATAAATGAGGAATTTCAAAAAAAAAACTTTTTCAAGTTTCCCACTTTCTTATGAGTTACTTGTTTGGGTTTTAATTTCTCCTCTAATAAGGCTTTGTGGTTCGTTCAAAATTTCATCCGAAATATTGGCATACAGATACATGAAAGTTTCTGCACCAGTTTTATTTTGTTTCTAATCTGCCGGCAAATATTTTCATTCACAAAACATTTCCTGCAATAACTTTTTTGGTACTTTGAAATTTTAATTTTTAGTATAGTCTCTGTTTGGAAATTGTTCACCAGCTTTTTTTCGTTTTCTCGTTTGATAATATTGATGATTTGCCAGTGATGACAATACAATACAGTTTACACGAAACTTGTCGGTTTTATTGAATGCTAATGTGCAGTCTTGCTTTAGCTGTGTAAGCAACTATTTTGAAATATAATGTTTAAATTTTTGAATTTAATTTAATATGATCAGAAAAATATTTTCTTCACATTAAATTGATCAGATGTTAATTAAAATGTAGCGTATATCATGTGCAACATTATATCAAAAATACAGTGTGGGAAAACTATTAAGTATGTATTACATCCTTAACAGCCTAACTATAAATAACAATTTTCGTAGATACCAACAGAGTAGCAGGCTTAAAGCTATTGGGCAAAAGTTCACCTGATCCTTGATAGCTTTTCGTTTACAAACATGTTAATGGGATCTTGTTACATAAAACAACTCTTCACAAGTAATTATAATTAATTAAATGTACAAATTTATTTTTTATATAAAACCATTTTCACAATGAAAAAGTAAAAGAAATTAAAATGATAAAGAAAAAATTAAAAAAAAATTTATAATAAAAATTTTATGTGGAAGAAAAAGCTTTCGGTAATAGATTTATGTGATTTTAATTCAGCACGCCCGCTTTTAAGCAAATGCTGTGGTAGTTATAGATGAAACATTTTAATAAGTATTATAAATAAATTTCTTTAACATACGCCCTGGGATATGCATTATATAGTAAATTGTAATGTTTAACTTGTAAATATTCCCATGCAAAGATTACATTTGTATTAAATATACAAATTTCTTCTTACATTATCATATTGAATATATAAATACTTCTGAATAGTTATTTTGTGTGTATACATTTAATAAAATCTTGTGTTTTTACTTGCCTAAAATTATGCAATAATACAAGAAAATTTTGCAATATTTTTATAGAATGAAAGCTCAACCAGTGTGTGTGTGTGTGTGTGTGTGTGTGTTTGGTCTCGAAATGAAAGCAATAAAAGCAAAAGTTTTCCTTATGTAATATATGAAACATGTACATATGCTAAAGAAATCTGTTTACATACTCATGCATACATACATACGTTTGTTTGCACATACATACATAAATTAAGGCTACTGGCTTTGGGCTATGCACTGCACTACATGATAATTCATGCCTATAATGACTTGAAATTTTTAACAATATTGCTTATTAATAATGCAAATGTGTATTTTGTTTTCTCTGTTAGGCAATAAATCTTTTAGCTTTTAATGTTTTTGTGTATATTAAAATATTGATCGTGTATTGCAAGCATTTAGGGATTTAGATTTACTTTCCTGTTTTAAGTTTCCATTAAAATAAATATTCATATTATTTGACTGTTCATGATGCAATAATACGAACCAAAAAATTAAATGCTTTTATCTGTTGAAGTGAATTTCATGCAGTTGTGCGAGTACTTGCCATCCTTTTGACAGTCGGCTTAAAAAATATCTGATAAATTATTCTCCTGTAAATTTTTAATTATTTTACAAACAACAATACTTTGACTGGTTGTATTTTGTAATTTGGTGTATTCCAATATGCTCTTTTCACGCGGACATAAATGCACAGTTTGCCTTATTTATTTTGAAACTTGAACATTTTATTGTTTTTTGCATTTGTATTTATTTGTATTTAGGGTTTTGTATATTACATGTTTGCCTTCCATATAAAGCAAATTATTGTGGGAGTCATTCACATGGGGCACGGGGTATGCGAAACACAAATGGCGTTTACTTTTTATGGAAAAATTGGCAACGAAATGAGAAATAAAAGAAAAAAAAAAAGAAAAACAATTTTCCAGCCGAAAATGGCTGAAAGTGCTTTCATCGAAAAAAAGAGTGGAATAATAAAAAATACATTAACATACACCATTCATATAGTGCGCTCTGTAGCACCTCCTTTCCCACCGCTTTTCAACCAATTTTAACCATTTTCTTTGTGTGTGTGTGTGTGTGTGTGTGTGTGTTGCGTATTGCACTGTATTAAGATAAACATTTATTTTTATGGCACTTTACCAAGTGTGCAAAAAGGATAAAACTGTATTCATTTATCGCCTAAAGTTTTTCCGAACCACAACTTTTCAAGGATCACATGATATTTTTTATTTAAAAAAAAGCAATCAAGTATTGTTATTTTTGTTTGCTTGAGTATAAAAAGTTCCTCAAGGCTTAACGTTTTTATTATTCGTGTTAAGATAATAAAACATTGTTGTTTTATGTTACCAAATAATTTTCCAACCCACTCTCGTTATTTATTCAGTACGTATGTGAGTTATTTATATGTGCGTGTAGTACTGCACACATTATGACTCTCTTTTACACTTAACAGTTAAGTGTGCCTACTCTTTTTCCGTTTCCGTTTCAGTTTCATTCAATTCAATTTTTTATTTTGTTTGCATATTTTTTTTCCTTTTGTCTGTTTTTTGTTTCCTTTTTTTATTTGTTTGAAACATCAGTGCTGCCAGATAATTCAAAATGCTGTTTCCAGAGAGTAGGAAAAAATTGTAATTGTATTAAATTTATTGAAATCATATATTTAGATACTGGCTGGCTTTGACAGCCAATATTTTCAACGCTTGCTTTTTACGGTGTCTGTAACTGCTAAACTGTTTTGAACAACTCTTGACTGTGGCTATATTGGCTGCTAATTTCGATCATATGAGGGGAAGGACGCCAAGTGGTTTTTCCCTTCTTATAAAAACTGTTAATTGTGATAAATAAATCGTAGTGTATAACCGTGCAAATCCAGCAGCGCACAGTATTGTTTTTAGCACTCCAAGCAAATCACTCTTATTCCGTTTACCATCGCCGTTGTCATCGTCATCATCATTAATTTAATATCAGTGCCAATTTTTATCGACATCCTTATCCATTCGATACAAAACTTGTTGAACGAATGCAGCGATGTCGATAACTTATCGCTTTTTCAAGCAAAGCTCTAATAATTTCGCAATTTGCTTTCTTTTGTTTTCAATTATTATTAAAATATTTTCTTGATAACTTTAAACAACAAAAATCTGTTTTGTTCGCTTTTATAATTCTGATTCGAATGATGAAAAAAAGGTGGAGGGGGGAAAAATTAGTCTTACAAAGAAGATTAATAAGGCAGAAATCAAACAAACATATTCCATTTACCTGATGAAAAGTAAGTAATAAATGAAAAATATGCTTTTTATTTGCCAGGAGTGAATTTCTTATATGTTTGAAAGATTTAAAAATTTTTTCCACTTTAATTATGAGCTGGAGAGTATAACACCACATTCCAAAGTGGGATTCAGATAGGCGCATATTTCAAACACCTTAAAATTGGCTAGAACGTTAAGGTTTTTAACTCAAGGATTGTCATCCTTGATCACTGTAATTTGCTCTTCTTTTTTTGGGGGTGTAGGGCATTTAATATGGTTGAAACTCTTTGCCATTGCTCCTCAAAGTATCAACCTTTTTCGAAACCTTTGGCAAGTGAGTAACAGCATTTTAAAAAACTAATCAATAAATTATTTTAAGTATTTATTTTAATAGAAAATAAATTATTTACAATATTTATACAGTGTTTATTCACATGATCGAAAGAAGTCTTAATTAGTATTCGTATAAAGGCTGCCCCAAAATGGGCATAATATTTGGAGCTTTGGCAGTAAATCTCCATTACTTACTAACCTTCCCTAAACTGTCAGTTGTCACATTCTTTTTATAATTTTTAGGGTGTGAATAGAGTGAGAGCCTGATGCCGAGCGGAGTCGAGCCGAGCGAGAAGAACATTTGTATCTAAGACAGTGAACTCGAGAAGAAGCGCTGACTTTTTTACTTTTATGTCAAAAAAGGTAAACATGAACAAAGTAAAGAAGCACGCAAAACGCTTTGAAACTGTTTCCTCTCACTCATCGGTTTTGCTCTCAGCTGT
Source organism: Ormia ochracea (assembly GCA_963402855.1). Lineage (NCBI taxonomy): Eukaryota > Metazoa > Arthropoda > Insecta > Diptera > Tachinidae > Ormia > Ormia ochracea. Next base: position 8,796,827 of record OY727106.1, read on the forward strand.
TGTCGGCATTCACTGTGTTATACACAAGCTTATTTGTGTTGACTTATGTAATCAAGTATGTAATCAGTTTGATTGCATTGACAATCTCGAGTCGACTTTTAACGCCTATTTTGTTTGCACCCTTAGGATCGCTAATACTTTCACGCAAAAATGGCGTAGAAACCTCTTGTAATAATTTCGGACAGTCCACATATTTATTTATAAATCTCTATAAAAATCAGGCATTGTTTTGTCCATTTATGATCTTATCCTGCAAGTATATAAGTAAATATTAAAACTAGTATTCCTCTTAAAAAATATAAAATATAAATAGCTGCGGACCCCGGCGACCCCAATTTAAAGCATTTCGCATTTTCCGCAATTTTCCATGTTTTACACCAAGAACTTTCGATTTTTTCATTTGGAGGAATAATTTCACACAAAACTTTTTTACAAAGAAAAACTTTTTTTTTACCACTAAGAATTCAATTTTCGATTTTTCCAAATTTCCGACTTTTACGGATTTTTCAATTTTTTTTTTCGTAAAAAACTTCTCTAAAGTATTAAAAAATCATACAGAAATTAGCCCAGCCGTTCTAATTTTATGAATTGCTATACATTTTTTACACCATTTTTACATGTATGTATGTATATGTATGTGTATATATTATAGTTGGTAAAAAATTTATTTTTTTTTAATTTAATATAATTTCTATTCAATATAAAATTGCTTCTTTGTATAAACATAAATGAGGAATTTCAAAAAAAAAACTTTTTCAAGTTTCCCACTTTCTTATGAGTTACTTGTTTGGGTTTTAACTTCTCCTCTAATAAGGCTTTGTGGTTGGTTCAAAATTTCATTCAAAATATTGGCATACAGATCCATGAAAGTTTCTGCACCAGTTTTATTTTGTTTCTAATCTGCCGGCAAATATTTTCATTTACAAAACATTTCCTGCAATAGCTTTTTTGGAACTTTGAAATTTTAATTTTTAGCATAGACTCTGTTTGGAAATTGTTCACCAGCTTTTTTTCGTTTTCTCGTTTGATAATATTGATGATTTGCCAGTGATGACAATACAATACAGTTTACACGAAACTTGTCGGTTGCTTCTTTGCGATACAAAACTTGTTGAACGAATGCAGCGATGTCGATAACTTATCCTTTTTTTAAGGAAAGCTCTAATAATTTCGCAATTTGCTTTCTTTTGTTTTCAATTATTATTAAAATATTTTCTTGATAACTTTAAACAACAAAAATCTTTTTTGTTCGCTTTTATAATTCTGATTCGAATGAGGAAAGGGGGGGAAATTAGTCTTACAAAGAAGATTAATAAGGCAGAAATCAAACAAACATATTCCATTTACCTGATGAAAAGTAAGTAATAAATGAAAAATATGCTTTTTATTTGCCAGGAGTGAATTTCTTATATGTTTGAAAGATTTAAAAATTTTTTCCACTTTAATTATGAGCTGGAGAGTATAACACCACATTCCAAAGTGGGATTCAGATAGGCGCATATTTCAAACACCTTAAAATTGGCTAGAACGTTAAGGTTTTTAACTCAAGGATTGTCATCCTTGATCACTGTAATTTGCTCTTCTTTTTTTGGGGGTGTAGGGCATTTAATATGGTTGAAACTCTTTGCCATTGCTCCTCAAAGTATCAACCTTTTTCGAAACCTTTGGCAAGTGAAAGATTTATTTCCATCTCCTCCATGAACTTGGTGAATTGGCCACTGATTCTAATTTTTTTTCTATTTTACCATTTTTTTTTTTTGGAATCCTAGATTGTAACAAATTAAAATGGGAGGAGTAACACTGACGGCGTGAATAACAGTGAATGACACTGACGATGACAGCAGAGTCAATTTAAAGCGATGCTGTCGTTAACGTTGCATACGGAATACCAAAAATATATCAACACTTATCGATAAAACCTGATATTGATAATGGGCATACCGATTTACAAACATCAACACAAACCGATATCGTTTCGTATTGATGACAATAAAAAATAAACAGTAAAACTATATGTGTATGCCACATATCAGACATTGCGTGTAATTATTTAATTACTACATCAGCCAGGTCAAGGTCGTGCACTTTCCCGTTTCGCTAATCGCCGATCAGAATAGGCCCCCAAAATGGTATTATTTAACACCATTAGATTGCTTTTTATGGAGATATTTGTATGCACAGGTCTATGCCTACCGCGAGTGTGTTAAAGGAGGAGATTTAACGCTGCATCAATGAAATTCACGACTCGGGAATACAACTTCTCACTGTAGACTGGTTACTAATCTTATTTTATTTCTCAGCGCAGTGTATGTGGAAAATATACTTTTCAGAGTTGATTTCACTTAATTAATTTTAAAGTTTCTAAAGTCATTACGATAGCAAATGATGAGAAATTTATTGTTCGTGAACGTGAAATGAATCTCAAAATAATTGGCTTTTATTAATTTTGAAATAAACTCATTGCCTTTACTAACTGCAGTATGCGGTATATTTTTAGCTTTTGGTCTGTCGTCACTATTATAACGTGGCCCTTTAACCGACTTAACCACATGCGTTACTTATGTGCATGTGCAGAAAATATATCCTATTTCTATATGCATTTATATGCGTCACCATTCCTCTGCGCTCCTGCCTCTCCGTCGTTGCTAGCTGAAACGAAAGCAATACATTTGCAACTGCCTACAACTACTGGCTGCATTTTTATCCCTTAACGCAATAACTTTGTCATTATGTTATTATTTCAAGCGTATCCTTATTTTCCACTTGCTGGCCTCCCCCTCTCCCCGCTTTTAATTTTTGAGCATCTCCTATGTTGGCTTTTGCAATACTGCATGATACATTGCATTGCAGTTTTCTAGGCGTAGCTTTCGAAGCTTGCAAAGTACTGACAGTGTATTTAGGTTGTAGTTTTGCGTAGGTTTGAGTAGGTTTTGTAAGTGTGTTAGTGGTGGAATGTTTCGATGAGGAGCACACAAATCCATTGTTTTAACTGGTGAGAAAATTGCACGACCATATAAATGTTGCAGTCTTTTTCCCATCTTTTTTTTTTTTTTGCCATTTATAACTTATGACACACATTGATATTTATGGCATGAGAGACATGACATGAGATGGTGTTGATGGTGTTGATTTTGTTTTGTTCTATAGATTTTTAATGCCAGTTTTTACTTACAGGATGCGATTTTTTATTTAATATTTTTTGAATAAAGTTTAGATGATAATAGTGCGAATAAAATTTAAATTTAAAATTTGTTGTAAAGTTTCAGAAAAGAGGTTTTTTTTTATGTTTTTTAAAAGCAATTTTTGATTTATTTATATTAGTATTAACTAATATAAATAAATCTAATAATAAATAATATAATAATATAATAATATAATAATATAATAAATCATAATCATAATATAATAAATCAAACCAATATTTTTTTTTCTATTTTAGTATAATAAAAAGGACGAATTTTTTTTTTGCATTTTTTGTTTATATTATTTTCTTAATTGGTCAGGGTGGTGTATAAGCATTGCGACCTTCAAAATTATTTGTTTTATTTATTAAATTTTTTTTATTTTCCTTTTATAAAGAATATTTTATAAATAATTTGCCAAGAGTTTGGAAAATTTTCTTTAATAATAAAATAATAATTTTTAAGAATTATCTGCTGTACGGATATAGATCATATCAGTTGAACGATTATTCATAAATATAATTTGATGTTGAAGTAAATTTATTTCCAATTTCCGTGTATTGCAATGTTTTGTGGCATATAATGTATTTCTTGAATACTTTCAACTTTGTAAAACTTTACATTTAAATTTGATAAATTGTTATACAGCTGCTTAAAAAAAAAGCTTTCAGTCAATAAGTTTTTCCTTTAAAAACCATTTACATTTTTTTTTTTAATAGATTTCATAGAATTTAATTAATTTCAAAGAGATTCTTCGTTTATTTTCTTTATTTCTTTATTTTCAACTTGAAAATTATATTTACTTATATTTTATAATAATCTTTCAAACTAAAAGAATTTTTTAGATACTGTGTTATAATTATATACTATTTTAATGAATGGCCCATTTTTGTATTATAATTATTTTTCCTTTTTTTTATTATAGCCCTAATGGTTGCAATAAAAAAAACGGTACCTTTTGTTATGCTTTATAATATTACATGCCTTTACCTTACACTATATACTATATACTATAACTTTATAATTATATTTAAGGGGAAAATATTCTGTTACATGTAAAAAAATGTGTTTCAGTGGGGTAGAAAGTGAGCAAAAAAAACAAACTTTTCCAACAAAAGGATATTTAATTCAATCAGCCCCAAAGTATGCAACAACCTGGAGATTTTTTTCTCTTTAAAAAAAAAACCAAGTATATTTGAAAAGGAAACTCTAGAAAAAGTGTTGTATGATTTTACTTAAATGTTATTCTAAAAGGTTTTAGAACACAGCATGTTTGTGCATGCATTAGGTTGTCTTGAAGATGTTGTAATTGTAGTATATTTGCTTTAATGTGCACCTTTAATGTGTGGGACGGTAATCTCTACTTATACCCTTAATGCTGGGAATACGCCTCAGACGAAGAAAAAATGTCTGGTCGCGAATATTCGTTTTTACAACTAAAACTGGTTTGTCTGTATGAAAATGATTTACATTATAGTTTTTTATTATTCGGTTTTATGTGAATAATTTGTTATTTGTGTTTCTGTTCATGTTTAAATTGTTGAGATATAAATTATTTTAATTTAGTCACACTGATGGTTTATAGCATTGCTCCTGTTGTTCTCCTACCGTAATATTACCATACAAATGTAATTAGTTATATAATTTATAATAATAAATAATATTTCATTTACATTAATGCTCCATTTAATGTTTTTTTTTTACCTTAAATCCAATCAAGTAACTAAGCAAAAAGTTATCATGGAATACTCGCATTATCGCAAACTTTTTTTCATTTATTTGCTAATGAAATATTTGCGTTTAAAATTGTTCGAGTAAAGTATACTCAAGCAAGCACACTCACTCACGTCCCCATAATTATTCTGCTTTCACATTAAAGGTTATGGCTGTTGTATAACGTCTAAAAACTTTACCTTCTAAATTTGGGTTTTAAAAATTTTTTTTCAAGCTTTTCATGAAGTCTAAGAAAAATTCATTGCAATAACTATTTTCAACTTGGTATATTTATGGAAAAACTCAAAAACTTAACGAGAATTATAAAGAGATTTCTAATATGAAGTCTGCCGTCATTATTGGTCTCTGTGGTTTTAAAAAAGAAAAATAAAAATTAATTTGTGGCAGGATAACTCAAAGAGCATTTCTGCCGGATAACAAGTTGAGAATGCAGTTGACTTTTACAGAAGAACTTCTATTAGATAATAAAACGTAATTCATTAAACACTTAAAATCTTCAGTGGTTGACCTCGTACGTTGAGGTATTTATGCTGTGACACTTTGCCTTTTTTAAGTGCTCTAAATATATACCAAGAAATAAATGGGGTTATTTGTGGGGGACAGCCGTAAGGTATCATTGTTTGCAGTCGTTAATTATTCTTCTGATAAAATTTTGTAAGTGCCTGATAAGTTTGTATGGGTGTTGGTGAATGATCTTTTGGGGTGGAAATGGTTGCTTTAATTTAAGCTACATGCCACCGTATCCTTGCCAAAGTTTCCTTTCCTTGCTTTTCCGCCATCGTGAGTGTTTGTTCTTTGCCATTTTCATTTCTGAACCACCTCTGATAATGATGATGACGACTACAATGGTTTTGTTGCTGTTTTTCTTGCTTCCAAGTATAGTTTGTGTTCCAATTTTCATACCAGCTCTAAGGGTCCTTTTGTTTTATTTTTCATGTCTTTTGTGTGTTTTTTTTTTATATATATATTTGTTTTTATTTTTAAGGATTTTGCTTCAAACAGTTTCATGTTTTTTCCTCTTTCCCTTTTGTGTTGTTCATTTTCCATTATTTTGTACTATTTTTCTCTCTTTTTTTATTTATTTTGTGCTGTTAAGTTTTGGGTGGCATTTGACCTTTTAGTTAACTAACTCAACGTATCACCAAGCAACCATCCTGTAAATATTTTAAAGTTTTCAATGTGTGTCACTGTGCTGTTTAATAGTTAGACGTTTCGTTACTTCTCTTACTTTTTTACGAAGAATTTCTTTGTATACTTAACAGCATGTACGAGTGTAGTGTACATATATTTCCAAAAAAGAAGAAGAAAAGAAAAAGAGTTTAATCTCAAGGACTTTTAGGCTAATTGTTTTTATGTGACTGCCATATTTGCTTCGAGTTAATTTTGTTTTCATTCTTGTCATCCTGCTGGCTCCCTCACTCACCAAAATTGCCATTATGTTTAATTCTTTAAAAAACACAAGGATTATTTATTAATCCCCAAAAGTATACTACAAAGTTTTCTTTTAAAAAAGTTTTCTTTAACAATTGTTTCCAAGAATAAAGTTATACAAACATTTGTGAATGGTATACATCTTAAAAAAAAAATTGTTTCGGAATTTTGTGAAATTCTATTGTGCTGTAAATTAAATAAATCCCTTTATATTTAAAGTATTTTAAATGATCCTCCTGTGTTGTGTGAAAATTCTGACTTATATTTTATTTTTGGCTTCATTTAAAATTGTTAATACTTTAAGATAACACAAAACTTTATGTGTGAGTCCTTTAAAGTCGCTGCTTTCGTTTGCAAATGCAACAATTCCAAAATATGTCAGCTTTGTGTTTGTGTCACCACGGACACAAACCATATGATTTAACAGACTTCTGTCCACGTCATAACATAGCTCTGTTAGACTTGTAAATCAGGGAGTGCACATTCTAAATGGAATTCTCGCCACATTTATTTATGGAATAAAAAATTTAAATAGGGGGCAAGTGGGCGACTCCAAGTACTTTATAAAAACACCAGAACCCGTTGTCCTTCAGGGGAACGGAAGGAGCTGTGTGGCAAAAAATGTTTGGATGATGATATCTAACCATTCAAATATCTAAAATTTTTTATTTTAGTGAAGTCTTTTGCCGTTTATTGAATTTTCAAATTTGGAAATCCACTAAAGGATAAATTCCAGGAGTCGGAAGGCCATGGGCTGCTAAAAATCACTAAAAAAATCGTAATGTTTTGTGTTATTTTATTATTATTAAATGTGTTACGTGCCTGAAAAAAACGATATAGAATGGGAGAGAATCTTAGCAAATTTTAATTGATTTTTTCATCCACTAAAGGATGAATTCCAGGAGTTGGAAGGACATGGGCTGCTAAAAATCACTAAAAAAATCGTAATGTTTTGTGTTATTTTATTATTATTAAATGTGTTACGTGCCTGAAAAAACGATATAGAATGGGAGAGAATCTTAGGAAATTTTAATTGATTTTACTTGTTTGTTACATGCAGTGATTTGCAGTAGCACGAATCATATAATGCTGGAATGCATATGGTTTGGTCTTGTGTCAATAAAATTCTTAATCACCACGCCATATAAAGTGTTGGCCATAATTGTATGAAACTGATAAAAACTGAATTTTATGTTCGCAGAGTCATGCAAATATTGACTATTAACGTGTGAGATATAACTGAAGCCAATTTTCGCTGGTTTGGTTTATAGGTTTTTGCAATGAGAGGATAAAGCTAAAACTGTAAATAGATCCGAATACTTCCAACTGAACTGAGGTGTTCTGATCTTTACTTTGGCTTTCTGGAATAATGATAATTTCTTCTGCATCTTCAGTCATCTTCAATTTGGTTCAAAATCTTCACTCCTCATCTTTAATTTTTTTTTTCTTATAGATATGTATATTTGGTATATATCGGTTATCTGCTGCCAAAGTAGACATTTTTCAAAAAAAAGGCAAAACGTCAGCGTAGGTGTCATCAAATCATGTACAAGTAAAATGCTTCCATTGAAACAGCCTGAAACTGTATTTGAAATGGGACAAAAAAGTAAAAAAGAAGGAAATTAAAAAACCCATTTACGTTTTATATTAACTAATTTGCAATAGTATTGGTATCTTTAGAAAAAGCAGATGGACCCTAAGATATACTGCAAAGGATAAGAAGTACACAAGTTGTAAACAATATTTCATTTTGACTTTAATTCTAATTATAAACATTAAGGTGTAACAACTACGTCAACTACGAATTTCGAAGGTCGAAGGTTCCACCCCTAACTCCGGCAGTCATAAAATGAAAAATTTTCTTGAAATTTACTCAAATGCTTTAACGTTTCATGTGCTAATTATTGTGTTAAAATGTGTTTTAGAGATGAAAGCTTATTTTGCCGTTAGTCCTTAGCTGTATCCTTATACATTTTATAACCAAAATAAATATTTTTAATGACCGTCCTTTTATCTTCTTTGCAATAGTGCGTTTCGAATTTAAACAAAAATCCATACAAATTGTGCCAGTGGCTACCAAAAATAGGTTAAGGATGCCTGTTGCAACAGGACAGGGTCTATATCTACATACGTCTCCACAAGCTGCCAGCACCACATTTCACCCAATTCGAACACTACGTTCTATGAGTAGCGGGTTTCCTCTGAGTGCTTGGTATTAAAAAAAAATTTTTCTTTAACCGGAACGAAGAAGCATATATTGCTTCTGTATTTCAATGCAGTGCATTAAAAAAAATTCAAGGACTTCCATTAAAGCTAAAATCAAAACATCAATTTTGTAATTTTAAAAAAATTTTTATTGTTTTGAAAAAAAAAAAAAAAAAACAAAATGTGAAAAATTGTAAAAAATATCCGCTTCTTATTAATGCCTATTTAACCATATTTCGCTTTAATGAAGAGTTAAAAAGCATTCAAAAATTAGCCGTAATACCATCACTGCTTGTTAAGTATTTGTGAAAACGGAAAATAAATGTATGAATTTATTGTATACACGTTTATATTTACAAGGACTTTAGTTATTATTATGTAGCCGTAAGTTATGCTACATTTAACGAGTCGTTACTCGTACATTTAATTTAACTTCATGACCAAAGTAATATTTTTAATGGGGGCTCTTTTATCATCATTGTAACAGTGTGTTTCGAATCACAAAAATTGAATTTAATTTTTATAGCCAATAGATTTTAAAGTGTCACGTTTTCAATTATAAAAGGGGGAAAATGGAAATTCATTTTAAATCTTCAAATTATTTTGTAGAAATTAAGGACTTGTATTTCATTTTCTTTAATTTAAAGAGGCTTTACATTTTAAGCTACAGACATATTTTTATTTTGTAGCATCAATATTTTAGGGCAGGTAAGCAAGTAAGATTGTACGTTTGCATATAGAACACGGAGACATGAAGAAATAAATAACTTATGAGCTGATGCTGACAAAGCTTAGTATAGTTGAAAGTTTGATTCACGATAAATTTTGCAATTGTTAAACTTTTTAAATCCCGTTTAAAATTACTTTACGCATTACTATGTAATTTCTTCTGTGCTTTGCTTTTAAATTGAATCTTTTGCCATGAAGCATATTTCATTATTTTATTATAAATATTAATAATAATAATGATATGGAGTTTTGTATGCTTCATTTATTTTCATATGTCATATCCCATGGTAATAAAATTACATTTTATTCTGATAATTCCTTAAAATGCTATGAAATATAACTTTTTTTTAATTACTATAGTAGGTGGTAGAGTGGCATCAATTAATTATAATAAAACATTATCAATTTATTATATGATTTCAACCGTGCTGTTTATTTTAACAACCTTTTAATTATTCGTCTATGGATTTGTTTAATTGTGAAACCAAATACATGCACATTTATTTCACTTTGTTTATTTTAAATACATTTTTAAAAAGCCTTTAAGTATGCAATTTAATTTGCATTTAATTAAACACAACTAATTGCAAATTAAGTATGCTGAATTTACAATGAAAATATGCATTTGCCTGTTTAAAAACATGTACATATATGTATATACCAATATATGTATATACATATAAAAAATAGACGATTTATCTCATTGCAAAATATAAGCAGAGACTGTGATAAAGACGTACAAACAGAGAGCATAAGAAGAGACATATTGAGATTGTATTGGTTCGAATTAATGAAATATAATATGTTTCATGACTAAGAAAATTTAGTTACTTTTCGTTTCCTCTGTATTTTATACCCCGAAAGATTTGGTTAGGTGCGGATCTGCTAACACTAGTGTCATGACTAAGAAAATTTATTTACTTTTCGTTTCCCCTGTATTTTATACCCCGAAAGATTTGGTTAGGTCCGCATCTGCTAACACTAGTGTCATGACTAAAAAAATGTACTTACTTTTCGTTTCCTCTGTATTTTATATCCCGAAAAATATTGTTAGGTGCGCATCTGCTAACACTAGTGTCATGACTAAGAAAATGTATTTACTTTTCGTTTCCTCTGTATTTTATACCCCGAAAGATTTTGTTAGGTGCGCATCTGCTAACACTAGTGTCATGACTAAAAAAATGTATTTACTTTTCGTTTCCTCTGTATTTTATACCCCGAAAGATTTTGTTAGGTGCGCATCTGCTAACACTAGTGTCATGACTAAGAAAATTTAGTTACTTTTCGTTTCCTCTGTATTTTATGCCCCGAAAAATATTGTTAGGTGCGCATTTCTTAAGACTATTTTCATCTGTATTAGCAATTGTTTCATTCAACGCCTCAAGTTCTTGCTTTGGTTCTATTCCATTTATGGGTAATTCAGTCAGAATTGGATTGGCAGCTGGTCAGAGAGTATTTGATACCTTTAATAAAATTATAGAGTGCTCGCAACAGGATAAATAATTTGAAATTGTTCCTACTATATTTTGGCAATTTTGACACGTGTATCACAAGCCACAACCACCATTAGCCGGATGTTATTTAAGTTAATTTACATCCTTGTGAAGGAGTAACAGCCATTTTTTTTGTACAAACCAGTTGTGTCCTTTTTAACAATTAAAAAGCGATTCTGCTGTCTTATGGTTTATCATTCATTACAAACCTTTAAAAAAAGCCTTGAAATTGGTTTGGCAAACAACAAAATCAATATAAGAAAATGGGCACCAATTAAAAAAACATTACGAGTTCTGAATTTTAACATATTAAGTAAAAACTTTATATATGTATGTATATATTTGCTTAGGATGTGTATCAAATAGAGAAGAGTTCTCGCAAATAGTAAGAGAAATATTGGCAAGTAAGATAAAGTTGATGTTAAACATAAAATATTCTGTAGTGGTGACGAAAAAATAGTTATTTCAATGGGTATGTAGGAAGGATAAAATCAAAGGTACGAATAAGATTGACAACACAAATAAATACCGAGCACCTCACTGTACAGAGAAGAGTCACCCCGGTACATAAAAAACACTACAATATTGTATGATAGAAATGTTACATATAATAAATAGCCCCTCCCAAAGTAAGGATAACCTATAAAATAAATACCGGAAATAGCGAACGCACATAGAGATCACGCTCTTTTAGTTAACAAAACTGCAACAATGACAGCAGACGCCTTTAAAGATAAGTTTTTCAATTAAAAGCTTTTTATTTAATTACTTTTACACTAAATTAACTATTTTTCCATTAATTATATTCGAAAGTTGTTCCAGAAGTAGAATATTGGAGAGGTTCGAAATATTGAATAAAATATATAAGAACCATAAATAGAAAAATGCCAGAAATAGAAAATAAACTGTAATTTAATAGAAGCCAAAAAAAAAAAAGGGTTTTGTAGGTACGTTTTTGAAATAAAGTGAAAGCTTTAAGAGATTCTACCAAATTTAAAATACTTTTTATGTATTTTTTTTTTTTTTTGCTCTCTTGACTAGAATACTAAAATGGTAAGACTGCGTTCACACGAGTCTAGGTTTAATTTTAATATTGACCGTCTTTGTCGAGAGAGACGAGACGTATACTGTCGATACGTTTTCATTTCTTATTCATAGCAATACACTTTTACACACACTTATTATAAACATTAAATACATAGATTTGTAATAAAGCCTGTCATAGTGTGGACGAGGAGGTAGTTCTAAAAAATGGGTGAGGGGCATGCTTGATTAAATATGAATAAACGCCGTGGGATAGTAGTGCATGAGCCTCTCATAAATGTTATATTACTATAGTATGTCTGTGCGTATAAGTATGTGGGTGTGTTTATTTTTCCAAAAGTAAAATGACAATAAAACTTTTCTTCTCACTGTCTTAATTATTAGTTAATTATTTATTTATTGGGTCTCACTGTCTTATTTTATAATCGTATTTAAAATATTATTTAAATTATTTAGCCCACCTTCAGGCTGCTCCCCTTTTCTTTGGCAAAAATATCACTACTGTTAGCAAATAATTTCCAGCCATTTAAATACATACATATTTATCTATGCTAATATGCAAATATACATATGGTACTGAATTGAACAATATATGCATGTATGTACGTGCATACGCTTATACATTCGCACACACACACACACATACACATTTATTTTATGCTTTGTCATTCTGATTCCACACACATTTATTAAATTTTATGATTTTATCAAACTTAAAATAAAATACATTTTCTACAACGTACTTATTTCATCTTAATATAACTAATAGAATAGATTTATATTCATTATTTCGTCAGTGTATGCAAAAGGGGAATAAAAATGAAAAACAAAAAAAAAAAAAACACAAAAAAAAACAGAAAAAACGATTTTTTTTTTTTTTTTGAAAATAAAAATGATTCTCTTTTCTGTAGAACAAAATCGTTGTAGCATTATGTTGTCTTCTTGTCTCTGCGTCTCAACTTAGACACAGACTAAATGTCGTAGTGAAAACTTTATATATTTTTAGATTTTGTTCATTATTTTTTATTTCCTTTATTTTGTTATTGTACAACATTCGTATTATGAAATGGCGTACATTAAAATTATTTGTTGAAATGAAACAGAGAGGAGGAATTCTATGTATTTGTATATTTATAGAAAACTATACACAACTACATACATCGCAAGCAGAGAGTGTTTTAAAAAATATGTATGTGTGGCTGTGTATGCATGCACAGCTGTAAATGCGTTCGTAACTACATATGTAGTATATGCATACATATACATACTAGATATTTGTTACTTTTGCTTTTATTTCAAGATACTACACTTTTTACTGGTCCTGAGCATTTACACTGTTTCCCAAAAAAAAATATTTACAATTTTTATATGTGTAGGCAGAAAAAAATTTTTTTTTTTTATTTTTTTTTCTTAATATTACAATTTCATCGGCAAATTATTTTTATATGATGCGAGTGTTCCATGTAAAATGAAAAATACCACGAATTTGAAAATTTTCATTAATTGCCTCTAATTCGGTAAGCAGTTTAATAGCCCGACTATAAATAGTAAGTAAATTCAAGCGGAAAATATGTGTTTGGAAGGAGAACTGCTAAAGTTAATTTACTATCAATGGAGGGTTGCCAGCAAGCAGCAATTCAACTAAATGACATTCTGCTGTTGTACATAATGGATCTGGTAGCTAAGTCGTCATACGTATTCATTATTGTGTTCACAGAAAAAAGTTACATTACAATTTTTTTTTTTTTTTTTTTTTTTAAAAAAAACAAATTAAATGCCTTGTTTTTAACACACAAGTATTACATACTTTTCAATAGATATTGCTCAGTATTTATTTGTATGCTCAATAAAAATCAAACTACAGTTGTTTACTAGAAACTCGTGACAAAAGACCTTAAATGCCACCACAAAATATCTTTGGATTTCATTGGATTTATTGCCATAGTAACTCTCATTTAATTCAGCATATTTTCAATAAGCGGAAAATATTTTTTGATTTATTTACTCAATAAAAAAATATATATATAATTAAATAGTTTTTTCCTAAGAATATTTTCTTTACATTTCGGGTTTTTTCTCTAGTTTAATGGATTTTGCCAAATACATCAAATAAACTATAGATACGGCTACTGCCAATACTGGTCTAAAAATTCAAATTCCTTCTAGATAACTTCTTTTTTTTTTTTTGTTTGGTCTGTGTCATAATATTGCTCTGCATGTCTCTTGAGAGATGCTTTCTATATATTAAGAATGGAAATATATTTTCTTATTCAATAAAAAAATTTTTACTTTCCTTTTTATTTTTCCCTATAATTACAAGTAATTACATCCCCTGGTTTTGTGCGAGAAATAATGATTTTATATTTTGTTTATCAATTAAATGTATTTCATTATTAATGTTACAGCTTCTGTCTGCCTTTCTAAAATACTGTAATTTGCGGATTTATTTGCGAAATTTTAATAAAATTTTATCTCCTTCCGTTAACGATTTGATGATGAGTGTTTAATAAAAATAAACTTGAAACTCGTACTATAAATTTTTATTAAATTTAATTGCATGGTTTAGATTTTAATTAACATACACCACGAATTGTAAATACACTACCATTTAATTGAAGATTGTACTGATAATTATAATTTAGGTGTTATCGATGCATTTACTACGAAATACTTTTTCATATAATAACTTAAATAATTAATAATTTCAAAGAATTTTAAAGACACATTGCCCTTAAAAGTATCGTAGTGCAAAATATTTCAATACCATTCTCATTATATTTGATCGAGTTTAAGATCTTTTTTTATTTATACAAAATGTTTTGTATTTTCGATATTTAAAATTCTTTATTTAAGGATTAAATATATTTAAGAATCAATTTAAAGTTTATCATATTAAAATTACTATTAATTGTATTTTGTTAAGATTTGTATTAAATTTCAGAACACATTTATCAGTTTGTAAAGCCTAAAATATAATTTTTATATTGCCGATAAAATCATGAATTTCAAGCTTAAAAATTTTTCCAAAAAGACTAATTTTGAATAGATTTTGAATGGAAAACATTTCAAAATGTAAATGAATATCGATTTAAAAGGGGAATTTTTAATATTAATGCATTGAATTATTACTTTTTTTTTACACAGAGCCAAAACTGTCTCATAGAATTAAGAAGATTTTCTCTATGAAACGTTTTTAGGCAAAGGGGTATCCCAGCAGAAAGAAGCGAAGATTTTTTTAAAGGGATTCCTTATTATTTTTATGTGGTAAATCTTATTAATTTTATCAAAAAGGAAAACACATAAAATCAAGAAGAAAACTTGTTTTTTTTTTGGGCACAAAAAAACAATTCATAGAGAAAAACTTCTTGATTTTATTAGTTTTTCTTCTTAATTACATAAAAAGTGGATTTCTTCTTCATTTCATTAGGTCATCTTATTAATTTTTTTAAAAAGGTTTTCCTTATTGATTTCATTAGGTTGCATTCTTGATATTTTCAAAAAGGTTTTCTTCTTGATTTTACCAGTTTTCTTGTTATTTCAAAAATATGAAATAACAAATACAGATACAATTTTTTAAAGTTTTTTTTTGCGTTTTATTTTTTCCTTGCAGCAGAATCTTTGATTTACATATCATAATCTTTTTGCACTTGACATAATGAAATTAAACTTTTAGTTAGTGAATAATTTAATAAAAAAAAAAACAATCTTTTTACTAAATCTGAGTTAATACGTAAGTAAAATGCGCTTTTTTTAATAATAGTAAGTTTGTTAACAAATTGTGTATAAAGTTTATATGTATTATAGTACTGCCATGACCGAAGAAAAGAATTTAACAGAAGATATTCAAAACCATTAATCGGCCCGACAAAATCCAACCTTCAACTAGTGGCACCTTGTAGTAATGGGCATAAGTAATTATAACAACGTATTTATTTAAGCAAATATATGTAATTTATATATGTAAAAAGCCAGTAATAATACTAGTAATAATAATATTTACTGTTTACTATTATATTAATGCATATAGAAATAATAAATAAATATAAAATAAAATCAAGAAGTTTTATTTATAAAAAATTCGAGAAGAATACCTAGTAAAATCAAGAAGAAAACCTTTTTGAAAAAATCAAGAAGAAAACCTAGTAAAATCAAGAAGAAAATCTTTTTGAAAAAATCAAGAAGAATACCTAGTAAAATCAAGAAGAAAACCTTTTTGAAAAAATCAAGAAGGAAACCTTTTTGAAAAAATCAAGAAGAATACCTAGTAAAATCAAGAAGAAAACCTTTTTGAAAAAATTAAGAAGAATACCTAGTAAAATCAAGAAGAAAACCTTTTTGAAAAAATCAAGAGGAAAATCTTTTTTAAAAAATCAAGAAGAATACCTAGTAAAATCAAGAGGAAAACCTTTTTGAAAAAATCAAGAAGAAAACTAGTAAAATCAAGTAGAAAATCTTTTTGAAAAAATCAAGAAGAATACCTACTAAAATCAAGAAGAAAACCTTTTTGAAAAAATCAAGAAGAATACCTAGTAAAATCAAGAAGAAAATCTTTTTGAAAAAATCAAGAAGAATACCTACTAAAATCAAGAAGAAAACCTTTTTGAAAAAATCAAGAAGAATGCCTAGTAAAATCAAGAAGAAAACCTTTTTGAAAAAATCAAGAAGAATACCTAGTAAAATCAAGAAGAAAACCTTTTTGAAAAAATCAAGAAGAAAACCTTTTTGAAAAAATCAAGAAGAATACCTAGTAAAATCAAGAAGACAACCTTTTTGAAAAAATCAAGAAGAATACCTAGTAAAATCAAGAAGAAAATCTTTTTGAAAAAATCAAGAAGAATACCTAGTAAAATCAAGAAGACAACCTTTTTGAAAAAATCAAGAAGAATACCTAGTAAAATCAAGAGGAAAATCTTTTTGAAAAAATCAAGAAGAAAACCTAGTAAAATCAAGAAGAAAATCTTTTTGAAAAAATCAAGAAGAATACCTAATAAAATCTATAAGTTTTCATCTTGATTTTTTCAAAAAGGTTTTCCCTATGAAATTAATAAGATGTTCTTCTTGAAAAAAAACCATAGTGATATCTTGTAAATTTTGTTCTATTTTATTAGGTAACTACTAGGCACATTTTGCTCTGTGTAGTTTAGTTTTATTTAAAACGAAAATAAAACTATAGAATTTTAGTTTATCTGTCTATTCTTTCGGCTTTATGCGACAGACAGACAATTCCACATTTTAATTTATTAAAGTAAAAAAAGAAACAGTAATTAAAAAATTTCTCTTTAAATCAAAAACAAAGTATTTCGTGAATGCGAGGTTCTTTTTTATCTGTGTAGCATACTTGTAGGCATGGTGGAATTCTTCTACACTGATTTTCTTACATTCTTTTGTTAAAACCCTGTTCTGCTTTTGACATTCCTTATTACGAATAACAAACACTATAGAAGTAAAAACCATTTAAATTTACAAGCAAATTTTATAATTATTATATTTCTTTTTGCACTCTTATTGCTTGACTGGCATATATTTTATGTTTCTGAAATATTTTTAATAAGAAATCTGACTTTTTTTAATTGCTTACTTACTTGGTTTTCTTTTGTTTTTTTTTCTTTCTTTTCTTTTCTTTTATATTTACAGATCAGAAGCAATAGCAGCATTTAAGTAGAGAAGACAAAAAACAAATAAAACTACACATCCACGAAAGATCTGCTACATTTCAAGTAGAAAGGAAAACGTATCAAGAGAGACAAAATTTTTTGCTATATTTTCTATTGCAAAATATAGTCTTGCCAGCCAACAAGTCATCCAATCAAAACCACAATACGTAAATTTTAAATTTCGAAATATTTTCGTACACAAATTTCTTAATTTTACTGCAAGTACTACAGCAACAATAACAACAACAGCTAAATAAACATTTTCGAAAACATTTCGTTAAAAAATAAATAAAAGCTGAAGAGTGCAGCCATCGCATTCTGAAGAACAAACCTCACAGAGATACTTAAATACTTGCATACATACATATATATCATATAGAAGCGGGCAGGGCAAAAGATTCTTCGACATCTTAAAGGTACTAAAAATTAAACCAGCAGCCAAAAGAAATCGCAATAAATAAAGCAAAACACAAATGTGTGACAAAAGTTAAAAAAGAGAAGAACTAAAACAAATCGCTTTAGCATCGCACAACACGCGGCATTATATCTCCGCCACATTAATCCCCATACACAGCCACACGCAGTCACTTATTCACTCAGTCTGCCGTGCCAGTCGGATACAAAGAAGAAAATTCAATTCTTTAGTCAACTAAATCAACAACCGACAAAGGAAGCAACAAAAACATTTTTTTTTTTTTTTAAGAAGAGAAATAAAATAAAAAAACGTTTCTAAAAATATCCACAATTTCGTTGAAAAGATCAGGAAAATCAGCTGAAAATTACGCCAACCAACCTATACGTACTTAAAACAAAAAGATAGTGATACTTAGAAATATAAAAATAAAAACTTGACGAAAAAAATCTGAAGAGTAAAACCAATTGCTTGTAAAGCGAAACAATTCTTAACGAAAAACATAAAAATCATTTGTACTTGTTATATTGAATATTTGAAAAGAACTTTACTAAACCGAAAGAACGATCTCAGCCTAATTCTAAATAAAAAAAAAAAAAAATTAGAAAATATTCTAAAGAAAACTGGTTGCTTCTAAAGGAAAACTTAAACGTGTTGTCAACGAATTAATAATTGTTATTAAAATAATAAAAGATAAAAAGACATAAGAAATATAGTCGTTATTTAGTTTTAAAGTAAATATTAAATCGAAATTCACGTTTATAAAATTTAACTTGGACGTGCTTTAAATTAATACAAAAAAAAAAAAAAAAAAAAAAATTGATAAAATAAATAAAAGAAATAAATAAAACGAACGCTCAAAGCTTAAGCTCAGTGTAAATCCTACAAGCATTCACTTATTGGAAAGTGAGCAATACATACACTTAAGTTTTCAAATTCATTTCACTGAGAAACTCCCATACGCTGCTCAGAAAAGCTTCATTTGTGATCCAACTGCGTCTGTCAGCAGCAGAAGCAAAATCAATTACAACAAAGTCGTCGTGTGCTGTTGGCACAATTGAATTTATTTATTGTACGCGCTTTTAAAAAACTCTTTCAAAATTCTAGCCCTAACGAATTTCAAACTTCAGCCACAGCAGCCGCCTATGCATAAAATGGCAGCACCTACTGGAGCAGCGCCGCCGGCAGCAATAGAAGGTGCCTTGGCAGCCCCAAAATATGGCACGCTGATACCGAATCGAATTTTTGTAGGCGGCATAAGGTGAGTTCTTAGGAATGCCTTTAAAAATTTTCAAATGTCGTATCTTGTTAAAAGAATTTAAATTAATAAAACAATACAGTGTCAACCAAATAAATTACATTTTTTAAAAATTTACAGAGGCATTTCAGCATAATTTCTCCATAAACTTCAGTATTTAATTAAAAGTATGAACACCTAATTCTATTTTTACGCATCTCCTTTGTCCGATCAAATATCTTATCTTGTTAAAAAAAATTTAAATTAAAAAAACCATACAGTGTCAACCAAATAAATTACATTTTTTAAAAATTTACAGAGGCATTTCAGAATTATTTCCCTACAGCTTCAATAAACTTCAGTATTTAATTAAAAGTATAAACACCTAATTCTATTTTTACGCATCTCCTTTGCACGATCAAATATTTTATTTTGTTAAAAAAAATTTAAATTAAAAAAACAATACAGTGTCAACCAAATAAATTACATTTTTTAAAAATTTACAGAGGCATTTCAGCATAATTTTTCCATAAACTTCAGTATTTAATTAAAAGTATGAACACCTAATTCTATTTTTACGCATCTCCTTTGCCCGATCAAATATCGTATCTTGTTAAAAGAATTTAAATTAAAAAAACCATACAGTATCAACCAAATAAATTACAGTTTTTAAAAATTTACAGAGGCATTTCAGAATTATTTCTCCATAAACTTCAGTATTTAATTAAAAGTACATATGAACACCTAATTCCGTTTTTACGTACCTCCTTTGCATGAGCAAATATCTTATCTTGTAAATTATTAAAACAATACAGTGTCAACAAAATAAATTACATTTTTCTGTTCCACAGATCTATTAGTTTTTACACATTTCAGTGTATTTTACAATAATCTAAATATGTGCTATTTTTTTACCGGATTTTTCTATACGATGTTCCTTCCGATGTTTGTACCCTGTAAAAATAGGATTGGGTGTAACTAATATAATATAAATTATACTAATAAATAAATACAAATAAATACTGAAAAACTTAGGTAAATTTTAATAATTTATATACATACAAGTATATAAATAAATATTTTATAAAAAATTATTGGCATGTGATTCATACATATATATATATATAGATATATATATATATACAGGGTGGGCCAAAAGTCACAATGGGGTTTAAAAATTTAATAACTTTTTTGTTTATTTTTTTTTTTATTTTTTTTTTAAGATTATGAAATATACAAAATGGAAATTTTTTTACGCTAAGTATGGAAAATAATGTCACTTAAATGACCGCCGTTATTAGCTTCGCAATGATGCGCTCTTTTGAGAGCATTTTCCATAACATCTTTCAACATTTGTGGCTGTAGCCCTCGAATTTCTGCAACAATGTTGGCCTTGAGTTCAAGGATTGTCTCGGGCTTGTTGACATATACTCGCTCCTTCAAATAACCCCAAAGAAAATAGTCGCATGCTGACAAATCTGGCGAACGCGCTGGCCAATTAATTTCTGAATTTCTTGAAATTATTAATGGCGACGATATGCTCTTTGCGTTAAAATAATTGATCGCTGATTTAAGTAATAAAATTCTATTATTCTTGTTCTTTGTTCAGTTGTAAATCCCTCCATAATTTATTCTCCAGATGTTATTTATATAATCTTAAAAAAAAAATAAAAAAAAAAAAATAAACAAAAAAGTTATTAAATATTTAAACCCCATTGTGACTTTTGGCCCACCCTGTATATATATATCGTTAGTCTCAGTAGAAGGTCGACTGAAATTATTTTTTCAATATACTTTTTTTTAGTGGTTCAATGTATAAACTGAATATACATAATAAAGATAATACCTCTATGAACTATATATATATATATATATATATATATATATATACTAAAAATCATCAAAAAAAAAAACCAGTTAGAGCGTTTCTACTTGAGACCAACGATATATAAATATAATTGGCGTGAAAAATAATTTGTTTTTACATTGCAGCCCTTAAAATCACACAGAGTGTTGATAAAATTCTTTATAAAGAAAAATGCACTCTCATCTTGAATTTTCTTATCTTAAAACAAAAAAGCATTAGACACTGAGCTTGTAAAAAAAGTTGATAAGCAAATTCCAAAGTGAAGTTGATAATAATTTATAAAACTTAAATTTAATTTTTAATTTTAATTTAATTTTATTTTTAATTTAATTTTCTTTGAACGGTACAAATTTTGCAGTTTTGTAGTTTTTCGCTTTAATTGTGTTTACCATTTCAAAATTACTTTTTTTTTCAAAGCTTTCCTCTAACCATTCAGCTTTATTGTTCGCATTATTTTTATATTTCGTTTAAATATTTTCTTTATTTAAAAAAAATATTTTTATAAAAAATTTTTAAATTAAAAACAAAAAAAAAAAAACATCCATCAGTGCCACAAAATGTAAAAAAAAAATTGTTTGCGTTTTTTTTTCACTGTGACTCTGCCTTTGTTTCATTTCATTTCACATCATTAAATTTAAATTATTAAAAAGCTTATGAAATGTAATTTTCTTTATGATTACAGTGGCGACACAACAGAATCCGATTTGTGTCGTGTTTTTTCCGCCTACGGCAACGTCAAGTCGACAAAAATTATAGTGGATCGTGCTGGCGTTAGTAAAGGTTACGGTTTTGTCACCTTCGAAACGGAACAAGAAGCTCAAAGGCTGCAAACTGATGTAAGTTATTCAAATTTCTTTAAAAAGCTTTTGCTCTTCCTCTCTTTCTATTCTCTTTAAACACGATCTTTAAGAATAAATCATTTAACAGTGATTTAAAAATGAAAAGAAAAAATCCTTTGGCAATTAATATTAACCAATTGTATTTCTTTTTTATTTATTTATTTTTTTTTTATTTATTTATTTTCACAATAAATATAATCCACACATACACACCACTACCACTATCCACCAACTCACACTATGAAACTCAACGGTATACAATGCCCGAATATATAGGATAAAACTCGATATCAGATACACAGATAATCGAAACATACAGATTAAACTAACAAAATCTCTAGAAATGAAGTAATTAAGGTTCTTCAAACATCCGTCTGAGATATCTGTCGCGTATGTATGTGTGTGAAAAAACGTGTCGAGATCGTTATAGAAAAAAGATCTGTAAAAAATGATAAAACAATACAGGGAAGCTCAAAGTTTTATAAACATTTCGTTTTCGTTTTCGTTGTTTATTGAAAATTCTTGTTACAAGTTCAAATTTTATTAATTTTTTTTTTTTTTTTTTATTTATAATTTTCTCGTTATTTAATATATTGCGTTTCAGTTAATACTTTAATAACTCGTTAAAGTCGTTCTAATTCGTTAATTATTTTTCATACTTATAAAATTTTGTTGTTTTTTATTAGAAAAAAATCAGCGTTCGTTTATCAAAAAATATTATTTTTTATAAATGAGTTGAATTGTTTTGCCTACAAATTAAATTTTAAACTCCCAAAAATAATGAAGAAAACTTTGTTTAATAATTTTATGGTTTTTGTTATCGTTACATTGGCTGACAATTATGGATCGATTTTCGGTTTATTTTTAATTAATTAGTAAAAAATTTATTCGTTCAAACAAGCTCTGTCGTTAAAAACCGCAATCAAATCAAAAGTTTTATTGCAAACAAACTTCGGCTATAAAACAAGCAATAATATGTGTTTGTTAGTTGAGGCAATTTTTTTTTTATCGTACTTAAGGCCATGATTCACTATCCTACACAATGGTATGATCACCCAAATATGAAAAAAATGCATTTGTGTGACAGATTCTTTTGACAAGCCGTACGATTTGCAAAAGTTTATATAAGTTTTCATATGAAAACAATTTTCATGCGATCAGAGTTGCATTTGCTTTTATCAGCAATGAAAATATTTGCTTGGATCATATATATATGATAGTGTGGCACCTACAAAGCCATTCTTTTGCGATTTTTCACAATAGAATGGAATCACATCATATTTCGTATGAATGAATTGTTTGAGTCCTTAAAATGCCACTTTTCATGCAATCAGAGTTGCATTTACTACAATCAGCAAAGAAAATATGTGTTTTCATCATTTTGCTACAATTTTTTATAGTAAAATGGAATCACATCATATTTTCCTGTGAACGATTTATGCGATTGTGTATGATAGTTATTATTCCACTTAGCTATTTTCGCTGATGCAGCACAAAGAAGCAGCGAAACACGAGAAATAAATTTATATAATTAAATTTTTAATAAAAAAAAATGGAGTACGTTGAGCGGGAGAGTATTAAAATACTTTTAAAATATTAAAAAATCATTTTTTAGGTGAATACTGATGTGATTACTGATTGAATATTTGGGCTAAAAGCGGTTATAATGAAAATCGTCAAAAACTGTGGACTCCATTTAATTAAAAATTTGTTTAATTCTATCAAATTGTTATTTTGAAAATATTTACATATTTCAAAGAAATGAAATACATAAAGAAATATTTCATTATATTTTCATTTCTCAGTTTCGCAGGCAGTATAAAACCAATGAGAATTATTACTTTAGTATGCAAAAGAATATATTTTATGCCTTTACTGGCATTTTTATTCATTTTAGGTGATCTCAAACAATATATTCTAGGTAGCCGCTGTTCTGCCTTAAGTAAGCAAGAAGAAGAAAATTATAAATAAACTTATTTTCCGATTTTTCATGTGTATTATATTGATTGTGATAGATATACTTATATCGTTACGCCAAGTGAACTACGTTTGCTTATATTTATGAATTAATTTTTTTTTGAAAAGTTTAAGTTTAATAAAAGACTGCTCGTACTCGTGCAACATATAATTAACGATTTCGATTTTTTTTTAGTTAGTTACGATGCAGCTAACGATATCCTATATATTATTTTGAGAGATAATAAATACTAAAAGTAAAATTAATTGCAGGAATGTTTGCAAAACTTTTGATTGAAAATTACATTTAAATTCAATTAAAAATATATCAAAAACCAGAGAATTTTATATATAAATTTTTTTTTTTATGTATTCTCGTAAACAAAGTTTTTTTTTTTTGTTCGTTAAAGCACTTTTGTTTATTGTTGTGTTCGATATAAAATATTTCTTTATACAATTTTTTTATTTTTTTTTGCCTAAAAGGCTGCAGCAAATTTATGCAAATTTTCTATACAATGTTTGTTGTGTTTTTTCTGGAAAGAGTTTGTTTTGTTGTATATTAAAAAAAACCAAAAAAAAAAAAACATATCGAGTATACGAGTTGCTGTTTTTAGTTCCTATTGCGTTTTCTGGTTTAGAAAAGTGGCTCCATATATTTAGTGCAAGAAATTTAGAAGCTTAAATTTAACATTTAATTATTATATAGTTTATTTTTCAGTTCTTATTTATTTCAAATTATTGTTTTGTATATTATTTCTTGTTTCTAACATTAACAATTTTAATATACATACATTTTTGCAGTTTGAAATTGCCTCCTGCTTATTCTAAGCATTTCTCAACGGGCACTCCAGCCCTTCTAAGGCAAGAACTAATTTCGATGCGAGAGTGAGAAATGCTTCAGAATAAGTTGGAGCCGCTCTTTGAAAACAAAAGTGGAGCAAATACTTTTGTAAATGAAACAACCGCTGAATGTGTATGTTTTCTGTTACTGCTCCGTTTTAGCGTGTTCTACTGTAAGAACCTCACATTAAGACTTCGGTTATTATTGCTAAAGTTGTAAATAATTTTTATTCATTGCCACAAACATTGCTTTATTGCAAAAAAAAAAGGAAAGAAAGAAAACAGAATTACTAAAATAATTCATGAAACAATTTCGTGTGTTCTTAGATTTCTTTAGAAGAATTTCTTTCTTTCGTACTAATTTGTAAGAACTCAAACAAAATGATTTTAGAAAATTTTGTATTCATATTCCAAACCATAATGGGAAATGGAAATTAATTTTTACGAAATTAATTCGAAATTAAATTCGTTCATTCATTTTGGCGAAATTAGACTGTTGAAACTCTGTTGAATCGTTTTGCCGAAATCCAATATCTTATTATATAATACTTTTTATACTTCTGTGAATGAGTTTTTAACTCGCTGTTTGATTGAAAAGGGATTTTAAAAAATTCTTTTTTTTATTGTTAGCATGTGTAGTTAATGATGCGCTTTTTTCCAAAATATTCCCTTAAATAGAGTTGATTTGAATTTCTGGTATTATAAAACAAATGTGCCACTTTGAAAAAGTACTTTATAGTAAATAGTACTTTTTAGCTTTTTGCAAGCTATTTAATAAAGAGGCATATTTTTAAAAGTCTAGTATTTTTGCAAAAACAGATCTGCCCCAGCAAATAAGTTTCTAAAAAATATTTCTCTTTAACTTAAGCCTTTTTAAGAAGGACACTTTCAGATAGTACAATAAAGGCATCTCCTTAGCAACACTTTTTTAAACAAGGAAGAAGGAAGAAGAGAAGCTTTTTCCCAGATACTTTTATGGAATTACCTTTTTGTAATCAGTTTATTTCTATAGGGTTCCTTTTGAATAGGTACTGGTTTTATAAACTTCTTTTTTACAAGGTTCTCTAAATACAGTGTTTTTTTTTGTAAAGGAGCCTTTTTAAAATTGATTACCATTTAATGGTTTTTAGGTATGTCGTGTGCAAAAGCTTTTTTCCAAACTCATTCTCAAAAGGCTTGTTCGTTGAACAGATACACTTTTAAAGGGTCTGTTTTGATGGGTGTTTTAAATGTGCTTTTTTTTGCAAACTTGTGGCTTTAATTGACATATGAAATGGATTGTTTGTGAGCGAAATTTTGCCAATTCATTTATTTTTATTCATTGTGTTTGTTTTATTTCCGTACTAGACTTTGAATCGAACGCTTTTGAAAAATAATTCCAAAAACTTAACCTGCTGTGTAATACCTTTTTATCCAAAAATCAATTGAGAATTATAAAAATAATGAACATGAGTCTATTTTATTTTCCCCGCACTCATTATACAATTAGTCAGCTATTTCTGGGCAATAAAAATATTTTCTAGAGGAAAATGGAAAAGGAAATAGAAATTTAGGCGAAGTAGTGAAAGTTTAACGTGTGCCTAGAAAAATATTTCTTTAGGTGCTCTGGTCTAAAGTATATTTCTAAAAAGCTACTTTTTCTACAAAAGCTACTGAACATTTTAAAAATGTTTTTTCTGAAATTGTTCTTAAAAGTACTTTTTAGCCGGTAGAAAGCAGGAGTCTTAAATAAGATTCTGTTTGGTAATAGATGTGAAATAATTGTGTGAAAAGCAGTTGAATTTAGCATGTGTTTTCATTTCAAGCAACAAATTAAATTATACTTTTAAGTAGATCAATTTAAAAGTCACTAAAATGCCATGCGGTAACCTGAAACCTAAAGCGATGTTTGCATTCCCCCTCATAGCTTTCATTGATTTTTAATTAATTTTTGTAATAAAAACGTAATATTGCCGCCGCCATCCCAACTCCTTTCCCTAAAGCGTATTAGTAAAATTATAATAAATTTATGACTTGGCCATACGAGTGCATTGTGTTAATAAAAAGTCAACTCCTACATTCCTGTTTAAAAATGCACATGTTGATTTTTATAAAATAATTGTTGCAAATACGTACGTACTAATTAACAATTCATATAATTACGAGGTGTGATTAAAAAATAAGAGTTATTTTGAAATTTCGTGAGTTCCGTATATCCGATTTTGGTATTTTTTCTCACCTATTAAGTTCACCTATTTGTTATATATATTGGCAATGTCGGCCATTTTGGTTTGTCAGTTGGCTTTTGACAGATAAAAAGGTTAGTCATGTTTTGATGTGCTCTTCGATTTTTCACTATTTTTTTTTGCTAAATTTTGAGCAAAAATAATATTGCATGGCAGCTTTTGGGACGTCGTCAAGGAAGTTCCAGATTTGCTCAAAATAGTTATAACTGGTGGCGAATTATGGGTGTATGGCAATGACATTGAAACCAAGCCCCAATCATCCCAAATGAAGCGTTTAGAAGAGCCAAGACCGAAAAAAGCACATCCAGTTTGGTCAAATGTAATGGTTGTGCTCACTGTTATCTTTGATTGCAATGACGTGATGGACCATGATTCTTGCCGCAAACTTGTACAAGTGTGCTACAGTGTACGTGAATTCCAGCCTGTGAGGCTTAATTTCACGGTGCGCTTAGCACTGAGTAAACTAATGCGTTTACTAAGTCCCCTGTGCAAGTACAGGTAGCAAATCTTGATTAATAGATTCAGTTTTAATCAAACGCCTTGCTAAGACGTTCGGCACTGGCCAAGCCTTACCAATAGGCACTAACAAGAATAACTCTCCCACCATGTTCGGGGTAAACCACATCTGTCTATTCAATTCATGCAAAAATCAAAGAATTGCAGAGAGGCCGCCCTCAGAGGGGAGAACCATCTGCTGCCTACTAGTGTCTGTTGAAAGGCAACAGCACCAAGATAACTAATCGCTTGACCGGATCGTATCGAGCGTTAGCATCAATGCGATACCAGCCACTCAAGAGAAATCTCCCAAGCAACTTTTGGTATCAACCACATGCCACCACGTCATCTCCAAAGGAGGCCTCATCATAAACCGGCCACATCTTCATTATATGTTGTTAGGTCCGAGCGAACTTGGTCTATGGACAAAGTCACTAAAGCCGCACAGATTTATCCACGAGCATAATCAATTAACTCCGTGGAGTGTGAACTAAGTCCATCCTCGATAAAAGTTCGGTTCAGGTATTGTGCAAACCTAAAATCGCTCATTAACCTACGCGATAGAAATTCATTGTGGGGCTGCCACAATGAAGTCACTGGTGGTGCTTTCGGAGAGAACTCTCCTACAATATTCAACCCTGAATCGATTAGGTTATGCTAGACCTAATCCCAGACCAACAAGCATAGCTTGCCTTTAACCTTTTAATTACTTGTAAGCACATTCCGTTGCCATTTTATGTCATGGATTGGGCAGTGGCAGACAAGTTTTACCGGTGTCTGCCAAAGGCCATGGTCTGCAAACGCAGGATACCGTCTCCCCAAAGTACACCCCACCAACATGTAAATTTCACCAAGCTGCATACCGTACTACCCTGGGGTTAGTGCAAACTTGTACAGTCCATAAGGAATACTTTCTTGCAATTATGAGCCATTTGCGCGAAGCAATCCTTCAGAAACGGATATTTTGCTTTAATATAATGCGCCAGCTCTCACATCGTTGCTTGTGTGTCAGGTTTTGACCAACAACAAAACCCTAATCAAGCCTCAACTAACGTATTCACCAAACGTGAACCCCCTCCGACTTTTCCTCTTTCCAAAACTGAAGACACCGATAAAAGGTGAATATTTTGCTACGATTGAGGAGATAAAAAAAAAATCGAAACAGGAGCGCGTTTCAGTGGTGTTTCGGGGATTGGAAAAGGGGTATTGAGGATTGAGGGGTATTACTTGGCATAGGCAAGATAATTTTTGATGATAAAATAAATACTTTGGGTAAAACTTGAAAAAAAACGGTTCTATTTTGATCACACCTCGTATTGAAATGTGAACTAACAGAGATTGTCATTACAAATTATAATCAAAGATGTAAGCTTTTGCTAATTATAAATAAACAAATTATTACCGCGCCTTTTTGCATTACTAAGTAATTGCTATTTTTATTTTCAGCCCTTTTAAGTTGTTGCTAATAATTAACTGCAAACAAACAACTTTTACCAAAATTATAAACTTATTTCTCTATTGAATTGTTTTATGTAGGAGTTTTTTTAGTTGTAAATTTCTATTCGAGCCGCATTTCTGTATTTATTTAGAATTACGAGTATAATTTAAAATTTTTATAGTGATTTCAGTTCTATCCGAAAAGCCAATTTGCTTTCAAATGTTTGGGTGTTTAGAAATTCTAATTATGTAAATTTTTCAAAGCAGATTAACATTTTCTTTTTTTATTTACAATTATTTATTATATATTTTATTGTCATGTAATCTGACACTGGAAATGAATTGCTATTTGCGGTTGTGTGAAAATTTACATTCGTTTTACAATGTATACAATGTTTGTGTGCTGAGTAATAGGAACGCATTATCGCGGTAAGCTGGTTAAAGGCGTATTTGAAATTAGAAGGATTTTTTTTTCGATTTGTAACAAAGAGAATACTTAAAGCTTTTGGGTTGTATGCAGGAATTGAACTTGGGACCTCCCATCTCTAGTAATTTGTTCATTGTGGCTTCGCCTATAGAGCCCTCCCTTAGCTTCCAACACAGGATTGTATGCCATGACTGTTGAAGTCCTCTTGCCTTGTAGTGGCAAGAAGCTTTTCTTCTCAAACCCACTTTTAAAAAATGTTATTAAATAGTTCTCGAAAAAACTGGCAATATACTAAAAAAAAATGGGGCCCCAGACCAGACTTTCATTTTTCAAGTTCTTTAGTTTTTCGTACGTATACTTCTCGTTTGCTTTAAAATTTTCATTCATCTGACAGTTGAGGCTCGCTGTATGGGCCTTCGGCGTGTTTCTTTAGTGTTTAAAAATGTATGAAAATTTCATTTATTCCCGGACTAGGGCCAACTGTTCAAAAAAATTACACTAAATTTGCGTGATTTTCCATAACTTTAAACAGTTTTGTTGTACTTTAAAGTTCTTTGCTTTCAATTACAAATTAGAAATTGGCTGCCAGAGAATTTTATAATTATTAAATTATTTTTTTTTAAATTATAAAAATAAGTCGGAATTGGAATTTGAAATCTGATTGAAATTATATTTGTTTTACGTGTAGAGTTTTTTTTTTCAAAGTATTTAGGAAGTGACCAGTTCGATATGGATTTATTTTATAATTTTTGAAATTCCCTAATTTTTAAAAGGTGGAAAACTTCATACTCTTTAAGTTGCGGTCATTATTTCAATTTGTTAATTTACATAAATAATTCCGCATCCTGCGTATTAGCATAAAATCAAAATCTAACAGGATATGCCATAATAATTTGTATTGTCTATTGGTTTTCTGTAACTTTTGCGTAAAATCTTTTGACTTTTAAGCTCATTATTCTTCTTAAATTTTTTTTTGCTGACGAAGGATTTAAAAGGAATAACTTTATTACGTAAATTCTTTTTTTTTCTCTTTCTAAAAATATTGTACTAGAATGTTCAGAAAGGTTTTTTTTTATTATTTTTTTTTTAGAACAACAAAAAAGTTGAATATTTTTCGCCACAATTTTGTTTAAAACAAAACACATCATTAAATTAAAAAGTTTTTTTTTTGCGGGAAAGTTTTATTAAAATAAAATGTTTAATAAAAAAAACTTTGTCATTTAATTTGTTTCTTAATGCGGGGCAACCATTTTGTGTTTAAATGTAACCAAAGTGGTCTGAGCGAAAAGCACAAGAAAATTAAAAGTAAATATTTGTTTACTTGTCCTGTTCCTGTTCCTTTTTCACATATAAAACACTTGTCATATAATTAATTTAAGGCTTAATTTATTATTATGTTAAGCCAACAAAAGCAAGCCTTTCGTAATAAACAGCCACCCTCCAATGACGCAGCGAGCCATTTCTAAATAATAAATTGTCAATTTAAAGTAAAAAGGATAAAGTTCAGTGTGCCAGGCACGGCCGTTGAAAAAAAAATGTAGTGGTTTCATGGTGTGTGACTACTCGCCACTAAATTCCTCTAATTAACATTAATAGCTTCGCGTTGGTTGGAATTTTATGCGATCCCATTTAATTACTTCACTGTAGTTTCGGTGGTGTTCGCTTCCGTTTGTTGCTGCCCTTCTGGTTCCGTTTTAATTTCATCTTCCTTTTTCATTCTGTGACAATTTTAAGCCACTCTTTTATAATTTGGCAATGTCCTTTTTCCTCTTTACGAATGACTATGGCAAGGATACACAACAGTTGAAAAAAAAAAGGGAAGTAATTTTCCTTTTGACAGATACGTAGTGTAAGAACTTTGTGTTGCCGGATATTCCACAGTTTTCTGAAAGCGTTTTCAAGTTGATAATGAAATTTATGTTAATGCGAAGACTATATTTTCGTTCAGTAGGACAGAGAGAGAGAGATAGAGAGAGATAGAGAGGTCATGTATTCAGAAGGTAATCACTCTTGTTGTAGAGTTTACCGTTTTTTTTAACATTTTCGAATAACACGCTGATAATTGTTAGTTTTCACGCCACTGCTTATTCATTCACAGTTCCAATAGTGTTCTAATAGTGTTCGATACTGTTCACGGCAACGTAACGTCTTCGTTTAGCCATTTCAAGTAATCAGCTGCTTGTCCTCTTTACTTTTAGGTTTTTTACCGTTATCTTAATACGTAATATTGTATCCGTGTTTTGATCGTATAGGCAAGCAAAGTAAAGGGCGACTCATATATTTTGCAAATAATACTTTCTTATCGTATATCAAAGCAGCTTTTTTACACATAAAATCAACTAAATAAAAGTGTAGTAAACCAAATGATACTTTTCAAAGTACTAAAAGTATAGAAAAAGTAAAAAGTTTCAACTTACGAACTTTCGTACTTGGGGTTACCGAATCGGTATTGATTGTAAACAGACTTATTTGAATATACATATACTAACTTCGCGCTCAGTTCAGAGATTACAAAGTATTCTATGACATATGACGTATGACGTATTATATGTGGCTGGAGCTTAAAGCAGTATTGTAAAAAAAAGGATCAGCAATTAAGCTGATGCTGGGATTTTGAACACTTGCCAATGTTGAAATGTGTTTTACGGCGTTGTTATGCAACCCGATACTTTGTCCGAATGTTTTATACTATCAACGTACGTCATGTTTTTGTTACAAATGAGTACTTTGTTTTTGACAGAATATGCATTTTTAAATTGTTTTTATTGCAGAGTAACACATGCTTTAGAATTGTTACATTTGGAAGCAGTTCTTCACTATTAAAATCAACTTTGTAGCAAATTTAGTTGTGTCTGCTTTAAATTACGCGTTGTACGTTAAACACTAAACACGCTTTTGACTTCCGAGTAAAAGTTTGTGGTTCTTATTTAAGTATTGCAATTAATGTCACGACGGCTTGGCTTTTATATGAGAGCTTAAAATAGTAAATAAAACAGCTTTTGTTATTTGCTGAATACACACGAGTAGAGGAATCGGATGAAGAAAATGAATATTTTTTTTTGCGTTACTTTTGAAGTTTAAAGGAAGTCAGTCTAAAAGTTTAACTGAAATGTAACCGGATTATTCCATTAATGCTGGCCAGGGCCTGTAACTTTTCTAAAGTTTTGCTTGTGTTAGATCAAGTTTTCTGTCTTGTAAATATATAATCGTAAAGTCATCGCTCTTAAATAGATTTTAGGAAAGTTAGTTCCATTAAAAATGATTACGTTACGTTGTAAGCATTTAGTTATTATTTCAAAAGTTGCTTTAAATGTCATTAATTGAATTTGTTTTAGAAATGAAACTTGAAATTTCTTTTACTTTTCTCACTTCTAATTCAATTACTTTATCTGTTTTGTGATATTTCGTTTTTGTATCTTTATTTTTTTTTTATCTTTATTTTTTTTTTATCTTTATTTTTTGTATCTTTATTTTTCTTTCGTATTGTAATTTTGTTAATATTTTTATGTGTTTTTTTAATGTTTTATTTTAAGCGAAAACGTTTTGTATATGAACTGCCTTGAATTGTGTATATTAAATTGAAAGCATAAACTAAAAAACTTTAAAAAATATTTATGAAATTGTGTTTTTATAAACAAAGTTCACGAGTTGATTTGAAATATTGTACTTTCTATCTATAGTATATATATTTAATATAAAAATGTTATATATATCGTTTCGTTCATTTACTATTTAAATTCTTGCCACCTTAGATGAAGAAGAACGTTTGAAAACTTTTTATCTTTTCTTTATTTCTTAATTACAAGTTACAGTTTCCGTTTTAATTTAATATTCTTTTATCCTTTACTTTGTGTTGCGTTAAAATTACTTTTTATTATTCAATTTTTCTTTTATATTTAATAATACATAAAAAGCGTTACGTTTTTCTTACAGTTTATAGTTCATACTTACAAATAAAAAAAAAAAAAAAAAAAAAAAAAAAAAAAAAAAAAAAAAAAAAATTTTGTTTTAATTTTCTAATTTTGTTTTGTTTTTTTTTTATTTACTTGAAACTAAAATTTATAAAAAAAAAAAAATTTTTTTTTTCTCTCTTCAATTGCAACAGGCGGAATGTGTGGTATTGAGGGACAGAAAGTTAAATATTGCGCCAGCCATTAAAAAGCAGGTTAGTATACGATGAAAGCCAGTTAGGGCTTTTTTAAATACTTTTAAATGGTTTTGAATAAATTTTTATTGTAAATGCTTTATTTCTAGTCGATTGTGGCTGCAAATGGCGCTGTTTATTACACAACTACACCTCCAGCTCCCATTAGTAATATGCCTATTGATCAATTCGCCGCCGCTGTTTATCCACCAGGTATTTATGGTATATTCTATATCTCTTATTTTATATTTAGAATACACACAGAAGTAATGTCACCACATATTCACTTGGGCTTATTTTCATTATTATATTCCTATATTTCCTTTACTAAAATTAAAATTGATAAAGTTTTGTAAATAAATTTTTGTCTAAACATAATAAGAATTCATTAGATATTGGAAATTTGTTTAAACTAAAAGAAATTAAATCTACTCGCATTTTAATGTGTTTCCCCAGACAAAACCATAGAATATATAGTATAGTGATTCCAGCATAGTCCTTCCAATTTGTCTTCGAAAGAATGTTATAGAAATATATTCGAAAGATTTTCTTTTTTTTTGTGCGCCTTTAGTAGCTCTTAATTTGAAAACCCTGTCAAATGAATTCAATTCACAGCAATGACGTAGGAAATGAGCGCATTGCACTCATAACTATTTTATGCCCAGAAGAAATTAAGAAGCGGTCAAAGCACGTGCTTGGCTTTATTGATAAAAGTATCGAAAAAGTACTTACGAAGCTGCATGAGCTGAGAGCCAATACAATCCTTGAGACATATTGGGGGGTGTGGCTTTAATATTAAAGTTAAATGTTTTTGAAGAGAAAGCTAAATTCTTTATACTTCTCTTCGACTTGCTTCATTAGCAAATGCCACATGATCAATTAAAGCTGGAAGAGTGACAAAAGAGGGCCCTAAAACCGCCTACCGAGATAAACTTGTAACTGAGCCTGATTAACTTTGAATTTGTCTAGCCAGTAATAATGCCTGAAACATATTTATATCAGTTTCCATCTTCCAATTTTCTGTTGCCGTTAAAAAAGTATTTCGAATATTTTCCAAGCCATACGAGTTGTTAAAAAAATTGTTAAATAAAATCGTATTACTATTGAATAATTTGTATTCAAAAAAAATTTTTTTTTTTGTATATTATTCAAAAGTTGAATATATTTTCTATCTACATGTTGACACCGAATGGCGTTTCTCTTGAAAATGTTGCTTGGGTTATTATAATATATTATAATTAAACATATGTACATACATATGTATGTATACATATCTGTAAAAGTTTCAATAAACATTATGTTAGAGCGACATTTAAATGCAGCTTGTTTTTTAGGGGGGGAAAAACGTAATTTATTCTTTTAGCGTAGTTGTCAGTGCGTCATAAAATTAATTTTAAAACCGTAAAATCGTTTTTGGTTCGGTTACGGTCAGCAAGTATTCTGTGCATAACATTTGCCAAAAATTAGTTTTCAAATAAAATCTATAATTCTTTATATAAAATTTATTATATTCTTATAATTTTATTTGCTTTCAGCCGCCGCTGCAGCTGGTGTGCCAACAATCTACCCACCTTCAATGCAATATCAGCCATTCTATCAATACTACAGTGTGCCAATGGTAAGTATTTGTTGTCGGTCGCTTCGAATGACACGGGATAGTGATTTAGTTGGTCTTTAATATTATTTCTGGTCATACATGCGAACTATATACTTTTTCTTTTTATTCAAGCTAATAAAATTTTTTCTATTTCTATTTCTATTTTACAGAATGTACCCACCATTTGGCCCCAAAATTATCAAGGTAATTAAACAATTTTTATGCTTTTGACTTAATATGTTTATTTCTTTTTTCCTTCTGTTTAATTTTGTTTTTATTGTCTACTTACCACTGCACAACTACCAATGCTTCTCTTACACAAACACTAACAACATATTACAATCATGAAATAGTTTTGTTTTGTGTTGTTTGGTTTTTGTTTTGTTTGCTGTTTTTGTCACAATTAAACAACAAAAATTTCGACTTCTTTTTTTTTTTTCAGTTGCTTATTTAATTTTAGTTATTGCGCTAATTTATTATTATTTTTATATGTTTTAATATAATATACGAACCCCCACACAAGAAACATTTTTATTACCAGCCTGAAACTCATCTCTTGCCCCTCCTACTTACTACACATGCAATCGTTTTAGTTTCATCTATACTATCGTGTTTGCTTTTTCATTCTTCATCATTGAATTCTGCTAAAAATTGTTGTTTTGTTTTGTTTTGTTTTTGTTTTTGTTTTTATTTGGCACTAAATAAATAAATAAAAATATTTGTGAAATAGCAAAGAGAAAATGAAAATGTTCAATTTTGCCATCGCTTTTAATTTAAATTGCTCCTCCGTTACCGTCCCCCTTCCCCCTTCCCGACCCTGCTGTTTCAGATTGCTTTGTTGTTTCGCTATTGCTTTCCCCGTATTCAACATCACTACGTTGTTTTCTATGGTTTATATGTATGTTTAATTTCATTGCTGTTTATAAGAAATAAAATTAATTACTTTTCCTTTGACTGCTTTTTCAAATCATGTCTGTCCATTTATTAGATTTATTGAAATTCGTGGATGGCAATTGTTTTCCCACCTGCGGCGTGCTCAAGTATTGCGGAAATTGTAAATTTTTCAAACAAAGTAATTTCTAAAAATTTCCGAGAGTTTTAAAATTCAGCTTCTGAAATTTTGCAAGGACTTGTTATGCTGCATAGTGCAGCAGGCTAGTTTTGAGATCAAGTTTTTACCACTTTGAAAAGTCTATAAATTTGTTATAAAAGAAAAATCGGTTTATAATAATATTTTTTACAAAATTTTAAATCAAATTTAGGATTAGGTAACATTTTCACTCTCTCCACCTGTGAAGTTAATTAATTTATTAATCTTATAAATTGAAGACGCTGTAAAAACTCCTGTGGTTATTATCATTCAATAACTCTTCTGAATTTGATAAATTCATAGAAAATGTTCCCAGAAAATCGAAAACAGTACGTTTATCTTTTCACGATCTATTTTCACGATGTAATTTTAGTTAAATATTATCTTTATTATATTATACGTAGGCAATTAGATAACGAACAGGCTACTGAACATGGACAGCTTGCTTAGATACGTTATGTTTTCCTGCAGGCAAGTGGAAAGCCTGGCATGTTCCGATTGTTTTAAAAATATCGTAATGTTGTGACCCTATAAGCAATAGAAGCCATAAAAATTTTTATGGAAAAGCAAGAGCTTTCCAACTTTACGTACACAGAGAATGAATGCTATTTTTCAGTAATGTAGACGAGAAGTTATTTTTTGCATTACTTTGCACTACTTAAAGAACTGGTTATTCTTACTTAAACAAATAATGTCATTATGTGGGTTCGGCATGGCAACAGAATTGCGAACAGCATTCAACGTTTTAATACTTTGAATTTTGTTTTAATTGCATATATTTATGGAAATACGATTTTGTCACGCAATAAAGATGTTGTGCAATAAGCCAGCGAATACAATCCTTGACATCAATCAAACTAAGAAAAGCAGTCGAATTCACTACGTAACACACACATGTAATTTCAACTTTCTTTTGTACATTCAGCTACTTTTAAATGTTTAAATTGGAGTTGTTCTTCAGAAACAAATGCGTTCGGTACTGGTCTGTAAAACAGTACAAAAATAATTTTCGTAATGTTAAAGTTATCGATTAAGTGCATGTTTGGTAACAATAGATCGCATTTGGTAACAAAATATCCATTTTTATGTCAATTTTTTTTATTTATGACACAAAATAAAGTCTAACAATATGACTTTACTAGCATCAATTACCAAAACATTAGGAAAAATCTCTTTATATGATTGTAACAGGGCACGAATTACTCTACAAAGTAATAGTTGTCAATTAGAAGGACTTTAATGATTTACATTCAACAAGAAAAAATTATTTCATTATTTAACTTGCATGTCAATGCAAATGTATGAAATCGTTTGTCTACACTTTGCCAAAAATATTAATTTTATGGTTTTAAATTGCAACAAAATAGCCGTCTGTCTACTGACCTGAGGAATTAGTCCACAGTGCTTACTCTATGAAACCCAAATGGCATACGTTGAGACCACTAAAGAGATCGCTAAAAAGAAACTATTGCAATACAAATTTTTAGCAACTCCACTACTGAAGGACTACTTTCGTTATAACTTTCGAAATTATCTAAAAAGTTTATCATGTGTGCTTTTTTCATTGTGTGAACGTGTACTTTTAGAAGATCCAAACCTTCGCTTCCTAAGCAAAAAGAAAATTTTCAAATTATTTCATAATTACCATAATTTTATTACTAATTATTTTACTAAAATGGTTACCTTATTATTGTTTTTATTATTTATAATTATTTAAAATCATAAATTTCAGTATTGTAGCATATAGGGCTTACTTTTCGTCTATATTCCATAACAAGTAAAATATTTTAATTAACTTTTTGTAAATCCTTTATTTCTATAATTCAGCTTTTCAATTGTGTATTTATTTTATTATGCATTATTATAATTTTAATTAACAACTGTTTAAGGAAATTATAATTGTTCATTTAATATTTATTTAAAAAGTTTTGATTTTGAAATGTTATTGGCGTGCATAAATTAATTGGTTGAAAGCGTTTGTGAATTACTCAACTAGCAATTGGCTTATTGTTAAGAAGACGATTTACGTTTAATATTTTTAAACGTTCATTTGGTTTTTATTATTAATTCATTTAAAATTAATTATTGAATTCATGCCAATTACAATAAAACCACTGCCGAAATAGGAATACTTGTTTGCAAAATAAAATAATAGGAAATTGGGTTTATTAAACTCTTTAAGTACTTTTAGCAGATGAAATTTTTATATTCATTATTTTCTATAATTACTATTCTCTAATAAAATTAATTATCTATATTGGAATAATTCAATAAATGGAGTTTGAGCAATAGACAATAAGTTGATAGTCCTTATGCTGTCTGATAGTCTTTTGCAGTTCGCCCCACATTTCTTTTTAATCTAATAACTTAGAACAAACTCCTTACTTATATGTCGAAATCTACAAACGTCAATATCTCGTATCTCGATTAATTTCTAAGTGCTTACAATTGTTTTTTCAACACAATAAGTGGCGTTTCTATTACAACATGTTCACTCAAAGCATTTGGTATTGAATGTCTGCGAACATTAATTAGCATTTTCCATTTCATTTTTATTTACTTTTATTTTTTTAATGGTGCGCTTAATTCTTCGGTAAATAATTTTCCACTTATTCATGGTTTTTTCTCCAAATAAACTTTATTCGTGTTTAACATTATCTCTCTTTTATCATATTGCTTTTATTAACCCCTCATACGTAATTAACACTAAAACACATTCGTTTTCCGTCTAATTGAAACTAACCAATTCCAGAGAAATATTTGCCTTTGCCAACCTTTACAATTATTAAAAAAAAACTTCTACAATCGCTTTCCTTTTTTGTTATTTAATTACACAAATTTAATTTATAAAAGCGATTGCAGAAGAAGAAAATACTCCTGACCCCCTTCTAATTGCTCTTTATAACTACAAGACTATGTTTAATTTTTACAAAATACTAAAGTTATGCTAGTAATGAAATCCCTGCAAGTTAATTTTTTTTTAAATTATGTGAAACATTTTTTAAATATTTAGATATTACATTTATTATGGTTTGCTAATCTAATTCACCTTTTGATTCACACCATTTTTGTACTTAAGTATATACTTGTTTTTAGTTTATTACTTTATTTATTTTGTTTTTTTTTTTGATTATTTTTTTTAATACAATTCAGTTGAGTCGACTTTGCTGGCTTATGGAGGCACCAATGCAGCGCAACTCTAAACTCAACACAGCACTTGTTTTTTTTTTAGAAAATTATGTTTTTTTTTTTTATTTTTGATATATTATTAAATTTTGTGTTTCAACAAAACCATCAGAACTACTTAATACAATAGATATAAAAAAATTTTATATGTTTTAAAAAACAAAGAACTAAATATTTCTTAAATTACTTCTATGCAAGACAAACACTACAATTTTTTAAGTTAAGTTTTAGTTTTAATACAAACACCAGAACACAAAATTGATATACATACATATAAATATATATGTATATATATGCATATATATTTATTTTTATAGGATTTTGCACAAAAACAAAAAAGAGCAAAAGAATTATCAATCGTATAACATTTTCATTATTATTTATGTATGTATGTATATTGAATAGAATGTTTACCATTTAA
Organism: Ormia ochracea; assembly: GCA_963402855.1. NCBI lineage: Eukaryota > Metazoa > Arthropoda > Insecta > Diptera > Tachinidae > Ormia > Ormia ochracea. The sequence goes on from OY727106.1 coordinate 8,836,472, forward strand.
TACAAGGCTATTAACAGATTAACTTATACAAACTATAAATCAATTATTTTAGGTATTTATCCATGTTAATTTTGAGGATTAAATTAAATACGTTAGCAACAACAAGAAAAAATAATAAAAAAAATATAGACCACCATCCCATCATAAATAAAAATGCAACCAACAAGAAAAACCAAAGCTATAAACTACAATAACTATTGAGAGTAAACACAACCAACAACAATGCATTACTAAAATAAATACTACAGAACTTTTAGAAACTAAATCAAATATTTTGAGAAATTACAAATAAACAAACTGCAACTACAATAAAAGAAGGAATATGGAAAGAAAGTAAAAGTAAAACCAACGCACTTACATGAAATATTATAAATAAATTGTCAAAGCAACTGGAATACAACGTATTTTTTTTTTTTTAATAATTTGTAAGGATAAAGGATCACAACTGCAACAACTAGAGCAACAGCAACAATACAAATATAGAACAACAAAAACATAATCTACAATATCGAAAGAACTACCGAAAATTTATTATAATCATTAAGCACAAATTCCTCCAGCTTATACATGTTACGTATGTACTCCTGCTCTTTAGGTTTTCTGTTATTTTTGTTTCTTTTGCTTACCATGTCCTTCCTACTACAAATTTGCTACAAATAGCATACATACGCATTACACTAATGTAAGTGTGTACATTTGTAGAACTCGTTCAATGTGCAGTGCACATTTACTACAGTCATTGTTGAGGAAAATTTTTTTATTGTAATAATCTTCATATTTTTTGTTTGTTTTTATTCTTTATTGTATGATAAATTGTTATTTGTGCGAGTTCTTGCAAACACACAAAAAAATTCAAACACAAAAACAAAATAACACACATTGCGTACACACATACATAATGTAAAGAGAAAATATACTTATAAGAATAATGATAATAACAATAACAAAAATGGCTATTCCAATTACCAACAACGTAAATGAAACACAAACAATGTGCACATGTACTCTCATTTGCTCATTTGCAATAGTTCTTATAAAGTTTTTATTTCTTTTACTACAAGCAACTCTTCGTATTTGAGAACAGCCGTTTAACTTGCTAAGAGAAGCGCATACAAAAAATGTGAAATAGTAAATGAAAGGACAAATGAGTTGTTTGTACTTCTTTGCACTAACACACATGCACACTATCGTATTTACGGGCCAGAAAGCAAATGAGTAGGATTTAGAAACGTACATACATACATGTAAAAAATGGGCCGCACAACAATAAAAAAATGCTTGCAATACTGAAATTTTATTTCCAAACGCACATTTAAAATAACAGAAAAAAAATAATAATTTGTGAGTGATAAATTTCAACGGTTCGAACAAAAGTATAGGGTGGAAGTATTAATTTTTTATAATTATTTTGTTAGTGATTTTGAAATAATTCTGAAATTGAAAAACACAACAAAATAAAGGTGGAATTGTTGTCAAAGGAATATTTATTTTTTTTTTTGGTAATACTTGTTAAAATTGGAATTGATAATTTAAAAATACTGCAATTAATGCTGTAAGTGATATTTGACAGCCAGCCTAAAATTGTTCGTTAAAAAATTGTTAAGATAATTGAATACGTACAATCGAATTTAATGACGTAAAACTTACCAACAGCCAGTAATGAAAAATAAAAAAAAAACTAGTATTATATGGTTTGTGAAACTTTTCTAGAAGAAATTCTTCTTTTTACTATATTCGAATCTATACGAAAAGCCATAAATTGTTATTTATGTGCAAATTCTGCAACAGATTTTTTTTTTGACCCAAAATTTGAATTACTTTTCCATATTTTTCTGCACCTTTTTAAGTGAATTCATTAAGCAAACAACTGTTAACAAATATTTTTGTTGTTTTCAAATGTATTGTAAGCTTTTCCCCCTATAATGTTATTATTTATTTGATTTGACCAATCTTACACAAACAGAAAAAAGTAAAAGGAAATTTTTACAAATAAATGGTTATTCATTTCTTTATTGAATTGAATATTTTACTGATCAATTATTATTATAATTATTATATTACATACATACATGCATACAAACATTCATACATACATACATGTATACATACATTCATATACATACATACATACATTCATATACATATATATATACATATATATATATAATATACGATTATATACAACTACCCACAAAATTACATACATAAATAAATACTATTCTATATACAATACATTAAAATAAATAAAACAAACCTATTTATAAAATATACATAAAATATATTGAATATAATATACATATATAACATATTAATTAAATATGTAGACATAAATACATATATGTATATGCGCATATATGTATGTTTATAACTACATACATATGTATATATATATATTGAAAACTCTTAAGGTGCATCTCAAAAACTAAGTGAAATAAAAAGAAATGGCACAAAAAAAATTAAAAAAATTTAAAGACATAAATAAATATTTATATTTTAAAAAAAAAAACTATATATACTAAAATAAAGCTAAACTAAGCAAAACAAATTATCAAATGAAAACTTAAAACTAACACTGAACACAATAATTATAAAAAAAAAAAAATTATTATTAGTAAAAAGTAGCTAAAAAAAAGATATTGAACTAACAACAATAAGTATATAAACGAAAGAAAAATTAATTTGAAAGCAAAATAACTAAAGATATGAAAAATAAATATATTTTATTTTTAAACCTTAGAACTTTTAAGTAATTGATTAAAAAAAGAAAGAAAACGATATATATTATTATTTAACTTACAATATTTATTTATAAATTATATCTTCAAGAATACGAAGGAAGATAATATTAAAAAAATTAAAAGATATAATTAAATATATATAAAAAATATTTAATAAGGTGCGCGTTAAAGTGATAAGGTATCGTATTTAATGGCCTGATTGCGACAGTGTGGTTTAAAAAAAAATTAATTCTCTTTGGCTATCAAATTCTTTACTTAACAAAATGCATTCAGACCAAAATTAGAATTATATCATATACTTCATTTCTCTGAGCAAAAAAAAAGTCCCGCTTAGGCAGTACTGGCTCTTCTGCAATAAGAGAGAAAATCCCTTTTTCCTTCTGTTTTGGGATTTGTGCCATGTCAGCTACAGTAGCGAAGACAAATTTGTTTTTGCGTTCCCCAAACAGTGTAATAAATGGTTTGTTTCATATTCTTATCTGTAGCCAGTTCAATTATGGCATTGTTGTGCCATTCTCTAAAAGATAAAAGCCCCTCTCCTAAAAAAAATTATGGCTCTTAATAAATTTGGTTGTTATATTTCTTTAATTTGGGTATTGGGAAAGGTTGAACCACTCAAAAAAAATTGTTAAGATTCACAACTTTTTGCCACTATGGTCATCAGTGCAAATGAGAAAGCAGTCCTATTCGAAGCTCTGGTGGTTGCCCACACACAAATGTCGGCTATTAATCTAAGAACTGCTTCTTATGCTCTCCCTAACACAACTAACACAGAACTTGGCCCTAATTGGCCAAGTCCTAGGTACTTAAATACAATTTTACCACCTGCAAGAAAGTAGGGTGCAATATTCCAGAAACCTTTTCTTGCATCACGATATAATTGATAGTAGTAGTTATGGGTTGCATCGATTGTTTCATGCTTAACTGCAATTGATGCATTGCATGTGCAGCCGGTCATTATTTAAACGTGGTACTTAATGAATCCCACCACTTGGTTTTTTCAGCGTTATAAAGTTGTTGCCGACTCTCACTTCATTAAGAAGTAAAAATTGTTAACAGACACCTCAAAGTACAAGTTTCTGAATTACCTACTGCTGTGGTTTGGTCATTAAATCTGTACAAGGAAGCTTAAAAAACTGTAGTAGGCCTTTATTTTGACCATTTGATAGAACCGTCAAGAGAGTAATTTATATTAGTGGAAATAAAGCCATTTCCATTTACGCCCTGTCTCAATACCAGCAAATATTTGTCTACAGAAGTATCGTTCTAATTCAAATCTTTTTAAAAATATTTATTATTTTTATAATGTTCTACGCATTAAAGTACATTACAAAAAGCTAATGCTTCTGAAAATTGCCAATAAAAAATAAGATGAAGACTTACATACTACTACTACGCGCATTTCCCAGCAATACCAGATTTTAGTCAAACCTCGAATAAAAAGAAATAATTTACTTTATCACTTTGACGCGTATCTATACAATTTAGTCTAAATTATAATATAATAAAAATATAAAGTAAAATCAGATAAACAAAGTGAATAAAAAGCAAAGAAGCAAATAATTAGTTAAAACTAAAAGGCAAACAAAAAATATTGACTCAACATATTAGAAATATAAGGAAATGAGGCAAGAAGAGATACACAATATGAAAATACAAAAACTTTTTTTTAAATCTAAGTCTCCAAAAAAATACAATTTTTTTGCTAAAAATTGTTGTTATTAATAACAAGAAAAAAATAAATTAATAATTAAAAATAAACTGAAGTAAGCAATATATATTTACAACAATGTGTATTTTGTTAAAAAAAAAACCAAAAAAAAAAAATATTATATACATTACAAAATGAATAATGAAACCAAACAAAAAAAAGTATATTTTAAACCAGAAAAAAGACTTTTTTGAAGGAAAAATTGTTCTTTTTCATAGAATTGCTGGAAAAGAAGGGGTATATTTTATATTGTTTATGATGAATCTTTTTATAATTAAGAGGATGACAACTAAATATGAGTCAAAATTTTGTATGAAAATTAAATATTATTTATATTTACATTATTTTATTTTGCGGTCCATCAGCGGTACGGCAGGTAAGCCATGAAGTGTTTTTTTTGCCTTGTTTTTTTTTTTAACCGTCAGTTGTACGAGAGGGAATCAATTTCACTTGTACCGAAAGCATATGTTTTTGTGGAAATATCACTTATACTTGCTAATCTACTTCAAGATACCGCAGGGTGATTCAGTGCGTATGATTAATAATGACGTGCGAATAATTATCATACGTACTTGCGCATAATTATTGCATACTTTTAGGAACTCTTGTTCATGTATCTCCTAGTCCACACTTGCAATTTTGTTGCAGAAATTTTTGGTTGTTTTATGTGAGAGGGGTACGGTACTCTGTACCTCTCCTGAAGCGTCTCACCCCTCTCACCTAAAACAACCAAAAACTGCTGCAACAAAATTGCAAGTGTGGACTGGGAGTATATAACCATTTGTTTTTGCACAAACATTGTATTTTGTATTTTGTATTAAAATTAAATTAGAATTGAAATACTGTTGAAAGTTTGTTCACTGTTTCTTTGCTACAATAGATTATTTTCCGATCGATAGTTACAACAACTTAGTCTGTTTTTGCATTTATGCATTAAATAAATGCTTAAGGGGGTTCAATTGCAAAATTTAATTTGCCACTGGAGTCAATTTAAATATCACTGATTTCATTCCAAACCCAAACCTCAGTTCATTTTTCCAAGAAGCTGAAATATTTGGATGCACGTTTAAAGGAATCTGGTGCGACTAGCTGAAAAATCTAATGTCGGAGCTAAGGGGATGATAAATTTGTTTAGTAACTCAGTCAATCTGGTGTTACAATAATCTGGTGATAAGGCGAACAAATGATCTAAAGTTTGATGGATCCCTCTTTCCTACATAAAACTGAGACAACTGCTCTTTGGTTGTGACGAGTAGCTTTAGGTTAAGTATAATGGATTTTAATTCAAACTTCCTAGCAGTCAATTCTACACCTGATTCAAGATAACTTATAAAGTTCCCCACTTTCTGACTGCATGTTGTGGGCGGTTCATCAGTGGGTGCCTCGCAGACAGTGGGCTCTTGGTGTCGGCGTTTTCTGGCGGTAGGACAGCCATCTCTTCCTGGTGCTCGTTCAGCATCTAGATAAGGAGTATTCGGGATTGTTAATGTCCATGTGTGCTCCCCCTGTACAATTTTGAAAAGTCCTCGGTGATCGGGTTCTAACTTTCCGTGGATTTTAAGAAAAAGATCAAGAACGTCCTCGGATTGAACGGTATCCTGATAATGGAAAGTATTCTCATACATGTCCGATGTAAGTTTTGAGGTTGGTTCTGCCCTAGCTCCATTATCTAGGAGAGAAAACCGACGCCTTTTACGTGGTCTCTTGTTCTTGTCTGCCATTTTGACAATGGCGGCCCCAGAATCTAGTAACCCTTCCGAATCCGCATTTATAACCTGGAGCATATTAGGATCAGCAAAATGCTCGTCTAGAAGGACCATTTCCTGTAGTGGGAGATCATCCTTTTGAAAGGTCTTAGTGCAGTCTCTAAGAAACTCTCCAGGTTCGTTTTGGCTTTTCCGAATATATTCCTTCATTTCTCGATTACGTGCTGCCCTGGATGTTGAGGCGGCTTCTATGTCGGCTGTCTTTCTTGGAGTAGTTCCTCTGGATTCCTCTTGTGGGTTCTTTCAGAGAATAACTTTAATTAGTTTTTATCTGTCTCTTTACTGCCTCTTCTCAGCTGAGAGGAAGTAATCAAATTAATATAAATTATATGCTGTGCGTCTACTAAATTTAAATAAACAATTTTTACAATTATCAAATTCTGTGAATATAACAGTGGTGCCAGATTTACTGTAATACTTTGTCGTATGTATTGGAAAGTGTATACCACATGCAGTGCTAGTCAAATCTCTTGCCAAAATTATATCGTTAACTTAGTTTTATTACAAGAAGCTTTCAGAATAGGCGTATAGAGAATTCATAAAAATAGATACATGATTCAAAAGTTATGTACTCATGCTAAAAGTAATTGCAGGCCAATATTTTTTTCATTCGGTATTCTATTGCTCCTCCTTTAGCTTCAATAACTACTTGAAGTTTGACTGGAACTAGGAAAATTAATGATTGATTCGGTATCAGCTGCAAACATAATTTAGATAAACAAGAAATAAAAATATTAAAATCTTGCAATTTAATTAATGACCAGAAAATTCTCTTATAAAAATATAAAGTTCAAAAAAAGTTTAATAAATAAAAACTTTTTTTTATTAATATTGTCGGCTGCTACATGATTCATTGATTTCATGTGTTTTCAAATGAAAACTGTTAAGGAACTAACTTTTCAACTTGGGGTGAGCCAATGTAATAAAACCTGTCCTAAATTTATTCAGCAGTATTCCAGATGTCTTCGCATTATTAAATCTTATAAGTTGGCCTCGTAGCACAAAAACTACTTTTCTTAAAAACCACTAATTTCGAGCAAATTAACTGGTCTTAATCCAAATGAAAAATTAATTACGGTTATGACGGTCTGCATTAATATTTCTGATATAATTTGTGTTGCTCTTCAGACTGTAAGCCATATATAAAAAAAAAAACCAAACATTTTTAGCACATAAACACAAATCAAAAAAGATAAATGATAAAGAAACGATAAAAAAGCAAAACAAACAGAAAAAAAAAACAGTCAAATAAATGCCTTCGAGGGGATCACGATATGGCTGGTGATTGATTGCGCAACATATGCTCCTGGGTACAATTTATTTGCCATATAGATTTTTATGTTTTCCTAACAATTTTTCACATTTTATGAAACAATTTTCTGATAAACATCAAAAAAAAAAAAAAAAAAAAAAAAAAAGGACGAGAACTGAAACTGTATAAGAATGATAGTGAAGAGGAGCTGTCTGAATTATAAGTGGTGTTTGGTGGCAGCAGCTAAAGATACATACAGCAAGTCATATTTCAAGCATATTTACAAGCACACACACTCACACGAAGAACTTTTTTCACATTCGCTTTTGTACATTTTGTACGAGTATTTGCCAGCTTTAATGAAATCGTGTTAAAAGGAAATCAATCTTTGGGGAGAAACGTCATCAAGATGCATTAGATAAATTGTAGGTATTAGTTGCTACTTTTTTTGTACTTTGCAAATTAAATAAAGCTCAAGTTAAATAAGTTTCTAATGTGGTTTGAAACAAATCCGTGCCACCTAAAAGTATGCTTTGGCATTCTGTTTTATGCATAAGGCTAAGGTTTATGCAATGTAGGCTAAAGTTTTTCTTGTCTTGTTTTTGCTATTAAAATTATTTCTAATAAATTAAAATTTCTAAATAAATGTTAAGATCCTCTAACATAAATGGAATAAATGAATAGCATAAATTTTAAGATCTATTATTTTGCGTTTAATCGTTAAAAAAAAAAGCCGTTGAGAAATTCAAAATGGGGACATTTTGTATACCACAAAACTTTCGTTTAATTCCACAGCATTTCTTTTTCAATTATGTATTGGAATAAATGAATAGCATAAATTTTAAGATCTTCTATTATTTTGCGTTTAATCGTTAAAAAATAAAGCCGTTGAGAAATTCAAAATCAAGATATTTTCTATACCACAAATCTTTCGTTTAATTCCACAGCATTTCTTTTTCAATTATATATTGAAAATTAAATGGAAAGTAAGTGGAATTAATTTTTATTTTTTATGTGTGATACAAACATAGACTTCTCAGGAGTCGTTTCCTTTATTCTCCCAGATTTTTAAAATTACTTTTAACTACGTTACGTATACTCATATTTTATTTTTGTGGGAAAATTATATAAAACTTTTTGTTATAACAATTTTTGTCTAAAATACAAAGATTTTATTTAAATAATATTTACACAACTTTAGGTTTGACTGTAATTGCGTATATATTCATTACCTTACTGATTAGTCACGGAGATTTTTTTTTTTTTTTTTTGGTTGGCTTTACGACTTGCGTTATAATACCAATTGCTTTTGCTGAAGTTGTTCGTCATTTCCACTGAGAAAGTATTTAATAAGAAGGCATTAAATAAGAAATAGAGAAGGACCAAAGCTAATATGTTTATTTATTAAACATTAAAGGCATTGCATTGATCTTTAATGGTGTGTTCTATCAATTGGCAGGACTAAATAAATACGTAGTTCTAGTGCTGAGTATCGTAGTAGATTAATGGAAAATTATAAGATAATACAATATAGATGAGAAAATGAATGTTAGATGATAAAGTGATATTATTTATCTTCACGAGCAACACTTCATTTTGTAATGCTTAACATTTAATGCAGTATGATTTCCTTTTATCCCAAAAATATGTTTTACTTTTTTAATATTTAATTTTCATGCATAAAAACAGGCCTCTTAAAAAGACGTTTAATTAAATTGAAATTGAAAGAAATTTTTTTTTAATAAAACAAAGACCTTATTTTCATAGAAAAATAAAAAACAAAAATAAATATCAAAAAATGACAAAAAAAACAACGATAAATTTTTTGTTGAAAATATACAAAATTGTTAAACTCTTGTATACAAAACATAAAAAAAGTAAATAAAACTAAAACAAAATAAAAACAAAAAAAAAAATATATTTATAAAAATTTATTCTGTTGACATTGAAGTGTTTGTGTGCATAAAAAAGAAATCAAACAAAATTGGTGCAATTTTTAGCTGAATTAAATTTTTGCCTTAAACTACAAAACTCTCCCAAAAAATCAAATACCAAATGATTACTGATTAGAAGCCAAATAACGTGAAATTTAAAAACAAATTGAAAATATAATTGTTTACAAAACTAAAGATTAATTAATAAAATTATTATATAAAATATAAGTTGTTTTGTTGTAGTAACAAAAAAAAAGAGGTTTCAAAAATACCTGTGAAACACTTCAAAAAACACTTCAACGTTTCCTTTTTTTATTTTTTTATAACTAATTTAAAGTTGTTTAATTTTTTATATAAAAAATAATTCAAATTAAAAAGATGAAATAAATTTTGGAACTCTTTTTTAAAAGCAAATAATAATTATGATAAAAACCAAACTGTTATAAACCTAAAAAATAGAATATTGTTGACTAGTTTAAATAATTATAACAACAATAATTATTAATTAAAAAATATAATTAATATTAATATAAATAACAATAAATTATTCAAAATATATGAAAATATACAAACAGAATGCAAAACTTAAATACAATTAAGTCATAAAAATATATATATATATATATATAAAAATAGTTCTAAAAATATTAATAAAATATAAAATTAATTAATAAAATTATAAATTATATGATATTAGACACTACTAATGCAAAAAGTATAAAAAAAAAGAAAATAAAAAACGAACAACTAACGAATAAAATGCAAAAATAAGCAATAAAAAGAAAACAAAACAAAAAAAATTATTAAAACTATTTGGTAATAATTGGGCAACTAATTATTATTTTTTTTATTTATTTTATATGGTTGGCTTGAAGAAGAATATATATTTTATGTTAACACCACAAAGCAGATCTTATATAAACTGATTTAGAGAGGACAATTCAAACAACTTGGCAAAAAAAATTTTAATATTTTCGTATAATACAAGTGAAGGCACGTCATAGTTTATCACGCTTTAAAGGAACCATTTGGCTTTCTTTCGTAAGAAGAGCCAACCTTATTATTCCCGCTTTGAAAAGGAATTGCAACATGTATGACTTGATCGCAATTAACTTTTTACTAGATATCATACTCGCGTAGAGATGCAAATAACAGCTGATAACGTTCTGACTAACGTCAGTGTAAAAGCATTTCTCACTATGCTGAAAATTTAAATCAGAAATAACAAAATATTATTTAATTATTGTTATTGAAAGTTCGTTGAGGGGGCACACAGGATGCCATTTGGCTTTTAGTTGTCAACAATTACGTGGCAACCCTTTTCCATGCAACATTTCGAAAACTTTAAATATTGTTAGAGATTTCATTAAGAATTTTCCTATAATTATTTTGCAAAAAAATGTTACAAAAATAGTTTGAATTGGGAACGCTCCCTTCATGCCGCCGTAGTGTATAACGTGGACATTAAGAGGCATACTTGTTAATCTTATTCACTTAGAGCTCCAATACAAAATGTAATCAGGATGTCTTTTATTATGGACTTTTACTGTTCGTCTCTCTATTTGGCATTGCGTTGTTTTTGAAAAGAAAAAAAATTTAAAAAAAAAGAATTTAATAGTTTTGAAATAATATTTATACCCCCCGTCTGTTCGTTTTCTCCAAACCCTGCAAATTTTTATTTCTAGATAAAGCAAAGTCTAATATGTATTTTATTAAAATTATATTTTATTTTAACTTTATTTTATTTAGTATATTTTCATTGTAGTAAGCCAAATCTCAAGGTCTTGTAAGAGGCGTTACTTTTTTTAACGTTTATAAAAGCTCAACTTTGAACGCAAGTTGATAAAAAGCGAAAACTCTTCACTTGTTATTTATTAGATAATAAATATTAAGAAACTTGAACTGAAAATATTTATGCAGTATTTGGAAAGTTTTAAAGCCTTAAATTTGGCGAGCTTTACTCTTAAACAAACTGAAACATTTTAAAACCCACTGCTCAATGGAATACAGGGGCACTCATTGTCAACAGTGATTTAAACATAATTTAATAGAACTCTGCTCAATATCGAGTAACCAAAATTCATTTCTTAATTTTTAGAAAAAAAAATAAAAAAATGCAATGTGCATCCTTTTTCGGTGAAGGTTTCTGTTATGCAAGTAACTGGCAGTACCGCCTTCTATTGCCTTCAATTATGACAATATTCTATTCAATTCTATTCTATTGGTTTCCCCAAAAAATAGTTAATTAAAGTTTGCCATTTCTACAAATTGAAACCATTAGTTTTACATAATTTATTAAAAATAAATATATATTTTTTTTATTATTATTTCTACAAAACCATCTACATACTCGTATACTAACCGATTTGAAAGAAATACGCATACATGACACAACTAAAAATACAATAATTAATTTATAGTATTGTAAAGTTTACAATTTAAGCAGCTAAAAAATTTAATTTAAGAAATGAATACATATATACATATTAAATATATTAAAGATAAAAAAACAAAATTGACTATATTCACAAATAAAAACTCTAGTGATAATGGTAAAAAAAATATCAACACGAAGTTTATTTTCTTTTACAAACTGGACATTTTTATGGGTTTGTTTTGCCACCAAACATTTTTAGTTTGAATACAAGATATTTTTCTGTTCAAAATACATTAAAAGCCCCACAGTTGGACAAAGACTTTTAACTCGAGGTTCACCCTGTTGAAGTGTGAAGTTACAAAACTCTTTTTCTTTGTCTCAATAATCAAATCAACTTCTTGCATGTGAGTGCAGTAAATAAATTTATGCTCATACCTGCTTCCGCTTAAGAATCCAATTAGCTGTATCATGTGACTAAAAGTATACATTATTTTTTTTCTTTCTTATTTTTAACAAAAATTCTGCATAGTTTTTGGCTCAAAAATATCAAAAAGGAATACCGTTTCCATTGTTTACATTTGGAACAAACACAAAAGCTCATAATTTTTTATTAATTTAAATTTCAAATGTGTGCTGTTGTGCCATTAATGTATATAAACAAAAAAATAAATAAATAAAAGTAAAAAAAAATATCAAAACTGTTTCATAACACGCAGTGCTCAATAAGAAGAAAATAATAATCCACTTCATGGCTCAAATACGTTGACCTCATCAGGGTTTACGAGCTCTTGACTTTCAATGTTGTCAAGACTTGTTAATTACTTTGAGCGGCTAAAGCTGACTTATTGCACTGATGCCATTAACAAGATTCTCTAAAGCGGACTGAGAAAGTTTTCATTATTTCATTTTATTTTACAATCAAAATTCAGCAGGATCTCGCATTTCAGAGTCATCCTTCTGAACCAACACAAAACATTACTAAACAATTTTTATAAATTTTTTCTAAAGAAAAAAAAATAAAATAATAAAATAATAAAACAATAATTTATGAAGTCTTAAGAACTAAGCTTTAATCAAATTAAAAATAATTCTTCATACATAATAAAATTAGATAAAGCTTTTGGCAGACTGGATTTAAAACCCCAAAGCAGATATCTTAGGCGGCTTTTAGCCAATCGGGTTTTTATTATTGTTCGTATGAGCAAATCAAACTGAGAAAGTTTTCAATATTCTATTCATTCACTAATGTTAATAAAAATGCAGTGAAGTCTCGCCTTTTAGATGGGTATCCTTCACTAAGCAAAAGCGATCAATAATTAAAAATCGTGTACGAAATTATTTCAAAGTTCGTCTCGTAAAAGCTATTATTCTACACGCTTTTTGCTTCTAAAGCATATCAGATGGCTTTGCGCCCAAAGAAAATTAAGTTTTCTTCATTTTTGTCAAAAATCCACATATGAGCTTTCATTGAAACATTTCAAATAATATTAACTTTGCGAGTTTTGCTTGTCTCACACATTTACAAGGATACAATTTTTTTCTCAGTTCTTCTACGAGATTACAATATTGCTCGGTTTACACGAGTTATTTGACGGTTCACACCAAATACATTTTAATATTCCTGTTCTTTTGTATGATTTTAATTTTTATATGCTTTTCTATTTTATTTCTTTCACTCACTTATGTTTGATTTTCCGCTTTATTTTAAAATTTTTTATTAAATTTAATATATTTATAATATACTTGCATGTATTTTGTATGGCCTTCTAATTTATGTAATTTATTTTTAAGTTAAAGTTTTCTACTAAATTTAATATTTTAATTTATTATTGTAATTCCTTGCAGATGTTTAAAAATCCTGTAGAAAATTGGGAAAAACTTATTTATGATGATCAAGACCCAATTTAAGATGAAAACCAATCAGTTATTATTCGAATTTAAGATGTTTCTCTAACAATATTTAATTTCAAGTGTAAACTGGAAATAATCCGAAGAAAATCCGGAAAATCTAATTTTACAACTCCTTAGCAAAGTTCCCTGCTCATATTTCTAATTTTTAATTTCTTGTTTCTTTTTTTTTATTTTTGTTTCCATAGCAAAAGAAAGAAAGAAAGAAAAACTTTTAAGAATATTTAAATCTTCCTAATTGTTAACAAATTTTCTGGCTTTGCCTTGCCAACTTTTATACATTCTCATTTAAATTAATTTATTTATGTATGTGTGTGCAAGTTTCCTGTAATCCAATATTTTATCATTTCCGTCATTCAATTTCATTTCAATCAATTTAATTTTTTCCGCCACAAATACAAGGCAACACTCATGTATACGTACAACCTCTTACATACACACTCCCATACACATTCAAACATGCATAAAATTTTTTTATTCTTTTTTTTTTTTTGTTAATTTATATATTGAATTTGGAAAAAGGAAAAGAGAAAACAAATTATAAGAACTGGAATAAAATCAACAATTCATGTTTCCCTTTCATTTTTCTATCGTGCAAGAGTAGTTCCGTCTGGCCGTAAGTCAGTCATAAAAAATTCTGCTTCTGCACTTATATTTGATACGTATCGCTCTTAGCAAAATAAAACAGATTAATTTGTTCGTGGTTTCTGGGTGTCTTTCAAAATGTCTGAGTATTTTCCTTAATATTGATGCTGCATTCTACAATCACCAATTCTATCAGTCATCACACATTATTCTTCATTACTAGTCCAAAGAAAAATGAAATGAAATTAATGAATTGTATCTTCCGGTTTCCTCTTTCCCTTTATGGTTGTCTTTTTCTTTTCTTTTCTTTTTTTTTTTTTTTAATTTGATTTGTCATTTTTAGCTTTACCACAAATCCTACTACTTCAGTTTTAACTTTATATATATTTTCTTAAATAATTATATTGTACAGAGACTGAAAATATATCATTCATTATTAAATGTCAATCATTATGTATTAACAAGAAATGAAATTATAAAAAAAATATTATAAATGATAATAATAAAAAAAAAAATAAATATTTATTTATTTTTGTACCACTTGAAGAGTTTATATTTAAAAAGTGAATATTTCGCATAAAACATTTAGACAAAATGAATGCAAACATTTCACAATTTTGTAAATTTAAAACTATAAATGAATTGTGTATGTATATGTGTTTGTATTTTTGAAATAAATATATCACACTGGTGTGATAATTTGGATTGATTTTTGGAGAAGCTTTTCATGCAATTTGAAAGTTTAGTCGCTCAACACAATCAAATGAAATGCATCACAGCAAACCGAAACGCTAGTTTTGAAATTGATGGATTCCCCTAAATACAGTACGTTGCGAATGAGTTTGCACATTGAAAAAAGTTAAGCATTTTTAACTTAATGCAATTAAATATATTTTATTGCATTATTTCCATTATATTTACTAATTATTATTATTATTATTATTATTATTATTATTATTATTATTATTATTATTATTATTATTATTATTATTATTATTATTATTATTATTATTATTATTATTATTATTATTATTATTATTATTATTATTATTATTATTATTATTATAATTATTATTATTATTATTATTATTATTATTATTATTATTATTATTATAACTATTATTATTATTATTGTTATTATTATTATTATTATTATTATTATTATTATTATAACTATTATTATTATTATTATTATTGTTATTATTATTATTATTATTATTATTATTATTATTATTATTATTATTATTATTATAATTATTATTATTATTATTATTATTATTATTATTATTATTATTATTATTATTATTATAACTATTATTATTATTATTGTTATTATTATTATTATTATTATTATTATTATTATTATTATAACTATTATTATTATTATTATTATTGTTATTATTATTATTATTATTTGCATTAAAAAGTTACTACGAGACGAGTTAAAAAATTAAAATTTGCTCTCCTCTAGCCCTTTAAAAATTGGCCGAATATTAGAAAAGCCGAAAATATGGCTCGGAGATTTGTCTACGACGTATTTAAACTATGAATAGTACAGATGGTTTCGCTTATTCACCTTTAAAAATTTCCCCTCCAGTGAATCTGGAAGACGTATTACCGCATAGAAATCAAATAACATGATTATTGCCGTGTTGTTTGCGGAAAAGGATCTTGAAGCAAATGATGTTGCCAGACCACAACAAAGTATTTTGTCTTGAAAGTTAAATATTTTAAACGTGTTATATAAATGCCAGATATTTATTATTTTAATGCCTATTTATTAATCTGGCTCAAAATATATCATGTTTACAGAAAGCCCGTTTTTAATTTGGTCTTTTAAATTGCAAGCACAATCACAATCATTTAAACAGCAAACGCTTCTTAAATCGTTTTGCATTTCATACAACGATAAATTTTGTAGATTCCTCTCAATTTTCTTTATGTTGGTAAACG
The DNA here is from genome assembly GCA_963402855.1 of Ormia ochracea. Classification (NCBI taxonomy): domain Eukaryota; kingdom Metazoa; phylum Arthropoda; class Insecta; order Diptera; family Tachinidae; genus Ormia; species Ormia ochracea. The sequence continues at coordinate 8,852,696 of OY727106.1, forward strand.
GATTCCAAAAGAAAAGATTTGCATTGTATACGAAGTTGTGGTTGGTGTCATTGGCCTCTTTCCAGAGTTGGAAAACGGTCTATGAGTATCATTAACAGTTAAATTGTTATAAACATTTTTTATATGTTATTTCGTAATTTCTGATTAAAAAATTTACCAAAAAAAATGTGCTTAAAATAAGAACAAGCATAAACGGTTGTGTCAAATTAGAACTAAAATAATATTGAGAAAATCTTAAAGGAGAATAAATAAATAAATAAATTGAATTAAAGAAATACTTAAAAAACAAAATAAAGATAATAATTGAAAAATAAGATACAAAATTAGACATCTTAATAAATTTAAGAACCAAATATTGATATACTAAAATAACGAAAAATAATTAAAAAATATTTGATTATATATTAAGATTGAAAAAGTCAAAAATATATCACATGCAAAAATAAAATACAGTGTGTAATAAAAGTAAAGAAATTAATACAAAAAAAGGAAAAATTTATAAAAATTTAAATACATAAATATAATAAATGTGCATTTTTCTCCTCTTTCTTCTATAAAAAAATATATAAAATATTTAACAACAAAAAAAAAAAACATTTTATGATTGGCCCATTAATTGAAACCAATAAATATTTTTTTTAACAAATCTAAATGTGAATAAACAAAATATGAAAACGAGATTATTATGCAAAACAAAATATACATAAATTTAATAATTAAAGTTTATTATTAACTATATTTAAATATACAAAACGATACACACACGGAGAAAGAAGCCATTGTTATGCATATATACTGTATTATACTACGTATGTATGTAATTCCTTTTTACAAATATTATTACAAAATAGATTAACGAGAAAATCATCATTAAAAGCGCATGAAGGAATATAATTTATGGGTGAGAGCAAGCGGAACCTATTGCAGGGATGGGCAAGCAGAAGTAGTCCCACTGTTTTATCAAGCAATAAAGGAGAAGAAACTCGAACCTGTTTACTCACCATCGAGTCTGATTAAAATACGTAATTGGGGTTTCTATCCAATAAATGTGATAGCAGGATACTTTCGGCTGACCCATCCCTGATGCGGCAACATGAAAGTTGACTTGAATTTTTTAAGTTTTGAAACATTTTTTTTTTATATATATATATAATTTTCCCCGATGAGAAAAACAAACGAAAATATCTTAATAATTAAAAGAGCTATAATTGTGATGAATATTATAATTATTAATTTACAAAAAAAAAAAAAAAATAAATAAAAAAAAATACATTTAGTATAATACAAATATAAATGTTGTCTACAAAATCCAAATTAATAATAGATTAAACAGATTTAAATAGTAAAATATCGAGAGTTGATAAGAAACAAAAATAAAGAACGATGTTCTAAACTTATATACTTAAAGGAAATTTATATCTACAACAATAATGCAACGAAACATTTGAAATGATATAAAGTATTATAAATTAATACCAGTAGTTAAATTAAATTAATTATTAAATAAGAAAATAGTTATAAAAATGTATAATAATATAAACTTTTAAGAACTTAAATTACTATTCCTAATATTTAAATATTGTAAAAATGAAATATCTTTCGAAATCCTTTCGAAGTTCATTTGAACCACTTCTAATGATTTCATTTAAGTTAAGATTGTGAATGAAGAAAATTGTGGAAAACTCTTGTAAATTTTTTTTAAAGAAATTTTGGTTTGCTTTGAAAAAACTTTTTTACTTAAAGTAAAGGAGGATGGTTTAACAAAGTCTCGGTTCAGACTTATCTAGTCATTCAGAGGTGCCCCTTCTCTTTAGCATTTATTTTAATTGATTTTATAAAATAATTAATTAAAAATATTTAATGCTACTTTCAATTACTTATTTTAATTTTATAAAAATGTACATTATTGGCCTTGGCAAAGTAGAGATATATAATTAGCATTGGCATTGCTATTCCAGATTTATCGGGTTTCAAAATTTATATGCTAGAAAATCTATTAGTCCTCGTTTACTTTAGTAAAAAGTTTAAAATTAAATCAAAATAATTAATCAGTCGTGCAATTCAAGTCTATCAAACATTTCAAATATTTATTTATTTTTCTTCTTCTTATCCAACAGCTGCTTTCGTTGGTTTGAAAATGCCTTGAAAAGAAAATAAATAATGTTTAATTAGAGAATTTAAAAACCGTATGGTAAATTAAACATCAAGCCACCGAATTTGTTACAACTATAACTAAAAACAAAAGAAAAACATTAAAATGTTTTCATTTTGCAGCAAAAGAATAACATTTTGTGAGAAAAGCATAATAAAATAAAACATTTTTTTCAAAATGAAATCCAAATACTGTTCAGCATATTAAAAAGAAAAATATTAATAAATCTCTCGAAGAAGAACAAAACTCAGTTGGATTAATGAACACTACATATTGAATGGTTTCAAGAAATTAAATTTATAAAAATAATGTTGAGTATTTTTAGTAAAGATAAAAATCTATAAATACAAAAAAAAAAGAAAAAAAATAATAATTTTAAATTTATAAATATATTTTAAAAAATCTTGTTTGTTAAATTGTATACAAACACTGAATGTTATCGAAAGGAATTGTTTTTACGCAGTTGAGTTTTGAGAAAAATGATGAATTTTTGAAATCAATTATGGACTTTTTCAAAGAACCCGAACAGGCGCAATATGAACTTTTAGTAAATATTGAAATATGTACCTTAAGATTTCGATTTCTAGTTAGTTTTAAAAAAATATATATACTTAAACAATTTTATTTTAATTAAATTTGTATTCATTGTGAGGCTGTTATTCTTTGATTTTCTCGGGGGTTTATCGAAAACTTTTTCTTTTACCGAAATCAAACTTTTAATGACTCAAATTTAAAACCGAATTTCGCCTCCGCAGGCAAATGAAAAATGCACAGCCTACTAAAGCGAAAGTCGCGGAATCGATTCCTGCCTCGAGCATGGCTGTTTTCCTGCGAAAGCTTTTGAGCTTGAGTTGGTTAAAGAAAGAAAACTGAAAAGAGCCAGCAGCTCGACCAAATATGTATTAAACCAGCTATTGATTAAAACTACAGTCAGTCCACATCTAAAAATACCTTAATTTAGGTTGACCCCTTGTTTTTTGTGATATGCTCTGAAGATCAATATGGAAGTGTAATATGCTTATTAAATGTTGCCATACTTTTTGATCTCAACTTTTTAATACAAATTTTGAAAATTTCGGCCTTAAATGGCTATTTGGCAGTTTTCATCCTTAATTTCTGCCCAAAAGAGATATAAAAATTCCTCTAGAACTGTTATTAGATGAAATATAAGATAAAGCCTAAAAAATGGCACCACTGCTTGATACTGCTTGATACTGATTATACCTTTTTTGTTTTCTTTAACAAGAACACTTTCTTTTTCGCTATCTTATTATTAGTATTATTATTATATATTTGCGATAAAATATATATACAAATTCTGCATACTTATTATCGGTAGAAATCTTAGCAAAAACAGTAAAATATCAACCAATTTGTAGCTTCTTAAGAGATGAAAAAAACTAAATATTTAACTTGGCAGTATATAGAAGAAATATTTTCTAATATATATATATATATATATATATATATTTATATATATCTATATATAAATCTAATTCTTCCAATTAAACAAAAATATAGAAAATCTTAATTTTCCTCCTAAAATAGAAATTAAATTAACTTATAATTAAATATCGATATCGATAATATATTTATCGATTCGTTTTATGGTTGTTACTTGAGAAGTTCGCCATTTGTAAAGCGAATTGGCAGTTTTTTTTTCTTATTTTTCTTATTGTTTTTGATTTCAAACTTCTCGACCTCTGTGTTGTCGAAATGGGTTTCTTAGAAAAATTATTTAATTACTTTGAATTGGGAAATATTTGGGTTCTTTCAAAGGCTGAAAGTGAATAAAAACCAAAATATTCTTTTCTTTAAATTTAAATGTTTTACCTAATAAAATGAATTTGTTTTAAACAATTAAATTGCTCAAAAAGAAAAAAATATTAAATAAAAGAGAAGGCGAGTTAGAAGAGTGTTTAAAAATGGTATAAATGCTGATATTTACTGTGTTCTAAAATTACGAAATTATTACAAATAAAAAATAATAAATTATAATAATTTTTTTTGCCATATAAAATTTTATAAATGAATTACAATTAATATTAAATCAAAAGTTCAATAAATGAAATTAAAGAGAAAGCAAGATTATACAGAATAAAAACAATTTATTAAAAGAAATTTTCTGAATATAAAATTATATATATTTTTTTTCTCTTTTGAGATTAATATTAAAAACGAAAATAAATATGTAAACTAAATAATAAAAAATAAAAAATATATCATTAATAGCAGATAAGAAAAATTATAATTTCAAATATTCAAAACAAAAGTAGAAAGAACAGGTTTTGGCTTAAATTATTTTTTATTTTTAATATTTTATTCAGTATTCCACTTTTGCTACTAAAAAAAAACTCCCAGTTGAGTTCAGGACTTTTGTTTTGTTTTTATATTTATATTCACTACATGTCTCAGAAATTGATTGAAACAAATTTTTAAAAGGAGAATGATTAATTTAATTTATTTATTTTTTTTTTATTAAAACACGTTTCAATTAACTTTGCAATTGAGTCAATTATTCGTGTGATGAATAAAAAACTACTGGCAGTAATTTTGTTATTTGAAACGATTGTTTTTTCTTTTCGGTGGACTACCACTGACTCTCGACTTGCTACGGTGAATATTTATTTGAACGCTTTGCAAGGCGATAACATGCATTGCTCGCGTGAATGATATTCCGCCAGAACCGTTAAAGCCTTGTCACATTCATTTAATTGATTAGGACATTCAATGAAAACCCGTTTCGAATATATTTTAAAATTACCGCAAAAAAATAAACTGATTGCCCAAGTGAACTATGGAATTCATTTAAATAGCTCCAGACCAAAACCCTGTAGATCTGTATTACTAATTGATTGGCCTGAAAATTGCAGATTCGTTAGAAATAAAATCTGCCCTTTTGGAGGCGTAACGAATGAAAATTATTAACAAATAAAATATAAAAAAAAAACATTTAAATTAAAATAATTAAAAAAGTATTTAAAGCAAAAGCAAAATATTATTAAAATATAAATAAATAAATTATTAATAAAATAATATTAATAAAATATAAATAAATAAATTAAACATTTACTTGGAAGATGGCCGGCGAATCCCTTTTGCGAAACATAATTGTGGTCAGATATTCTACATACAAAATAAGAATGAAAATAAATTAAAAGTAAAATAAAAAAATAAAATAAAAACTCTTTTGCAAAGATATGTAGTACAATGAGAAATATACATATATTCATATATATTAAATTATATAAAAGAAGTAAAATATTATTTTAAAATAATATGGAAAAAGTATAGAAAAATTTAGTAAAATAAAATAATGACATTTTTAAAAATTATTAAAATATTAAGTAATTATAAAGGCTGTAATTTTAAGTGAAAAATCTAAAAAAAAAAAATTATTCTACCAATACACTATAATAAAAACATAGAAAAATTATTATCATTAAGATAAATTGAATGAATAATTTAATATTAAAATAAATAAATAAATAAAAAAAAAATCACCGATATATTTAGAGCAAAATACTAAGATTATGATATACTTAATACTAAATTAAAAACACAAAACAATAAAAAATATACATAAATAAATTATATAAACTAAACAAACTCTACTTATATATGTATGTATATGTAATAAATATGAACTTAAAAATAAAATCATATATCTAAAATAAAAAATAATAAATAATAACAAAATACAAATTAATCACGTTTTAATGCTGTTTCGGTGTTCGGCGGGATGAGGGAAATCATGCTAACATGTTATGCTACCGATCTTTTATTTTACTAAAATATATTTCTCAGATGTCTTATTTTTCTTTAAATGCTTTTGTCCTAAGAGGGCATGGAAGAATGAGTTATTCAGAAGACTTTTCTGCCATATGGCCATTTAGCCTTCAAACAAAAAAAAAATTATTTCACATATAAAAAACTTTCATTGTATACGGGGATTTAAGTCCCATCTCTGCATGGTTATAGTGAATTTTACATATGAATTTTGTATGATCTTGCAATGATTCTTACCATGTTTGATCACATCTTTCTCCTTGCCTCATTTGCAGCTTATAAAAATATAATATAATCGGAGAATAGAAGTTCCATCACTGTCTTGTATTATTGTACAGCGTGCCGCAGGAACAGTTTTTATGTTAGCCTTAAATGGAAAATATTAAAACTGCATATAGTTTCGATGATTGCTCAGCATCATCTGCTGCTAGAAATCTATGCTTTTCAATCATACGACATAGCTAAGGGCCTACACAATCGGAGAATAGAAGTTCCATCTCTGTCTTGTATTATTGTAAAGCGTGCCGCAGGAACAGTTTTTATGTTAGCCTTTAATGGAAAATATTAAAACTGCATATGGTTTCGATGATTGCTCAGCATCATCAGCTGCTAGAAATCTATGCTTTTCAATCATACGACATTGACAGTTATAAAGTATTTTGCTGTATGACACTATCGGACATCTCCTCCTCGAAGTGGTATAGAAAGCAGTCCCGGGAAGGAGTTTGCGTGGGAAAGAGGAGGGATTGAAACAATGGTTAAGAAATGTTAACCAGTGGAAAGTCCGTAGGGACTTTTTAAGCCTCCTCACCTTCAACAAAACAAAAAAAAATTATACGGTATTAACCAGCTTTTCAGTTAGTATGAGCACCCTACACAAATCCTTTTTCTTACAGTTTTTATTTTTCTCTTCTTGGCAGCGCAGATACCATCGTCTCATTACTTTTGTTATCTTTTATTATTATTTTATTTAATTTTTCATATGCAATTAAAATTGGCAAAGCAAAATGTTTCAACATCTGACGTGTTTGTTTTACAATTCATTATGCAACATAATATTGCGCCGTGTAAATATTGATAAAGTTCTCTTTTTTTTGAAATGCTTAATAAATTGTTTATGTCAAGACGTTAATTGCATTTATTGTGGAAGGAACAAAGCAGATCTAATTACATCTAATTAGGATGGTATTGCTACCTAATGCAAAGAATCTTAGTTTAATGTTGTATAACGTATTTGCAACATATAAAACTTATTCGGTATATTTAAGAACCCTTTATACAAAGCTACCGAGACAAAGGCTAATAATATTTATTTCGAAAACTCTTGTGGGGCACACATAAATATCGTTATAATTATCATTTACTTGACAATTCAAAAAAAAAAAAATTAATTAAAATATTTTGCATACGTTACAGTTTACAACGCAGAAAAGGTTTTTGAAAAAAGTTGCAGCAAGTGCGTTCTAATAAGTACTGGTACTTTTTTTTACCCTTATTATTTTATTAATTACAATTATATGAAAAAAGTACTAAGACCAATACCAAGACTAAAACTGACAAATTTTAAAATTTTTAATTTTTTTTTTGACTAATTTAAACTGCAAAGCTTTTGGCTGATCCGCAGGAAAACACCCAGGATCTATGTAGGAATCGAACTCGCTACCTTCGGTTAAGTAGGCTATACCTTATTCATTGGACTACGGTGACCCGCAATGTCATATACAAGATTCTTTGCAATAGAGACAACATAGAAAAATGCTACAAGGTGAGTATTGGATCCACCAACTCGAAACATAATGACTAGATTAGCAGCGTGAAAATCAGACTATAAAACTAGAAAAGGATTAACGCTGTAAAAGGCGCCATTACATGTCCACAGTGCAGAGATCTTTCACTCTCCAGACATAATTAATGTAATGTTATTACAACAAAAGAAGAACTGCAAAAAGAGATATATAATCGGAATGCTGCACATAATATATAGCCCCTAATACATCAGGATGAATTATAAGGCAGACACTAAATGACCTTAAAGTTATAGACATTTAATATGTAAATGTAAACACAAGACAGTCGGAATGGAACCTGACAGGAGTTGATGTTAATTGGGTTCATTGTGGCAAACCTGATGGCCTTTAAAGTATAATATTATTATTTTTGTAACTCAAAAACCATCAATTCTAATCGTACTGAGATCAGAAAGAGAAAGAGAGAAAAAAAGGAAAAAGAGAAAAAATGTACAAGTAACTAGTTTTTACTGAGAGCAATAGAGTTTGCTCGAAATATTGAATAAAAAGAATAACAGAGTTTTATTTCAAAGAAAAAGTAGAACAGCTAAAGGCTGAATAAACTAATAAAGGATTACTAACTGAACTTTAAGTACAACTCTCAGAGGCGGGACCGTTTTTTTTTTTGGCAGTTCAGGTGGGGAAAGGCTTTACCGCATTCCGACTAGATTATCATACGACTCGTGTATGGCGGGCTCTGCACAAGTGCCTTACCGAGTAAAACTCCACCTTCTTCCCTCCTCGGTATGTATTCCCAACCGTTTATCGCTTAAACTTCTATAGCGGTTTGATCGTTAAAGGATCTCTCTTTCTTAGTTGGCTCTAATTTTCATTTTACTTTAATTATTTTTATCTTCTGATTTTCCATTCGTCTGTTTCCATAAATATATTGTGATGTGCATGCAGGGTCACTATGCGCGATTTATGGGCTTTTCATCTTCACTTTGCCACCAGTTACGTTGCAGCCTTTTAGATTTCGAATGAAACGATTGTATTTTTGCACTACATTTTCTAATATTTTTTTCTTGTTTAAGTTTATATTTCTAAAAGTATTCTTATCAACTATTTAATGCAATATTATATATAATAAAAACTAGTAGTAGATGGTATTAAATTCATGTGTTACATACGTGATCATTTATAAAAGGAAAGGCAAAGTCCGTGAATAAGCTTTTAACCCGCCACGGCCCGGCTTAAAGCAGCTAGAAAAATTTCTAGTTTAATTTCTCAAATATTTAGTTTGAAAGAAATACACCGACATGATACACACTTCACTTTAATTAATCTTATGACAAGCTGATGAATTAATATCACACAAATTGTAGAACATTTTCGCTATAAAACTATAATTTTTTTTTTAATCTCTGATTCTTATGGATACTTAGTTTGCATTATCCTGTCTTGTTCTTTGGAAATTTTGGTTGTAACGTTGATTTTTCATTTCGGAGGGCATCTGTTGCGAGCGATCAAATTCACACGTTTTATTATATTTGACCATTTTACCGCTGGCACCGGGAGCAGCACGCCAATAGGAGGTTTGCATTGCATGTCGTCCTGATATATAACGAGTAGTGGCTCCTACTAAGGCGTTGACATTGTTTGCAGGCATCTTGTAGATATTTGTGGTTTCGCAATCCAAAATCCACTTCTGGGCGAATTATTTTATTAATTATTATTCCTCAAAAGCTTGCCGTTAGGACAGTGTTCTTATTCACGTTGTAGCTGACTGACTTCTGTTGCCCAGATCAAACAATCATTACCATTTTATAAGTGTGTATTTTTGCTTTGAAGTTTAATCTTTTAGTTGTTGTTGTTCTCTGTATTGTGAGTGTTTTCTATTCGCAGATTTCTTTATGCTTTACAATTTCTTATCACTGGAGGCGATCGTTTTGTTTGTTTCTGAGTAACACTATTTTTTTTTTTTTTATTTTCTTTTTTTACATTAGGCCGATTCAAAGCATTGTATAAGAGTTCCACTTTTCATATTATTTCATTATTGTTGAGCGATTGCATTTTAATTCCTTATTGGCGAAACTTGTGGTTTTACTTTTACTTTGCTTTTGCTTGAATGGGTGCTTGACAGTGGAACTCCAAGTTGAAGTATATAACTTGCTTTCAAAATTTCAAGTTCGAAATGTGACTTTAGAAATTGTAAGAAAATTTCCTCCTTTTTTTGGTATTAAAGTGAGTGTTTTACTCCTTTACTCTGCCCTCATTAGCTATTAAAGTAAAGTGTTTTACTTTTCGCTTTGAATGGTCCAAATATAATTTTTTTTTTTATACCTCAGGTTTTATTTAATTTATTTGTTTATTTAAATTATATCTCTGTTTTGCATTTTACAAGAAAATATCAGGTGTCATCTATAAATTTTATATTCTTTACTCTCCAATGTTTACTTACTTTGCCGCTAATTATTTATTTTCCTACACTGTTAATGATTCTATATTAAGCCAGTTCACTGCCTGCTGCATATGATCATGGTATAATGCTAAAGAGACACGATCAATTTATTTATTAATTTTTTGATACATTAATTTTTATTGACAAAACTGTGGACTTTCGTTGGTAGTAAATGAAAATCATGCTTTCAAAATGTCATACGTTTGTTTTATATAATTTATAAATATTCTATAATATTTTTTCGATGAAAGCGATTATTGCTTGTCGTTCGATTTTGCGATTACACAATAAATACAAATAATCGTATGTGTGTGTAAACAAATTTGTGACGCTTTGAAATTGCATTTCCGCGTTAAGGAGTAAAATCATCTGTAGTACGTCAACTGACATAATTTATTGTTTCTAGAGCGAATATTAAATGTGACGCGAGTTGTATCAAAAGATAATCAGTTTGTTTTTATGGGCAAAATGGCCTTTGCCTTGGAATCAAAGTCAAAGCCGTATGGTTTCAAAATCCATTTCGTGTGAAATTCTCAATTCTGACGTTTGGCTTTTTTTTCAATCACTTGTATTTTTGCATTTGCAATTCTTGTTCCGCCCTTTATTGCTCTGTTTTGATGGAATTTTAGAACCGCCTTAATAACTGTTTGTTTTCTTTTATTAATTAAATTATCTAACCCTGCGTTTGACTTTTTCAATTGACTAACTTTAAACGTAAATATCGTCGGCTACAGCGATAAGATGAAATTTCTTTGAGATATTTTTTTAACACACTGCAAATCACGTTTTAATAGAATGCCCGGTGACACACTTGTTTTTTTTTTTTTTTTTTTTTTTTGTTTTTCAAATAAAATATCCAGTGTTGAATTAAATTTTTTTATTTTTGCAAAATGATTGTTTGCATTTTTTTATTTACAAAATAAATAAATGAATCGTCGTATCTCTGAGAGGCAATTCATAAAATGTTTTGGAAAATTTATTACAAAAATTAGATTTTAATAATATTTGTAGACTAGTGAATTTGTTATTTGTTGAAAATTTTTCGATTATTCGATAATAGAAAACTTATTACATATAACGAATGCACTCGTATTGATTTGAAACTGTTTACAACTACTAAAACGTGAGTTCAGCTTAGAAAAATTTGGAATTTAATTCAAGGCTGACTTCCAGAAGAAGGTAATCATCAAATAGAGCATCTTCTTTACTTTTAGTTAAGTTTTTGCCATTTTAATGTATTTTCACGTTTGGAATTCAACTTAAGGAGTAATTCAATGAAAAAGGAATGAGTTGGACGTCTAGAAATTACTAAGGTAGCTACCTTATAAAAATCGCAATTTTTTATGTTATTTAATAAGTGGCAAATTTATAAGAAATATACTCGTATTTTAACACAAAAAATTGACTAGTAAAAGTAATAAAACGTGAGTTCAGCTTAGAAAAATTTGGAATATAATTCAAGGCTGACTTCCAGAAGAAGGTAATCATCAAATAGAGCATCTTCTTTACTTTTAGTTAAGTTTTTGCCATTTTAACGTATTTTCACGTTTGGAATTCAACTTAAGGAGTAATTCAATGAAAAAGGAATGAGTTGGACGTCTAGAAATTACTAAGGTAGCTACCTTATAAAAATCGCAATTTTTTATGTTATTTAATAAGTGGCAAATTTATAAGAAATATACTCGTATTTTAACACAAAAAATTGACTAGTAAAAGTAATAAAACGTGAGTTCAGCTTAGAAAAATTTGGAATATAATTCAAGGCTGACTTCCAGAAGAAGGTAATCATCAAATAGAGCATCTTCTTTACTTTTAGTTAAGTTTTTGCCATTTTAACGTATTTTCACGTTTGGAATTCAACTTAAGGAGTAATTCAATGAAAAAGGAATGAGTTGGACGTCTAGAAATTACTAAGGTAGCTACCTTATAAAAATCGCAATTTTTTATGTTATTTAATAAGTGGCAAATTTATAAGAAATATACTCGTATTTTAACACAAAAAATTGACTAGTAAAAGTAATAAAACGTGAGTTCAGCTTAGAAAAATTTGGAATTTAATTCAAGGCTGACTTCCAGAAGAAGGTAATCATCAAATAGAGCATCTTCTTTACTTTTAGTTAAGTTTTTGCCATTTTAACGTATTTTCACGTTTGGAATTCAACTTAAGGAGTAATTCAATGAAAAAGGAATGAGTTGGACGTCTAGAAATTACTAAGGTAGCTACCTTATAAAAATCGCAATTTTTTATGTTATTTAATAAGTGGCAAATTTATAAGAAATATACTCGTATTTTAACACAAAAAATTGACTAGTAAAAGTAATAAAACGTGAGTTCAGCTTAGAAAAATTTGGAATTTAATTCAAGGCTGACTTCCAGAAGAAGGTAATCATCAAATAGAGCATCTTCTTTACTTTTAGTTAAGTTTTTGCCATTTTAATGTATTTTCACGTTTGGAATTCAACTTAAGGAGTAATTCAATGAAAAAGGAATGAGTTGGACGTCTAGAAATTACTAAGGTAGCTACCTTATAAAAATCGCAATTTTTTATGTTATTTAATAAGTGGCAAATTTATAAGAAATATACTCGTATTTTAACACAAAAAATTTACTAGTAAAAGTAATAAAACGTGAGTTCAGCTTAGAAAAATTTGGAATTTAATTCAAGGCTGACTTCCAGAAGAAGGTAATCATCAAATAGAGCATCTTCTTTACTTTTAGTTAAGTTTTTGCCATTTTAATGTATTTTCACGTTTGGAATTCAACTTAAGGAGTAATTCAATGAAAAAGGAATGAGTTGGACGTCTAGAAATTACTAAGGTAGCTACCTTATAAAAATCGCAATTTTTTATGTTATTTAATAAGTGGCAAATTTATAAGAAATATACTCGTATTTTAACACAAAAAATTGACTAGTAAAAGTAATAAAACGTGAGTTCAGCTTAGAAAAATTTGGAATTTAATTCAAGGCTGACTTCCAGAAGAAGGTAATCATCAAATAGAGCATCTTCTTTACTTTTAGTTAAGTTTTTGCCATTTTAACGTATTTTCACGTTTGGAATTCAACTTAAGGAGTAATTCAATGAAAAAGGAATGAGTTGGACGTCTAGAAATTACTAAGGTAGCTACCTTATAAAAATCGCAATTTTTTATGTTATTTAATAAGTGGCAAATTTATAAGAAATATACTCGTATTTTAACACAAAAAATTGACTAGTAAAAGTAATAAAAAGTAATAAAAAATTCTAGAAAGGAGTAATTCAATGAAAAAGGAATGAGTTGGACGTCTAGAAATTACTAAGGTAGCTACCTTATAAAAATCGCAATTTTTTATGTTATTTAATAAGTGGCAAATTTATAAGAAATATACTCGTATTTTAACACAAAAAATTGACTAGTAAAAGTAATAAAACGTGAGTTCAGCTTAGAAAAATTTGGAATTTAATTCAAGGCTGACTTCCAGAAGAAGGTAATCATCAAATAGAGCATCTTCTTTACTTTTAGTTAAGTTTTTGCCATTTTAACGTATTTTCACGTTTGGAATTCAACTTAAGGAGTAATTCAATGAAAAAGGAATGAGTTGGACGTCTAGAAATTACTAAGGTAGCTACCTTATAAAAATCGCAATTTTTTATGTTATTTAATAAGTGGCAAATTTATAAGAAATATACTCGTATTTTAACACAAAAAATTGACTAGTAAAAGTAATAAAACGTGAGTTCAGCTTAGAAAAATTTGGAATTTAATTCAAGGCTGACTTCCAGAAGAAGGTAATCATCAAATAGAGCATCTTCTTTACTTTTAGTTAAGTTTTTGCCATTTTAACGTATTTTCACGTTTGGAATTCAACTTAAGGAGTAATTCAATGAAAAAGGAATGAGTTGGACGTCTAGAAATTACTAAGGTAGCTACCTTATAAAAATCGCAATTTTTTATGTTATTTAATAAGTGGCAAATTTATAAGAAATATACTCGTATTTTAACACAAAAAATTGACTAGTAAAAGTAATAAAAAGTAATAAAAAATTCTAGAAAGGAGTAATTCAATGAAAAAGGAATGAGTTGGACGTCTAGAAATTACTAAGGTAGCTACCTTATAAAAATCGCAATTTTTTATGTTATTTAATAAGTGGCAAATTTATAAGAAATATACTCGTATTTTAACACAAAAAATTGACTAGTAAAAGTAATAAAACGTGAGTTCAGCTTAGAAAAATTTGGAATTTAATTCAAGGCTGACTTCCAGAAGAAGGTAATCATCAAATAGAGCATCTTCTTTACTTTTAGTTAAGTTTTTGCCATTTTAACGTATTTTCACGTTTGGAATTCAACTTAAGGAGTAATTCAATGAAAAAGGAATGAGTTGGACGTCTAGAAATTACTAAGGTAGCTAAAAAAAAAAAGGAAAAAGGAATGAGTTGGACGTCTAGAAATTACTAAGGTAGCTACCTTATAAAAATCGCAATTTTTTATGTTATTTAATAAGTGGCAAATTTATAAGAAATATACTCGTATTTTAACACAAAAAATTGACTAGTAAAAGTAATAAAACGTGAGTTCAGCTTAGAAAAATTTGGAATTTAATTCAAGGCTGACTTCCAGAAGAAGGTAATCATCAAATAGAGCATCTTCTTTACTTTTAGTTAAGTTTTTGCCATTTTAACGTATTTTCACGTTTGGAATTCAACTTAAGGAGTAATTCAATGAAAAAGGAATGAGTTGGACGTCTAGAAATTACTAAGGTAGCTACCTTATAAAAATCGCAATTTTTTATGTTATTTAATAAGTGGCAAATTTATAAGAAATATACTCGTATTTTAACACAAAAAATTGACTAGTAAAAGTAATAAAAAGTAATAAAAAATTCTAGAAAGGAGTAATTCAATGAAAAAGGAATGAGTTGGACGTCTAGAAATTACTAAGGTAGCTACCTTATAAAAATCGCAATTTTTTATGTTATTTAATAAGTGGCAAATTTATAAGAAATATACTCGTATTTTAACACAAAAAATTGACTAGTAAAAGTAATAAAACGTGAGTTCAGCTTAGAAAAATTTGGAATTTAATTCAAGGCTGACTTCCAGAAGAAGGTAATCATCAAATAGAGCATCTTCTTTACTTTTAGTTAAGTTTTTGCCATTTTAACGTATTTTCACGTTTGGAATTCAACTTAAGGAGTAATTCAATGAAAAAGGAATGAGTTGGACGTCTAGAAATTACTAAGGTAGCTACCTTATAAAAATCGCAATTTTTTATGTTATTTAATAAGTGGCAAATTTATAAGAAATATACTCGTATTTTAACACAAAAAATTGACTAGTAAAAGTAATAAAAAGTAATAAAAAATTCTAGAAAGGAGTAATTCAATGAAAAAGGAATGAGTTGGACGTCTAGAAATTACTAAGGTAGCTACCTTATAAAAATCGCAATTTTTTATGTTATTTAATAAGTGGCAAATTTATAAGAAATATACTCGTATTTTAACACAAAAAATTGACTAGTAAAAGTAATAAAACGTGAGTTCAGCTTAGAAAAATTTGGAATTTAATTCAAGGCTGACTTCCAGAAGAAGGTAATCATCAAATAGAGCATCTTCTTTACTTTTAGTTAAGTTTTTGCCATTTTAACGTATTTTCACGTTTGGAATTCAACTTAAGGAGTAATTCAATGAAAAAGGAATGAGTTGGACGTCTAGAAATTACTAAGGTAGCTACCTTATAAAAATCGCAATTTTTTATGTTATTTAATAAGTGGCAAATTTATAAGAAATATACTCGTATTTTAACACAAAAAATTGACTAGTAAAAGTAATAAAAAGTAATAAAAAATTCTAGAAAGGAGTAATTCAATGAAAAAGGAATGAGTTGGACGTCTAGAAATTACTAAGGTAGCTACCTTATAAAAATCGCAATTTTTTATGTTATTTAATAAGTGGCAAATTTATAAGAAATATACTCGTATTTTAACACAAAAAATTGACTAGTAAAAGTAATAAAACGTGAGTTCAGCTTAGAAAAATTTGGAATTTAATTCAAGGCTGACTTCCAGAAGAAGGTAATCATCAAATAGAGCATCTTCTTTACTTTTAGTTAAGTTTTTGCCATTTTAACGTATTTTCACGTTTGGAATTCAACTTAAGGAGTAATTCAATGAAAAAGGAATGAGTTGGACGTCTAGAAATTACTAAGGTAGCTACCTTATAAAAATCGCAATTTTTTATGTTATTTAATAAGTGGCAAATTTATAAGAAATATACTCGTATTTTAACACAAAAAATTGACTAGTAAAAGTAATAAAAAGTAATAAAAAATTCTAGAAAGGAGTAATTCAATGAAAAAGGAATGAGTTGGACGTCTAGAAATTACTAAGGTAGCTACCTTATAAAAATCGCAATTTTTTATGTTATTTAATAAGTGGCAAATTTATAAGAAATATACTCGTATTTTAACACAAAAAATTGACTAGTAAAAGTAATAAAACGTGAGTTCAGCTTAGAAAAATTTGGAATTTAATTCAAGGCTGACTTCCAGAAGAAGGTAATCATCAAATAGAGCATCTTCTTTACTTTTAGTTAAGTTTTTGCCATTTTAACGTATTTTCACGTTTGGAATTCAACTTAAGGAGTAATTCAATGAAAAAGGAATGAGTTGGACGTCTAGAAATTACTAAGGTAGCTACCTTATAAAAATCGCAATTTTTTATGTTATTTAATAAGTGGCAAATTTATAAGAAATATACTCGTATTTTAACACAAAAAATTGACTAGTAAAAGTAATAAAAAGTAATAAAAAATTCTAGAAAGGAGTAATTCAATGAAAAAGGAATGAGTTGGACGTCTAGAAATTACTAAGGTAGCTACCTTATAAAAATCGCAATTTTTTATGTTATTTAATAAGTGGCAAATTTATAAGAAATATACTCGTATTTTAACACAAAAAATTGACTAGTAAAAGTAATAAAACGTGAGTTCAGCTTAGAAAAATTTGGAATTTAATTCAAGGCTGACTTCCAGAAGAAGGTAATCATCAAATAGAGCATCTTCTTTACTTTTAGTTAAGTTTTTGCCATTTTAACGTATTTTCACGTTTGGAATTCAACTTAAGGAGTAATTCAATGAAAAAGGAATGAGTTGGACGTCTAGAAATTACTAAGGTAGCTACCTTATAAAAATCGCAATTTTTTATGTTATTTAATAAGTGGCAAATTTATAAGAAATATACTCGTATTTTAACACAAAAAATTGACTAGTAAAAGTAATAAAACGTGAGTTCAGCTTAGAAAAATTTGGAATTTAATTCAAGGCTGACTTCCAGAAGAAGGTAATCATCAAATAGAGCATCTTCTTTACTTTTAGTTAAGTTTTTGCCATTTTAACGTATTTTCACGTTTGGAATTCAACTTAAGGAGTAATTCAATGAAAAAGGAATGAGTTGGACGTCTAGAAATTACTAAGGTAGCTACCTTATAAAAATCGCAATTTTTTATGTTATTTAATAAGTGGCAAATTTATAAGAAATATACTCGTATTTTAACACAAAAAATTGACTAGTAAAAGTAATAAAAAGTAATAAAAAATTCTAGAAAGGAGTAATTCAATGAAAAAGGAATGAGTTGGACGTCTAGAAATTACTAAGGTAGCTACCTTATAAAAATCGCAATTTTTTATGTTATTTAATAAGTGGCAAATTTATAAGAAATATACTCGTATTTTAACACAAAAAATTGACTAGTAAAAGTAATAAAACGTGAGTTCAGCTTAGAAAAATTTGGAATTTAATTCAAGGCTGACTTCCAGAAGAAGGTAATCATCAAATAGAGCATCTTCTTTACTTTTAGTTAAGTTTTTGCCATTTTAACGTATTTTCACGTTTGGAATTCAACTTAAGGAGTAATTCAATGAAAAAGGAATGAGTTGGACGTCTAGAAATTACTAAGGTAGCTACCTTATAAAAATCGCAATTTTTTATGTTATTTAATAAGTGGCAAATTTATAAGAAATATACTCGTATTTTAACACAAAAAATTGACTAGTAAAAGTAATAAAACGTGAGTTCAGCTTAGAAAAATTTGGAATTTAATTCAAGGCTGACTTCCAGAAGAAGGTAATCATCAAATAGAGCATCTTCTTTACTTTTAGTTAAGTTTTTGCCATTTTAACGTATTTTCACGTTTGGAATTCAACTTAAGGAGTAATTCAATGAAAAAGGAATGAGTTGGACGTCTAGAAATTACTAAGGTAGCTAAAAAAAAAAAGGAAAAAGGAATGAGTTGGACGTCTAGAAATTACTAAGGTAGCTACCTTATAAAAATCGCAATTTTTTATGTTATTTAATAAGTGGCAAATTTATAAGAAATATACTCGTATTTTAACACAAAAAATTGACTAGTAAAAGTAATAAAACGTGAGTTCAGCTTAGAAAAATTTGGAATTTAATTCAAGGCTGACTTCCAGAAGAAGGTAATCATCAAATAGAGCATCTTCTTTACTTTTAGTTAAGTTTTTGCCATTTTAACGTATTTTCACGTTTGGAATTCAACTTAAGGAGTAATTCAATGAAAAAGGAATGAGTTGGACGTCTAGAAATTACTAAGGTAGCTACCTTATAAAAATCGCAATTTTTTATGTTATTTAATAAGTGGCAAATTTATAAGAAATATACTCGTATTTTAACACAAAAAATTGACTAGTAAAAGTAATAAAAAGTAATAAAAAATTCTAGAAAGGAGTAATTCAATGAAAAAGGAATGAGTTGGACGTCTAGAAATTACTAAGGTAGCTACCTTATAAAAATCGCAATTTTTTATGTTATTTAATAAGTGGCAAATTTATAAGAAATATACTCGTATTTTAACACAAAAAATTGACTAGTAAAAGTAATAAAACGTGAGTTCAGCTTAGAAAAATTTGGAATTTAATTCAAGGCTGACTTCCAGAAGAAGGTAATCATCAAATAGAGCATCTTCTTTACTTTTAGTTAAGTTTTTGCCATTTTAACGTATTTTCACGTTTGGAATTCAACTTAAGGAGTAATTCAATGAAAAAGGAATGAGTTGGACGTCTAGAAATTACTAAGGTAGCTACCTTATAAAAATCGCAATTTTTTATGTTATTTAATAAGTGGCAAATTTATAAGAAATATACTCGTATTTTAACACAAAAAATTGACTAGTAAAAGTAATAAAACGTGAGTTCAGCTTAGAAAAATTTGGAATTTAATTCAAGGCTGACTTCCAGAAGAAGGTAATCATCAAATAGAGCATCTTCTTTACTTTTAGTTAAGTTTTTGCCATTTTAACGTATTTTCACGTTTGGAATTCAACTTAAGGAGTAATTCAATGAAAAAGGAATGAGTTGGACGTCTAGAAATTACTAAGGTAGCTACCTTATAAAAATCGCAATTTTTTATGTTAATTAATAAGTGGCAAATTTATAAGAAATATACTCGTATTTTAACACAAAAAATTGACTAGTAAAAGTAATAAAACGTGAGTTCAGCTTAGAAAAATTTGGAATTTAATTCAAGGCTGACTTCCAGAAGAAGGTAATCATCAAATAGAGCATCTTCTTTACTTTTAGTTAAGTTTTTGCCATTTTAACGTATTTTCACGTTTGGAATTCAACTTAAGGAGTAATTCAATGAAAAAGGAATGAGTTGGACGTCTAGAAATTACTAAGGTAGCTACCTTATAAAAATCGCAATTTTTTATGTTAATTAATAAGTGGCAAATTTATAAGAAATATACTCGTATTTTAACACAAAAAATTGACTAGTAAAAGTAATAAAAAGTAATAAAAAATTCTAGAAAGGAGTAATTCAATGAAAAAGGAATGAGTTGGACGTCTAGAAATTACTAAGGTAGCTACCTTATAAAAATCGCAATTTTTTATGTTAATTAATAAGTGGCAAATTTATAAGAAATATACTCGTATTTTAACACAAAAAATTGACTAGTAAAAGTAATAAAAAGTAATAAAAAATTCTAGAAAGGAGTAATTCAATGAAAAAGGAATGAGTTGGACGTCTAGAAATTACTAAGGTAGCTACCTTATAAAAATCGCAATTTTTTATGTTATTTAATAAGTGGCAAATTTATAAGAAATATACTCGTATTTTAACACAAAAAATTGACTAGTAAAAGTAATAAAACGTGAGTTCAGCTTAGAAAAATTTGGAATTTAATTCAAGGCTGACTTCCAGAAGAAGGTAATCATCAAATAGAGCATCTTCTTTACTTTTAATTAAGTTTTTGCCATTTTAACGTATTTTCACGTTTGGAATTCAACTTAAGGAGTAATTCAATGAAAAAGGAATGAGTTGGACGTCTAGAAATTACTAAGGTAGCTACCTTATAAAAATCGCAATTTTTTATGTTATTTAATAAGTGGCAAATTTATAAGAAATATACTCGTATTTTAACACAAAAAATTGACTAGTAAAAGTAATAAAACGTGAGTTCAGCTTAGAAAAATTTGGAATTTAATTCAAGGCTGACTTCCAGAAGAAGGTAATCATCAAATAGAGCATCTTCTTTACTTTTAATTAAGTTTTTGCCATTTTAACGTATTTTCACGTTTGGAATTCAACTTAAGGAGTAATTCAATGAAAAAGGAATGAGTTGGACGTCTAGAAATTACTAAGGTAGCTACCTTATAAAAATCGCAATTTTTTATGTTATTTAATAAGTGGCAAATTTATAAGAAATATACTCGTATTTTAACACAAAAAATTGACTAGTAAAAGTAATAAAACGTGAGTTCAGCTTAGAAAAATTTGGAATTTAATTCAAGGCTGACTTCCAGAAGAAGGTAATCATCAAATAGAGCATCTTCTTTACTTTTAGTTAAGTTTTTGCCATTTTAACGTATTTTCACGTTTGGAATTCAACTTAAGGAGTAATTCAATGAAAAAGGAATGAGTTGGACGTCTAGAAATTACTAAGGTAGCTAAAAAAAAAAAGGAAAAAGGAATGAGTTGGACGTCTAGAAATTACTAAGGTAGCTACCTTATAAAAATCGCAATTTTTTATGTTATTTAATAAGTGGCAAATTTATAAGAAATATACTCGTATTTTAACACAAAAAATTGACTAGTAAAAGTAATAAAACGTGAGTTCAGCTTAGAAAAATTTGGAATTTAATTCAAGGCTGACTTCCAGAAGAAGGTAATCATCAAATAGAGCATCTTCTTTACTTTTAGTTAAGTTTTTGCCATTTTAACGTATTTTCACGTTTGGAATTCAACTTAAGGAGTAATTCAATGAAAAAGGAATGAGTTGGACGTCTAGAAATTACTAAGGTAGCTACCTTATAAAAATCGCAATTTTTTATGTTATTTAATAAGTGGCAAATTTATAAGAAATATACTCGTATTTTAACACAAAAAATTGACTAGTAAAAGTAATAAAAAGTAATAAAAAATTCTAGAAAGGAGTAATTCAATGAAAAAGGAATGAGTTGGACGTCTAGAAATTACTAAGGTAGCTACCTTATAAAAATCGCAATTTTTTATGTTATTTAATAAGTGGCAAATTTATAAGAAATATACTCGTATTTTAACACAAAAAATTGACTAGTAAAAGTAATAAAACGTGAGTTCAGCTTAGAAAAATTTGGAATTTAATTCAAGGCTGACTTCCAGAAGAAGGTAATCATCAAATAGAGCATCTTCTTTACTTTTAGTTAAGTTTTTGCCATTTTAACGTATTTTCACGTTTGGAATTCAACTTAAGGAGTAATTCAATGAAAAAGGAATGAGTTGGACGTCTAGAAATTACTAAGGTAGCTACCTTATAAAAATCGCAATTTTTTATGTTATTTAATAAGTGGCAAATTTATAAGAAATATACTCGTATTTTAACACAAAAAATTGACTAGTAAAAGTAATAAAACGTGAGTTCAGCTTAGAAAAATTTGGAATTTAATTCAAGGCTGACTTCCAGAAGAAGGTAATCATCAAATAGAGCATCTTCTTTACTTTTAGTTAAGTTTTTGCCATTTTAACGTATTTTCACGTTTGGAATTCAACTTAAGGAGTAATTCAATGAAAAAGGAATGAGTTGGACGTCTAGAAATTACTAAGGTAGCTACCTTATAAAAATCGCAATTTTTTATGTTATTTAATAAGTGGCAAATTTATAAGAAATATACTCGTATTTTAACACAAAAAATTGACTAGTAAAAGTAATAAAACGTGAGTTCAGCTTAGAAAAATTTGGAATTTAATTCAAGGCTGACTTCCAGAAGAAGGTAATCATCAAATAGAGCATCTTCTTTACTTTTAGTTAAGTTTTTGCCATTTTAACGTATTTTCACGTTTGGAATTCAACTTAAGGAGTAATTCAATGAAAAAGGAATGAGTTGGACGTCTAGAAATTACTAAGGTAGCTACCTTATAAAAATCGCAATTTTTTATGTTAATTAATAAGTGGCAAATTTATAAGAAATATACTCGTATTTTAACACAAAAAATTGACTAGTAAAAGTAATAAAACGTGAGTTCAGCTTAGAAAAATTTGGAATTTAATTCAAGGCTGACTTCCAGAAGAAGGTAATCATCAAATAGAGCATCTTCTTTACTTTTAGTTAAGTTTTTGCCATTTTAACGTATTTTCACGTTTGGAATTCAACTTAAGGAGTAATTCAATGAAAAAGGAATGAGTTGGACGTCTAGAAATTACTAAGGTAGCTACCTTATAAAAATCGCAATTTTTTATGTTAATTAATAAGTGGCAAATTTATAAGAAATATACTCGTATTTTAACACAAAAAATTGACTAGTAAAAGTAATAAAAAGTAATAAAAAATTCTAGAAAGGAGTAATTCAATGAAAAAGGAATGAGTTGGACGTCTAGAAATTACTAAGGTAGCTACCTTATAAAAATCGCAATTTTTTATGTTAATTAATAAGTGGCAAATTTATAAGAAATATACTCGTATTTTAACACAAAAAATTGACTAGTAAAAGTAATAAAAAGTAATAAAAAATTCTAGAAAGGAGTAATTCAATGAAAAAGGAATGAGTTGGACGTCTAGAAATTACTAAGGTAGCTACCTTATAAAAATCGCAATTTTTTATGTTATTTAATAAGTGGCAAATTTATAAGAAATATACTCGTATTTTAACACAAAAAATTGACTAGTAAAAGTAATAAAACGTGAGTTCAGCTTAGAAAAATTTGGAATTTAATTCAAGGCTGACTTCCAGAAGAAGGTAATCATCAAATAGAGCATCTTCTTTACTTTTAGTTAAGTTTTTGCCATTTTAACGTATTTTCACGTTTGGAATTCAACTTAAGGAGTAATTCAATGAAAAAGGAATGAGTTGGACGTCTAGAAATTACTAAGGTAGCTACCTTATAAAAATCGCAATTTTTTATGTTAATTAATAAGTGGCAAATTTATAAGAAATATACTCGTATTTTAACACAAAAAATTGACTAGTAAAAGTAATAAAAAGTAATAAAAAATTCTAGAAAGGAGTAATTCAATGAAAAAGGAATGAGTTGGACGTCTAGAAATTACTAAGGTAGCTACCTTATAAAAATCGCAATTTTTTATGTTAATTAATAAGTGGCAAATTTATAAGAAATATACTCGTATTTTAACACAAAAAATTGACTAGTAAAAGTAATAAAAAGTAATAAAAAATTCTAGAAAGGAGTAATTCAATGAAAAAGGAATGAGTTGGACGTCTAGAAATTACTAAGGTAGCTACCTTATAAAAATCGCAATTTTTTATGTTATTTAATAAGTGGCAAATTTATAAGAAATATACTCGTATTTTAACACAAAAAATTGACTAGTAAAAGTAATAAAACGTGAGTTCAGCTTAGAAAAATTTGGAATTTAATTCAAGGCTGACTTCCAGAAGAAGGTAATCATCAAATAGAGCATCTTCTTTACTTTTAGTTAAGTTTTTGCCATTTTAACGTATTTTCACGTTTGGAATTCAACTTAAGGAGTAATTCAATGAAAAAGGAATGAGTTGGACGTCTAGAAATTACTAAGGTAGCTACCTTATAAAAATCGCAATTTTTTATGTTATTTAATAAGTGGCAAATTTATAAGAAATATACTCGTATTTTAACACAAAAAATTGACTAGTAAAAGTAATAAAACGTGAGTTCAGCTTAGAAAAATTTGGAATTTAATTCAAGGCTGACTTCCAGAAGAAGGTAATCATCAAATAGAGCATCTTCTTTACTTTTAGTTAAGTTTTTGCCATTTTAACGTATTTTCACGTTTGGAATTCAACTTAAGGAGTAATTCAATGAAAAAGGAATGAGTTGGACGTCTAGAAATTACTAAGGTAGCTACCTTATAAAAATCGCAATTTTTTATGTTATTTAATAAGTGGCAAATTTATAAGAAATATACTCGTATTTTAACACAAAAAATTGACTAGTAAAAGTAATAAAACGTGAGTTCAGCTTAGAAAAATTTGGAATTTAATTCAAGGCTGACTTCCAGAAGAAGGTAATCATCAAATAGAGCATCTTCTTTACTTTTAGTTAAGTTTTTGCCATTTTAACGTATTTTCACGTTTGGAATTCAACTTAAGGAGTAATTCAATGAAAAAGGAATGAGTTGGACGTCTAGAAATTACTAAGGTAGCTACCTTATAAAAATCGCAATTTTTTATGTTAATTAATAAGTGGCAAATTTATAAGAAATATACTCGTATTTTAACACAAAAAATTGACTAGTAAAAGTAATAAAAAGTAATAAAAAATTCTAGAAAGGAGTAATTCAATGAAAAAGGAATGAGTTGGACGTCTAGAAATTACTAAGGTAGCTACCTTATAAAAATCGCAATTTTTTATGTTAATTAATAAGTGGCAAATTTATAAGAAATATACTCGTATTTTAACACAAAAAATTGACTAGTAAAAGTAATAAAAAGTAATAAAAAATTCTAGAAAGGAGTAATTCAATGAAAAAGGAATGAGTTGGACGTCTAGAAATTACTAAGGTAGCTACCTTATAAAAATCGCAATTTTTTATGTTATTTAATAAGTGGCAAATTTATAAGAAATATACTCGTATTTTAACACAAAAAATTGACTAGTAAAAGTAATAAAACGTGAGTTCAGCTTAGAAAAATTTGGAATTTAATTCAAGGCTGACTTCCAGAAGAAGGTAATCATCAAATAGAGCATCTTCTTTACTTTTAGTTAAGTTTTTGCCATTTTAACGTATTTTCACGTTTGGAATTCAACTTAAGGAGTAATTCAATGAAAAAGGAATGAGTTGGACGTCTAGAAATTACTAAGGTAGCTACCTTATAAAAATCGCAATTTTTTATGTTATTTAATAAGTGGCAAATTTATAAGAAATATACTCGTATTTTAACACAAAAAATTGACTAGTAAAAGTAATAAAACGTGAGTTCAGCTTAGAAAAATTTGGAATTTAATTCAAGGCTGACTTCCAGAAGAAGGTAATCATCAAATAGAGCATCTTCTTTACTTTTAGTTAAGTTTTTGCCATTTTAACGTATTTTCACGTTTGGAATTCAACTTAAGGAGTAATTCAATGAAAAAGGAATGAGTTGGACGTCTAGAAATTACTAAGGTAGCTACCTTATAAAAATCGCAATTTTTTATGTTAATTAATAAGTGGCAAATTTATAAGAAATATACTCGTATTTTAACACAAAAAATTGACTAGTAAAAGTAATAAAACGTGAGTTCAGCTTAGAAAAATTTGGAATTTAATTCAAGGCTGACTTCCAGAAGAAGGTAATCATCAAATAGAGCATCTTCTTTACTTTTAGTTAAGTTTTTGCCATTTTAACGTATTTTCACGTTTGGAATTCAACTTAAGGAGTAATTCAATGAAAAAGGAATGAGTTGGACGTCTAGAAATTACTAAGGTAGCTACCTTATAAAAATCGCAATTTTTTATGTTATTTAATAAGTGGCAAATTTATAAGAAATATACTCGTATTTTAACACAAAAAATTGACTAGTAAAAGTAATAAAACGTGAGTTCAGCTTAGAAAAATTTGGAATTTAATTCAAGGCTGACTTCCAGAAGAAGGTAATCATCAAATAGAGCATCTTCTTTACTTTTAGTTAAGTTTTTGCCATTTTAACGTATTTTCACGTTTGGAATTCAACTTAAGGAGTAATTCAATGAAAAAGGAATGAGTTGGACGTCTAGAAATTACTAAGATAGCTACCTTATAAAAATCGCAATTTTTTATGTTATTTAATAAGTGGCAAATTTATAAGAAATATACTCGTATTTTAACACAAAAAATTGACTAGTAAAAGTAATAAAACGTGAGTTCAGCTTAGAAAAATTTGGAATTTAATTCAAGGCTGACTTCCAGAAGAAGGTAATCATCAAATAGAGCATCTTCTTTACTTTTAGTTAAGTTTTTGCCATTTTAACGTATTGGAATACGTTTGGAATTCAACTTAAGGAGTAATTCAATGAAAAAGGAATGAGTTGGACGTCTAGAAATTACTAAGGTAGCTACCTTATAAAAATCGCAATTTTTTATGTTATTTAATAAGTGGCAAATTTATAAGAAATATACTCGTATTTTAACACAAAAAATTGACTAGTAAAAGTAATAAAACGTGAGTTCAGCTTAGAAAAATTTGGAATTTAATTCAAGGCTGACTTCCAGAAGAAGGTAATCATCAAATAGAGCATCTTCTTTACTTTTAGTTAAGTTTTTGCCATTTTAACGTATTTTCACGTTTGGAATTCAACTTAAGGAGTAATTCAATGAAAAAGGAATGAGTTGGACGTCTAGAAATTACTAAGGTAGCTACCTTATAAAAATCGCAATTTTTTATGTTATTTAATAAGTGGCAAATTTATAAGAAATATACTCGTATTTTAACACAAAAAATTGACTAGTAAAAGTAATAAAACGTGAGTTCAGCTTAGAAAAATTTGGAATTTAATTCAAGGCTGACTTCCAGAAGAAGGTAATCATCAAATAGAGCATCTTCTTTACTTTTAGTTAAGTTTTTGCCATTTTAACGTATTGGAATACGTTTGGAATTCAACTTAAGGAGTAATTCAATGAAAAAGGAATGAGTTGGACGTCTAGAAATTACTAAGGTAGCTACCTTATAAAAATCGCAATTTTTTATGTTATTTAATAAGTGGCAAATTTATAAGAAATATACTCGTATTTTAACACAAAAAATTGACTAGTAAAAGTAATAAAACGTGAGTTCAGCTTAGAAAAATTTGGAATTTAATTCAAGGCTGACTTCCAGAAGAAGGTAATCATCAAATAGAGCATCTTCTTTACTTTTAGTTAAGTTTTTGCCATTTTAACGTATTTTCACGTTTGGAATTCAACTTAAGGAGTAATTCAATGAAAAAGGAATGAGTTGGACGTCTAGAAATTACTAAGGTAGCTACCTTATAAAAATCGCAATTTTTTATGTTATTTAATAAGTGGCAAATTTATAAGAAATATACTCGTATTTTAACACAAAAAATTGACTAGTAAAAGTAATAAAACGTGAGTTCAGCTTAGAAAAATTTGGAATTTAATTCAAGGCTGACTTCCAGAAGAAGGTAATCATCAAATAGAGCATCTTCTTTACTTTTAGTTAAGTTTTTGCCATTTTAACGTATTTTCACGTTTGGAATTCAACTTAAGGAGTAATTCAATGAAAAAGGAATGAGTTGGACGTCTAGAAATTACTAAGGTAGCTACCTTATAAAAATCGCAATTTTTTATGTTATTTAATAAGTGGCAAATTTATAAGAAATATACTCGTATTTTAACACAAAAAATTGACTAGTAAAAGTAATAAAACGTGAGTTCAGCTTAGAAAAATTTGGAATTTAATTCAAGGCTGACTTCCAGAAGAAGGTAATCATCAAATAGAGCATCTTCTTTACTTTTAATTAAGTTTTTGCCATTTTAACGTATTTTCACGTTTGGAATTCAACTTAAGGAGTAATTCAATGAAAAAGGAATGAGTTGGACGTCTAGAAATTACTAAGGTAGCTACCTTATAAAAATCGCAATTTTTTATGTTATTTAATAAGTGGCAAATTTATAAGAAATATACTCGTATTTTAACACAAAAAATTGACTAGTAAAAGTAATAAAACGTGAGTTCAGCTTAGAAAAATTTGGAATTTAATTCAAGGCTGACTTCCAGAAGAAGGTAATCATCAAATAGAGCATCTTCTTTACTTTTAGTTAAGTTTTTGCCATTTTAATGTATTTTCACGTTTGGAATTCAACTTAAGGAGTAATTCAATGAAAAAGGAATGAGTTGGACGTCTAGAAATTACTAAGGTAGCTACCTTATAAAAATCGCAATTTTTTATGTTATTTAATACGTGGCAAATTTATAAGAAATATACTCGTATTTTAACACAAAAAATTGACTAGTAAAAGTAATAAAACGTGAGTTCAGCTTAGAAAAATTTGGAATTTAATTCAAGGCTGACTTCCAGAAGAAGGTAATCATCAAATAGAGCATCTTCTTTACTTTTAATTAAGTTTTTGCCATTTTAACGTATTTTCACGTTTGGAATTCAACTTAAGGAGTAATTCAATGAAAAAGGAATGAGTTGGACGTCTAGAAATTACTAAGGTAGCTACCTTATAAAAATCGCAATTTTTTATGTTATTTAATAAGTGGCAAATTTATAAGAAATATACTCGTATTTTAACACAAAAAATTGACTAGTAAAAGTAATAAAACGTGAGTTCAGCTTAGAAAAATTTGGAATTTAATTCAAGGCTGACTTCCAGAAGAAGGTAATCATCAAATAGAGCATCTTCTTTACTTTTAGTTAAGTTTTTGCCATTTTAATGTATTTTCACGTTTGGAATTCAACTTAAGGAGTAATTCAATGAAAAAGGAATGAGTTGGACGTCTAGAAATTACTAAGGTAGCTACCTTATAAAAATCGCAATTTTTTATGTTATTTAATAAGTGGCAAATTTATAAGAAATATACTCGTATTTTAACACAAAAAATTGACTAGTAAAAGTAATAAAACGTGAGTTCAGCTTAGAAAAATTTGGAATTTAATTCAAGGCTGACTTCCAGAAGAAGGTAATCATCAAATAGAGCATCTTCTTTACTTTTAGTTAAGTTTTTGCCATTTTAACGTATTGGAATACGTTTGGAATTCAACTTAAGGAGTAATTCAATGAAAAAGGAATGAGTTGGACGTCTAGAAATTACTAAGGTAGCTACCTTATAAAAATCGCAATTTTTTATGTTATTTAATAAGTGGCAAATTTATAAGAAATATACTCGTATTTTAACACAAAAAATTGACTAGTAAAAGTAATAAAACGTGAGTTCAGCTTAGAAAAATTTGGAATTTAATTCAAGGCTGACTTCCAGAAGAAGGTAATCATCAAATAGAGCATCTTCTTTACTTTTAGTTAAGTTTTTGCCATTTTAACGTATTTTCACGTTTGGAATTCAACTTAAGGAGTAATTCAATGAAAAAGGAATGAGTTGGACGTCTAGAAATTACTAAGGTAGCTACCTTATAAAAATCGCAATTTTTTATGTTATTTAATAAGTGGCAAATTTATAAGAAATATACTCGTATTTTAACACAAAAAATTGACTAGTAAAAGTAATAAAACGTGAGTTCAGCTTAGAAAAATTTGGAATTTAATTCAAGGCTGACTTCCAGAAGAAGGTAATCATCAAATAGAGCATCTTCTTTACTTTTAGTTAAGTTTTTGCCATTTTAACGTATTTTCACGTTTGGAATTCAACTTAAGGAGTAATTCAATGAAAAAGGAATGAGTTGGACGTCTAGAAATTACTAAGGTAGCTACCTTATAAAAATCGCAATTTTTTATGTTATTTAATAAGTGGCAAATTTATAAGAAATATACTCGTATTTTAACACAAAAAATTGACTAGTAAAAGTAATAAAACGTGAGTTCAGCTTAGAAAAATTTGGAATTTAATTCAAGGCTGACTTCCAGAAGAAGGTAATCATCAAATAGAGCATCTTCTTTACTTTTAGTTAAGTTTTTGCCATTTTAACGTATTTTCACGTTTGGAATTCAACTTAAGGAGTAATTCAATGAAAAAGGAATGAGTTGGACGTCTAGAAATTACTAAGGTAGCTACCTTATAAAAATCGCAATTTTTTATGTTATTTAATAAGTGGCAAATTTATAAGAAATATACTCGTATTTTAACACAAAAAATTGACTAGTAAAAGTAATAAAACGTGAGTTCAGCTTAGAAAAATTTGGAATTTAATTCAAGGCTGACTTCCAGAAGAAGGTAATCATCAAATAGAGCATCTTCTTTACTTTTAGTTAAGTTTTTGCCATTTTAACGTATTTTCACGTTTGGAATTCAACTTAAGGAGTAATTCAATGAAAAAGGAATGAGTTGGACGTCTAGAAATTACTAAGGTAGCTACCTTATAAAAATCGCAATTTTTTATGTTATTTAATAAGTGGCAAATTTATAAGAAATATACTCGTATTTTAACACAAAAAATTGACTAGTAAAAGTAATAAAACGTGAGTTCAGCTTAGAAAAATTTGGAATTTAATTCAAGGCTGACTTCCAGAAGAAGGTAATCATCAAATAGAGCATCTTCTTTACTTTTAGTTAAGTTTTTGCCATTTTAACGTATTTTCACGTTTGGAATTCAACTTAAGGAGTAATTCAATGAAAAAGGAATGAGTTGGACGTCTAGAAATTACTAAGGTAGCTACCTTATAAAAATCGCAATTTTTTATGTTATTTAATAAGTGGCAAATTTATAAGAAATATACTCGTATTTTAACACAAAAAATTGACTAGTAAAAGTAATAAAACGTGAGTTCAGCTTAGAAAAATTTGGAATTTAATTCAAGGCTGACTTCCAGAAGAAGGTAATCATCAAATAGAGCATCTTCTTTACTTTTAATTAAGTTTTTGCCATTTTAACGTATTTTCACGTTTGGAATTCAACTTAAGGAGTAATTCAATGAAAAAGGAATGAGTTGGACGTCTAGAAATTACTAAGGTAGCTACCTTATAAAAATCGCAATTTTTTATGTTATTTAATAAGTGGCAAATTTATAAGAAATATACTCGTATTTTAACACAAAAAATTGACTAGTAAAAGTAATAAAACGTGAGTTCAGCTTAGAAAAATTTGGAATTTAATTCAAGGCTGACTTCCAGAAGAAGGTAATCATCAAATAGAGCATCTTCTTTACTTTTAGTTAAGTTTTTGCCATTTTAACGTATTTTCACGTTTGGAATTCAACTTAAGGAGTAATTCAATGAAAAAGGAATGAGTTGGACGTCTAGAAATTACTAAGGTAGCTACCTTATAAAAATCGCAATTTTTTATGTTATTTAATAAGTGGCAAATTTATAAGAAATATACTCGTATTTTAACACAAAAAATTGACTAGTAAAAGTAATAAAACGTGAGTTCAGCTTAGAAAAATTTGGAATTTAATTCAAGGCTGACTTCCAGAAGAAGGTAATCATCAAATAGAGCATCTTCTTTACTTTTAATTAAGTTTTTGCCATTTTAACGTATTTTCACGTTTGGAATTCAACTTAAGGAGTAATTCAATGAAAAAGGAATGAGTTGGACGTCTAGAAATTACTAAGGTAGCTACCTTATAAAAATCGCAATTTTTTATGTTATTTAATAAGTGGCAAATTTATAAGAAATATACTCGTATTTTAACACAAAAAATTGACTAGTAAAAGTAATAAAACGTGAGTTCAGCTTAGAAAAATTTGGAATTTAATTCAAGGCTGACTTCCAGAAGAAGGTAATCATCAAATAGAGCATCTTCTTTACTTTTAGTTAAGTTTTTGC
Organism: Ormia ochracea; assembly: GCA_963402855.1. NCBI lineage: Eukaryota > Metazoa > Arthropoda > Insecta > Diptera > Tachinidae > Ormia > Ormia ochracea. The sequence goes on from OY727106.1 coordinate 8,884,637, forward strand.
CATTTTAACGTATTTTCACGTTTGGAATTCAACTTAAGGAGTAATTCAATGAAAAAGGAATGAGTTGGACGTCTAGAAATTACTAAGGTAGCTACCTTATAAAAATCGCAATTTTTTATGTTATTTAATAAGTGGCAAATTTATAAGAAATATACTCGTATTTTAACACAAAAAATTGACTAGTAAAAGTAATAAAACGTGAGTTCAGCTTAGAAAAATTTGGAATTTAATTCAAGGCTGACTTCCAGAAGAAGGTAATCATCAAATAGAGCATCTTCTTTACTTTTAGTTAAGTTTTTGCCATTTTAACGTATTTTCACGTTTGGAATTCAACTTAAGGAGTAATTCAATGAAAAAGGAATGAGTTGGACGTCTAGAAATTACTAAGGTAGCTACCTTATAAAAATCGCAATTTTTTATGTTATTTAATAAGTGGCAAATTTATAAGAAATATACTCGTATTTTAACACAAAAAATTGACTAGTAAAAGTAATAAAACGTGAGTTCAGCTTAGAAAAATTTGGAATTTAATTCAAGGCTGACTTCCAGAAGAAGGTAATCATCAAATAGAGCATCTTCTTTACTTTTAGTTAAGTTTTTGCCATTTTAACGTATTTTCACGTTTGGAATTCAACTTAAGGAGTAATTCAATGAAAAAGGAATGAGTTGGACGTCTAGAAATTACTAAGGTAGCTACCTTATAAAAATCGCAATTTTTTATGTTATTTAATAAGTGGCAAATTTATAAGAAATATACTCGTATTTTAACACAAAAAATTGACTAGTAAAAGTAATAAAACGTGAGTTCAGCTTAGAAAAATTTGGAATTTAATTCAAGGCTGACTTCCAGAAGAAGGTAATCATCAAATAGAGCATCTTCTTTACTTTTAGTTAAGTTTTTGCCATTTTAACGTATTTTCACGTTTGGAATTCAACTTAAGGAGTAATTCAATGAAAAAGGAATGAGTTGGACGTCTAGAAATTACTAAGGTAGCTACCTTATAAAAATCGCAATTTTTTATGTTATTTAATAAGTGGCAAATTTATAAGAAATATACTCGTATTTTAACACAAAAAATTGACTAGTAAAAGTAATAAAACGTGAGTTCAGCTTAGAAAAATTTGGAATTTAATTCAAGGCTGACTTCCAGAAGAAGGTAATCATCAAATAGAGCATCTTCTTTACTTTTAGTTAAGTTTTTGCCATTTTAACGTATTTTCACGTTTGGAATTCAACTTAAGGAGTAATTCAATGAAAAAGGAATGAGTTGGACGTCTAGAAATTACTAAGGTAGCTACCTTATAAAAATCGCAATTTTTTATGTTATTTAATAAGTGGCAAATTTATAAGAAATATACTCGTATTTTAACACAAAAAATTGACTAGTAAAAGTAATAAAACGTGAGTTCAGCTTAGAAAAATTTGGAATTTAATTCAAGGCTGACTTCCAGAAGAAGGTAATCATCAAATAGAGCATCTTCTTTACTTTTAGTTAAGTTTTTGCCATTTTAACGTATTTTCACGTTTGGAATTCAACTTAAGGAGTAATTCAATGAAAAAGGAATGAGTTGGACGTCTAGAAATTACTAAGGTAGCTACCTTATAAAAATCGCAATTTTTTATGTTATTTAATAAGTGGCAAATTTATAAGAAATATACTCGTATTTTAACACAAAAAATTGACTAGTAAAAGTAATAAAACGTGAGTTCAGCTTAGAAAAATTTGGAATTTAATTCAAGGCTGACTTCCAGAAGAAGGTAATCATCAAATAGAGCATCTTCTTTACTTTTAGTTAAGTTTTTGCCATTTTAACGTATTTTCACGTTTGGAATTCAACTTAAGGAGTAATTCAATGAAAAAGGAATGAGTTGGACGTCTAGAAATTACTAAGGTAGCTACCTTATAAAAATCGCAATTTTTTATGTTATTTAATAAGTGGCAAATTTATAAGAAATATACTCGTATTTTAACACAAAAAATTGACTAGTAAAAGTAATAAAACGTGAGTTCAGCTTAGAAAAATTTGGAATTTAATTCAAGGCTGACTTCCAGAAGAAGGTAATCATCAAATAGAGCATCTTCTTTACTTTTAGTTAAGTTTTTGCCATTTTAACGTATTTTCACGTTTGGAATTCAACTTAAGGAGTAATTCAATGAAAAAGGAATGAGTTGGACGTCTAGAAATTACTAAGGTAGCTACCTTATAAAAATCGCAATTTTTTATGTTATTTAATAAGTGGCAAATTTATAAGAAATATACTCGTATTTTAACACAAAAAATTGACTAGTAAAAGTAATAAAACGTGAGTTCAGCTTAGAAAAATTTGGAATTTAATTCAAGGCTGACTTCCAGAAGAAGGTAATCATCAAATAGAGCATCTTCTTTACTTTTAGTTAAGTTTTTGCCATTTTAACGTATTTTCACGTTTGGAATTCAACTTAAGGAGTAATTCAATGAAAAAGGAATGAGTTGGACGTCTAGAAATTACTAAGGTAGCTACCTTATAAAAATCGCAATTTTTTATGTTATTTAATAAGTGGCAAATTTATAAGAAATATACTCGTATTTTAACACAAAAAATTGACTAGTAAAAGTAATAAAACGTGAGTTCAGCTTAGAAAAATTTGGAATTTAATTCAAGGCTGACTTCCAGAAGAAGGTAATCATCAAATAGAGCATCTTCTTTACTTTTAGTTAAGTTTTTGCCATTTTAACGTATTTTCACGTTTGGAATTCAACTTAAGGAGTAATTCAATGAAAAAGGAATGAGTTGGACGTCTAGAAATTACTAAGGTAGCTACCTTATAAAAATCGCAATTTTTTATGTTATTTAATAAGTGGCAAATTTATAAGAAATATACTCGTATTTTAACACAAAAAATTGACTAGTAAAAGTAATAAAACGTGAGTTCAGCTTAGAAAAATTTGGAATTTAATTCAAGGCTGACTTCCAGAAGAAGGTAATCATCAAATAGAGCATCTTCTTTACTTTTAGTTAAGTTTTTGCCATTTTAACGTATTTTCACGTTTGGAATTCAACTTAAGGAGTAATTCAATGAAAAAGGAATGAGTTGGACGTCTAGAAATTACTAAGGTAGCTACCTTATAAAAATCGCAATTTTTTATGTTATTTAATAAGTGGCAAATTTATAAGAAATATACTCGTATTTTAACACAAAAAATTGACTAGTAAAAGTAATAAAACGTGAGTTCAGCTTAGAAAAATTTGGAATTTAATTCAAGGCTGACTTCCAGAAGAAGGTAATCATCAAATAGAGCATCTTCTTTACTTTTAGTTAAGTTTTTGCCATTTTAACGTATTTTCACGTTTGGAATTCAACTTAAGGAGTAATTCAATGAAAAAGGAATGAGTTGGACGTCTAGAAATTACTAAGGTAGCTACCTTATAAAAATCGCAATTTTTTATGTTATTTAATAAGTGGCAAATTTATAAGAAATATACTCGTATTTTAACACAAAAAATTGACTAGTAAAAGTAATAAAACGTGAGTTCAGCTTAGAAAAATTTGGAATTTAATTCAAGGCTGACTTCCAGAAGAAGGTAATCATCAAATAGAGCATCTTCTTTACTTTTAGTTAAGTTTTTGCCATTTTAACGTATTTTCACGTTTGGAATTCAACTTAAGGAGTAATTCAATGAAAAAGGAATGAGTTGGACGTCTAGAAATTACTAAGGTAGCTACCTTATAAAAATCGCAATTTTTTATGTTATTTAATAAGTGGCAAATTTATAAGAAATATACTCGTATTTTAACACAAAAAATTGACTAGTAAAAGTAATAAAACGTGAGTTCAGCTTAGAAAAATTTGGAATTTAATTCAAGGCTGACTTCCAGAAGAAGGTAATCATCAAATAGAGCATCTTCTTTACTTTTAGTTAAGTTTTTGCCATTTTAACGTATTTTCACGTTTGGAATTCAACTTAAGGAGTAATTCAATGAAAAAGGAATGAGTTGGACGTCTAGAAATTACTAAGGTAGCTACCTTATAAAAATCGCAATTTTTTATGTTATTTAATAAGTGGCAAATTTATAAGAAATATACTCGTATTTTAACACAAAAAATTGACTAGTAAAAGTAATAAAACGTGAGTTCAGCTTAGAAAAATTTGGAATTTAATTCAAGGCTGACTTCCAGAAGAAGGTAATCATCAAATAGAGCATCTTCTTTACTTTTAGTTAAGTTTTTGCCATTTTAACGTATTTTCACGTTTGGAATTCAACTTAAGGAGTAATTCAATGAAAAAGGAATGAGTTGGACGTCTAGAAATTACTAAGGTAGCTACCTTATAAAAATCGCAATTTTTTATGTTATTTAATAAGTGGCAAATTTATAAGAAATATACTCGTATTTTAACACAAAAAATTGACTAGTAAAAGTAATAAAACGTGAGTTCAGCTTAGAAAAATTTGGAATTTAATTCAAGGCTGACTTCCAGAAGAAGGTAATCATCAAATAGAGCATCTTCTTTACTTTTAGTTAAGTTTTTGCCATTTTAACGTATTTTCACGTTTGGAATTCAACTTAAGGAGTAATTCAATGAAAAAGGAATGAGTTGGACGTCTAGAAATTACTAAGGTAGCTACCTTATAAAAATCGCAATTTTTTATGTTATTTAATAAGTGGCAAATTTATAAGAAATATACTCGTATTTTAACACAAAAAATTGACTAGTAAAAGTAATAAAACGTGAGTTCAGCTTAGAAAAATTTGGAATTTAATTCAAGGCTGACTTCCAGAAGAAGGTAATCATCAAATAGAGCATCTTCTTTACTTTTAGTTAAGTTTTTGCCATTTTAACGTATTTTCACGTTTGGAATTCAACTTAAGGAGTAATTCAATGAAAAAGGAATGAGTTGGACGTCTAGAAATTACTAAGGTAGCTACCTTATAAAAATCGCAATTTTTTATGTTATTTAATAAGTGGCAAATTTATAAGAAATATACTCGTATTTTAACACAAAAAATTGACTAGTAAAAGTAATAAAACGTGAGTTCAGCTTAGAAAAATTTGGAATTTAATTCAAGGCTGACTTCCAGAAGAAGGTAATCATCAAATAGAGCATCTTCTTTACTTTTAGTTAAGTTTTTGCCATTTTAACGTATTTTCACGTTTGGAATTCAACTTAAGGAGTAATTCAATGAAAAAGGAATGAGTTGGACGTCTAGAAATTACTAAGGTAGCTACCTTATAAAAATCGCAATTTTTTATGTTATTTAATAAGTGGCAAATTTATAAGAAATATACTCGTATTTTAACACAAAAAATTGACTAGTAAAAGTAATAAAACGTGAGTTCAGCTTAGAAAAATTTGGAATTTAATTCAAGGCTGTCTTCCAGAAGAAGGTAATCATCAAATAGAGCATCTTCTTTACTTTTAATTAAGTTTTTGCCATTTTAACGTATTTTCACGTTTGGAATTCAACTTAAGGAGTAATTCAATGAAAAAGGAATGAGTTGGACGTCTAGAAATTACTAAGGTAGCTACCTTATAAAAATCGCAATTTTTTATGTTATTTAATAAGTGGCAAATTTATAAGAAATATACTCGTATTTTAACACAAAAAATTGACTAGTAAAAGTAATAAAACGTGAGTTCAGCTTAGAAAAATTTGGAATTTAATTCAAGGCTGACTTCCAGAAGAAGGTAATCATCAAATAGAGCATCTTCTTTACTTTTAGTTAAGTTTTTGCCATTTTAACGTATTTTCACGTTTGGAATTCAACTTAAGGAGTAATTCAATGAAAAAGGAATGAGTTGGACGTCTAGAAATTACTAAGGTAGCTACCTTATAAAAATCGCAATTTTTTATGTTATTTAATAAGTGGCAAATTTATAAGAAATATACTCGTATTTTAACACAAAAAATTGACTAGTAAAAGTAATAAAACGTGAGTTCAGCTTAGAAAAATTTGGAATTTAATTCAAGGCTGACTTCCAGAAGAAGGTAATCATCAAATAGAGCATCTTCTTTACTTTTAGTTAAGTTTTTGCCATTTTAACGTATTTTCACGTTTGGAATTCAACTTAAGGAGTAATTCAATGAAAAAGGAATGAGTTGGACGTCTAGAAATTACTAAGGTAGCTACCTTATAAAAATCGCAATTTTTTATGTTATTTAATAAGTGGCAAATTTATAAGAAATATACTCGTATTTTAACACAAAAAATTGACTAGTAAAAGTAATAAAACGTGAGTTCAGCTTAGAAAAATTTGGAATTTAATTCAAGGCTGACTTCCAGAAGAAGGTAATCATCAAATAGAGCATCTTCTTTACTTTTAGTTAAGTTTTTGCCATTTTAACGTATTTTCACGTTTGGAATTCAACTTAAGGAGTAATTCAATGAAAAAGGAATGAGTTGGACGTCTAGAAATTACTAAGGTAGCTACCTTATAAAAATCGCAATTTTTTATGTTATTTAATAAGTGGCAAATTTATAAGAAATATACTCGTATTTTAACACAAAAAATTGACTAGTAAAAGTAATAAAACGTGAGTTCAGCTTAGAAAAATTTGGAATTTAATTCAAGGCTGTCTTCCAGAAGAAGGTAATCATCAAATAGAGCATCTTCTTTACTTTTAATTAAGTTTTTGCCATTTTAACGTATTTTCACGTTTGGAATTCAACTTAAGGAGTAATTCAATGAAAAAGGAATGAGTTGGACGTCTAGAAATTACTAAGGTAGCTACCTTATAAAAATCGCAATTTTTTATGTTATTTAATAAGTGGCAAATTTATAAGAAATATACTCGTATTTTAACACAAAAAATTGACTAGTAAAAGTAATAAAACGTGAGTTCAGCTTAGAAAAATTTGGAATTTAATTCAAGGCTGACTTCCAGAAGAAGGTAATCATCAAATAGAGCATCTTCTTTACTTTTAGTTAAGTTTTTGCCATTTTAACGTATTTTCACGTTTGGAATTCAACTTAAGGAGTAATTCAATGAAAAAGGAATGAGTTGGACGTCTAGAAATTACTAAGGTAGCTACCTTATAAAAATCGCAATTTTTTATGTTATTTAATAAGTGGCAAATTTATAAGAAATATACTCGTATTTTAACACAAAAAATTGACTAGTAAAAGTAATAAAACGTGAGTTCAGCTTAGAAAAATTTGGAATTTAATTCAAGGCTGACTTCCAGAAGAAGGTAATCATCAAATAGAGCATCTTCTTTACTTTTAGTTAAGTTTTTGCCATTTTAACGTATTTTCACGTTTGGAATTCAACTTAAGGAGTAATTCAATGAAAAAGGAATGAGTTGGACGTCTAGAAATTACTAAGGTAGCTACCTTATAAAAATCGCAATTTTTTATGTTATTTAATAAGTGGCAAATTTATAAGAAATATACTCGTATTTTAACACAAAAAATTGACTAGTAAAAGTAATAAAACGTGAGTTCAGCTTAGAAAAATTTGGAATTTAATTCAAGGCTGACTTCCAGAAGAAGGTAATCATCAAATAGAGCATCTTCTTTACTTTTAGTTAAGTTTTTGCCATTTTAACGTATTTTCACGTTTGGAATTCAACTTAAGGAGTAATTCAATGAAAAAGGAATGAGTTGGACGTCTAGAAATTACTAAGGTAGCTACCTTATAAAAATCGCAATTTTTTATGTTATTTAATAAGTGGCAAATTTATAAGAAATATACTCGTATTTTAACACAAAAAATTGACTAGTAAAAGTAATAAAACGTGAGTTCAGCTTAGAAAAATTTGGAATTTAATTCAAGGCTGACTTCCAGAAGAAGGTAATCATCAAATAGAGCATCTTCTTTACTTTTAATTAAGTTTTTGCCATTTTAACGTATTTTCACGTTTGGAATTCAACTTAAGGAGTAATTCAATGAAAAAGGAATGAGTTGGACGTCTAGAAATTACTAAGGTAGCTACCTTATAAAAATCGCAATTTTTTATGTTATTTAATAAGTGGCAAATTTATAAGAAATATACTCGTATTTTAACACAAAAAATTGACTAGTAAAAGTAATAAAACGTGAGTTCAGCTTAGAAAAATTTGGAATTTAATTCAAGGCTGACTTCCAGAAGAAGGTAATCATCAAATAGAGCATCTTCTTTACTTTTAGTTAAGTTTTTGCCATTTTAACGTATTTTCACGTTTGGAATTCAACTTAAGGAGTAATTCAATGAAAAAGGAATGAGTTGGACGTCTAGAAATTACTAAGGTAGCTACCTTATAAAAATCGCAATTTTTTATGTTATTTAATAAGTGGCAAATTTATAAGAAATATACTCGTATTTTAACACAAAAAATTGACTAGTAAAAGTAATAAAACGTGAGTTCAGCTTAGAAAAATTTGGAATTTAATTCAAGGCTGACTTCCAGAAGAAGGTAATCATCAAATAGAGCATCTTCTTTACTTTTAGTTAAGTTTTTGCCATTTTAACGTATTTTCACGTTTGGAATTCAACTTAAGGAGTAATTCAATGAAAAAGGAATGAGTTGGACGTCTAGAAATTACTAAGGTAGCTACCTTATAAAAATCGCAATTTTTTATGTTATTTAATAAGTGGCAAATTTATAAGAAATATACTCGTATTTTAACACAAAAAATTGACTAGTAAAAGTAATAAAACGTGAGTTCAGCTTAGAAAAATTTGGAATTTAATTCAAGGCTGACTTCCAGAAGAAGGTAATCATCAAATAGAGCATCTTCTTTACTTTTAGTTAAGTTTTTGCCATTTTAATGTATTTTCACGTTTGGAATTCAACTTAAGGAGTAATTCAATGAAAAAGGAATGAGTTGGACGTCTAGAAATTACTAAGGTAGCTACCTTATAAAAATCGCAATTTTTTATGTTATTTAATAAGTGGCAAATTTATAAGAAATATACTCGTATTTTAACACAAAAAATTGACTAGTAAAAGTAATAAAACGTGAGTTCAGCTTAGAAAAATTTGGAATTTAATTCAAGGCTGACTTCCAGAAGAAGGTAATCATCAAATAGAGCATCTTCTTTACTTCTAGTTAAGTTTTTGCCATTTTAACGTATTTTCACGTTTGGAATTCAACTTAAGGAGTAATTCAATGAAAAAGGAATGAGTTGGACGTCTAGAAATTACTAAGGTAGCTACCTTATAAAAATCGCAATTTTTTATGTTATTTAATAAGTGGCAAATTTATAAGAAATATACTCGTATTTTAACACAAAAAATTGACTAGTAAAAGTAATAAAACGTGAGTTCAGCTTAGAAAAATTTGGAATTTAATTCAAGGCTGACTTCCAGAAGAAGGTAATCATCAAATAGAGCATCTTCTTTACTTCTAGTTAAGTTTTTGCCATTTTAACGTATTTTCACGTTTGGAATTCAACTTAAGGAGTAATTCAATGAAAAAGGAATGAGTTGGACGTCTAGAAATTACTAAGGTAGCTACCTTATAAAAATCGCAATTTTTTATGTTATTTAATAAGTGGCAAATTTATAAGAAATATACTCGTATTTTAACACAAAAAATTGACTAGTAAAAGTAATAAAACGTGAGTTCAGCTTAGAAAAATTTGGAATTTAATTCAAGGCTGACTTCCAGAAGAAGGTAATCATCAAATAGAGCATCTTCTTTACTTTTAGTTAAGTTTTTGCCATTTTAACGTATTTTCACGTTTGGAATTCAACTTAAGGAGTAATTCAATGAAAAAGGAATGAGTTGGACGTCTAGAAATTACTAAGGTAGCTACCTTATAAAAATCGCAATTTTTTATGTTATTTAATAAGTGGCAAATTTATAAGAAATATACTCGTATTTTAACACAAAAAATTGACTAGTAAAAGTAATAAAACGTGAGTTCAGCTTAGAAAAATTTGGAATTTAATTCAAGGCTGACTTCCAGAAGAAGGTAATCATCAAATAGAGCATCTTCTTTACTTTTGGTTAAGTTTTTGCCATTTTAACGTATTTTCACGTTTGGAATTCAACTTAAGGAGTAATTCAATGAAAAAGGAATGAGTTGGACGTCTAGAAATTACTAAGGTAGCTACCTTATAAAAATCGCAATTTTTTATGTTATTTAATAAGTGGCAAATTTATAAGAAATATACTCGTATTTTAACACAAAAAATTGACTAGTAAAAGTAATAAAACGTGAGTTCAGCTTAGAAAAATTTGGAATTTAATTCAAGGCTGACTTCCAGAAGAAGGTAATCATCAAATAGAGCATCTTCTTTACTTTTAGTTAAGTTTTTGCCATTTTAACGTATTTTCACGTTTGGAATTCAACTTAAGGAGTAATTCAATGAAAAAGGAATGAGTTGGACGTCTAGAAATTACTAAGGTAGCTACCTTATAAAAATCGCAATTTTTTATGTTATTTAATAAGTGGCAAATTTATAAGAAATATACTCGTATTTTAACACAAAAAATTGACTAGTAAAAGTAATAAAACGTGAGTTCAGCTTAGAAAAATTTGGAATTTAATTCAAGGCTGACTTCCAGAAGAAGGTAATCATCAAATAGAGCATCTTCTTTACTTTTAGTTAAGTTTTTGCCATTTTAACGTATTTTCACGTTTGGAATTCAACTTAAGGAGTAATTCAATGAAAAAGGAATGAGTTGGACGTCTAGAAATTACTAAGGTAGCTACCTTATAAAAATCGCAATTTTTTATGTTATTTAATAAGTGGCAAATTTATAAGAAATATACTCGTATTTTAACACAAAAAATTGACTAGTAAAAGTAATAAAACGTGAGTTCAGCTTAGAAAAATTTGGAATTTAATTCAAGGCTGACTTCCAGAAGAAGGTAATCATCAAATAGAGCATCTTCTTTACTTTTGGTTAAGTTTTTGCCATTTTAACGTATTTTCACGTTTGGAATTCAACTTAAGGAGTAATTCAATGAAAAAGGAATGAGTTGGACGTCTAGAAATTACTAAGGTAGCTACCTTATAAAAATCGCAATTTTTTATGTTATTTAATAAGTGGCAAATTTATAAGAAATATACTCGTATTTTAACACAAAAAATTGACTAGTAAAAGTAATAAAACGTGAGTTCAGCTTAGAAAAATTTGGAATTTAATTCAAGGCTGACTTCCAGAAGAAGGTAATCATCAAATAGAGCATCTTCTTTACTTTTAGTTAAGTTTTTGCCATTTTAACGTATTTTCACGTTTGGAATTCAACTTAAGGAGTAATTCAATGAAAAAGGAATGAGTTGGACGTCTAGAAATTACTAAGGTAGCTACCTTATAAAAATCGCAATTTTTTATGTTATTTAATAAGTGGCAAATTTATAAGAAATATACTCGTATTTTAACACAAAAAATTGACTAGTAAAAGTAATAAAACGTGAGTTCAGCTTAGAAAAATTTGGAATTTAATTCAAGGCTGACTTCCAGAAGAAGGTAATCATCAAATAGAGCATCTTCTTTACTTTTAGTTAAGTTTTTGCCATTTTAACGTATTTTCACGTTTGGAATTCAACTTAAGGAGTAATTCAATGAAAAAGGAATGAGTTGGACGTCTAGAAATTACTAAGGTAGCTACCTTATAAAAATCGCAATTTTTTATGTTATTTAATAAGTGGCAAATTTATAAGAAATATACTCGTATTTTAACACAAAAAATTGACTAGTAAAAGTAATAAAACGTGAGTTCAGCTTAGAAAAATTTGGAATTTAATTCAAGGCTGACTTCCAGAAGAAGGTAATCATCAAATAGAGCATCTTCTTTACTTTTAGTTAAGTTTTTGCCATTTTAACGTATTTTCACGTTTGGAATTCAACTTAAGGAGTAATTCAATGAAAAAGGAATGAGTTGGACGTCTAGAAATTACTAAGGTAGCTACCTTATAAAAATCGCAATTTTTTATGTTATTTAATAAGTGGCAAATTTATAAGAAATATACTCGTATTTTAACACAAAAAATTGACTAGTAAAAGTAATAAAACGTGAGTTCAGCTTAGAAAAATTTGGAATTTAATTCAAGGCTGACTTCCAGAAGAAGGTAATCATCAAATAGAGCATCTTCTTTACTTTTAGTTAAGTTTTTGCCATTTTAACGTATTTTCACGTTTGGAATTCAACTTAAGGAGTAATTCAATGAAAAAGGAATGAGTTGGACGTCTAGAAATTACTAAGGTAGCTACCTTATAAAAATCGCAATTTTTTATGTTATTTAATAAGTGGCAAATTTATAAGAAATATACTCGTATTTTAACACAAAAAATTGACTAGTAAAAGTAATAAAACGTGAGTTCAGCTTAGAAAAATTTGGAATTTAATTCAAGGCTGACTTCCAGAAGAAGGTAATCATCAAATAGAGCATCTTCTTTACTTTTAGTTAAGTTTTTGCCATTTTAACGTATTTTCACGTTTGGAATTCAACTTAAGGAGTAATTCAATGAAAAAGGAATGAGTTGGACGTCTAGAAATTACTAAGGTAGCTACCTTATAAAAATCGCAATTTTTTATGTTATTTAATAAGTGGCAAATTTATAAGAAATATACTCGTATTTTAACACAAAAAATTGACTAGTAAAAGTAATAAAACGTGAGTTCAGCTTAGAAAAATTTGGAATTTAATTCAAGGCTGACTTCCAGAAGAAGGTAATCATCAAATAGAGCATCTTCTTTACTTTTAGTTAAGTTTTTGCCATTTTAACGTATTTTCACGTTTGGAATTCAACTTAAGGAGTAATTCAATGAAAAAGGAATGAGTTGGACGTCTAGAAATTACTAAGGTAGCTACCTTATAAAAATCGCAATTTTTTATGTTATTTAATAAGTGGCAAATTTATAAGAAATATACTCGTATTTTAACACAAAAAATTGACTAGTAAAAGTAATAAAACGTGAGTTCAGCTTAGAAAAATTTGGAATTTAATTCAAGGCTGACTTCCAGAAGAAGGTAATCATCAAATAGAGCATCTTCTTTACTTTTAGTTAAGTTTTTGCCATTTTAACGTATTTTCACGTTTGGAATTCAACTTAAGGAGTAATTCAATGAAAAAGGAATGAGTTGGACGTCTAGAAATTACTAAGGTAGCTACCTTATAAAAATCGCAATTTTTTATGTTATTTAATAAGTGGCAAATTTATAAGAAATATACTCGTATTTTAACACAAAAAATTGACTAGTAAAAGTAATAAAACGTGAGTTCAGCTTAGAAAAATTTGGAATTTAATTCAAGGCTGACTTCCAGAAGAAGGTAATCATCAAATAGAGCATCTTCTTTACTTTTAGTTAAGTTTTTGCCATTTTAACGTATTTTCACGTTTGGAATTCAACTTAAGGAGTAATTCAATGAAAAAGGAATGAGTTGGACGTCTAGAAATTACTAAGGTAGCTACCTTATAAAAATCGCAATTTTTTATGTTATTTAATAAGTGGCAAATTTATAAGAAATATACTCGTATTTTAACACAAAAAATTGACTAGTAAAAGTAATAAAACGTGAGTTCAGCTTAGAAAAATTTGGAATTTAATTCAAGGCTGTCTTCCAGAAGAAGGTAATCATCAAATAGAGCATCTTCTTTACTTTTAATTAAGTTTTTGCCATTTTAACGTATTTTCACGTTTGGAATTCAACTTAAGGAGTAATTCAATGAAAAAGGAATGAGTTGGACGTCTAGAAATTACTAAGGTAGCTACCTTATAAAAATCGCAATTTTTTATGTTATTTAATAAGTGGCAAATTTATAAGAAATATACTCGTATTTTAACACAAAAAATTGACTAGTAAAAGTAATAAAACGTGAGTTCAGCTTAGAAAAATTTGGAATTTAATTCAAGGCTGACTTCCAGAAGAAGGTAATCATCAAATAGAGCATCTTCTTTACTTTTAGTTAAGTTTTTGCCATTTTAACGTATTTTCACGTTTGGAATTCAACTTAAGGAGTAATTCAATGAAAAAGGAATGAGTTGGACGTCTAGAAATTACTAAGGTAGCTACCTTATAAAAATCGCAATTTTTTATGTTATTTAATAAGTGGCAAATTTATAAGAAATATACTCGTATTTTAACACAAAAAATTGACTAGTAAAAGTAATAAAACGTGAGTTCAGCTTAGAAAAATTTGGAATTTAATTCAAGGCTGACTTCCAGAAGAAGGTAATCATCAAATAGAGCATCTTCTTTACTTTTAGTTAAGTTTTTGCCATTTTAACGTATTTTCACGTTTGGAATTCAACTTAAGGAGTAATTCAATGAAAAAGGAATGAGTTGGACGTCTAGAAATTACTAAGGTAGCTACCTTATAAAAATCGCAATTTTTTATGTTATTTAATAAGTGGCAAATTTATAAGAAATATACTCGTATTTTAACACAAAAAATTGACTAGTAAAAGTAATAAAACGTGAGTTCAGCTTAGAAAAATTTGGAATTTAATTCAAGGCTGACTTCCAGAAGAAGGTAATCATCAAATAGAGCATCTTCTTTACTTTTAGTTAAGTTTTTGCCATTTTAACGTATTTTCACGTTTGGAATTCAACTTAAGGAGTAATTCAATGAAAAAGGAATGAGTTGGACGTCTAGAAATTACTAAGGTAGCTACCTTATAAAAATCGCAATTTTTTATGTTATTTAATAAGTGGCAAATTTATAAGAAATATACTCGTATTTTAACACAAAAAATTGACTAGTAAAAGTAATAAAACGTGAGTTCAGCTTAGAAAAATTTGGAATTTAATTCAAGGCTGTCTTCCAGAAGAAGGTAATCATCAAATAGAGCATCTTCTTTACTTTTAATTAAGTTTTTGCCATTTTAACGTATTTTCACGTTTGGAATTCAACTTAAGGAGTAATTCAATGAAAAAGGAATGAGTTGGACGTCTAGAAATTACTAAGGTAGCTACCTTATAAAAATCGCAATTTTTTATGTTATTTAATAAGTGGCAAATTTATAAGAAATATACTCGTATTTTAACACAAAAAATTGACTAGTAAAAGTAATAAAACGTGAGTTCAGCTTAGAAAAATTTGGAATTTAATTCAAGGCTGACTTCCAGAAGAAGGTAATCATCAAATAGAGCATCTTCTTTACTTTTAGTTAAGTTTTTGCCATTTTAACGTATTTTCACGTTTGGAATTCAACTTAAGGAGTAATTCAATGAAAAAGGAATGAGTTGGACGTCTAGAAATTACTAAGGTAGCTACCTTATAAAAATCGCAATTTTTTATGTTATTTAATAAGTGGCAAATTTATAAGAAATATACTCGTATTTTAACACAAAAAATTGACTAGTAAAAGTAATAAAACGTGAGTTCAGCTTAGAAAAATTTGGAATTTAATTCAAGGCTGACTTCCAGAAGAAGGTAATCATCAAATAGAGCATCTTCTTTACTTTTAGTTAAGTTTTTGCCATTTTAACGTATTTTCACGTTTGGAATTCAACTTAAGGAGTAATTCAATGAAAAAGGAATGAGTTGGACGTCTAGAAATTACTAAGGTAGCTACCTTATAAAAATCGCAATTTTTTATGTTATTTAATAAGTGGCAAATTTATAAGAAATATACTCGTATTTTAACACAAAAAATTGACTAGTAAAAGTAATAAAACGTGAGTTCAGCTTAGAAAAATTTGGAATTTAATTCAAGGCTGACTTCCAGAAGAAGGTAATCATCAAATAGAGCATCTTCTTTACTTTTAGTTAAGTTTTTGCCATTTTAACGTATTTTCACGTTTGGAATTCAACTTAAGGAGTAATTCAATGAAAAAGGAATGAGTTGGACGTCTAGAAATTACTAAGGTAGCTACCTTATAAAAATCGCAATTTTTTATGTTATTTAATAAGTGGCAAATTTATAAGAAATATACTCGTATTTTAACACAAAAAATTGACTAGTAAAAGTAATAAAACGTGAGTTCAGCTTAGAAAAATTTGGAATTTAATTCAAGGCTGACTTCCAGAAGAAGGTAATCATCAAATAGAGCATCTTCTTTACTTTTAATTAAGTTTTTGCCATTTTAACGTATTTTCACGTTTGGAATTCAACTTAAGGAGTAATTCAATGAAAAAGGAATGAGTTGGACGTCTAGAAATTACTAAGGTAGCTACCTTATAAAAATCGCAATTTTTTATGTTATTTAATAAGTGGCAAATTTATAAGAAATATACTCGTATTTTAACACAAAAAATTGACTAGTAAAAGTAATAAAACGTGAGTTCAGCTTAGAAAAATTTGGAATTTAATTCAAGGCTGACTTCCAGAAGAAGGTAATCATCAAATAGAGCATCTTCTTTACTTTTAGTTAAGTTTTTGCCATTTTAACGTATTTTCACGTTTGGAATTCAACTTAAGGAGTAATTCAATGAAAAAGGAATGAGTTGGACGTCTAGAAATTACTAAGGTAGCTACCTTATAAAAATCGCAATTTTTTATGTTATTTAATAAGTGGCAAATTTATAAGAAATATACTCGTATTTTAACACAAAAAATTGACTAGTAAAAGTAATAAAACGTGAGTTCAGCTTAGAAAAATTTGGAATTTAATTCAAGGCTGACTTCCAGAAGAAGGTAATCATCAAATAGAGCATCTTCTTTACTTTTAGTTAAGTTTTTGCCATTTTAACGTATTTTCACGTTTGGAATTCAACTTAAGGAGTAATTCAATGAAAAAGGAATGAGTTGGACGTCTAGAAATTACTAAGGTAGCTACCTTATAAAAATCGCAATTTTTTATGTTATTTAATAAGTGGCAAATTTATAAGAAATATACTCGTATTTTAACACAAAAAATTGACTAGTAAAAGTAATAAAACGTGAGTTCAGCTTAGAAAAATTTGGAATTTAATTCAAGGCTGACTTCCAGAAGAAGGTAATCATCAAATAGAGCATCTTCTTTACTTTTAGTTAAGTTTTTGCCATTTTAATGTATTTTCACGTTTGGAATTCAACTTAAGGAGTAATTCAATGAAAAAGGAATGAGTTGGACGTCTAGAAATTACTAAGGTAGCTACCTTATAAAAATCGCAATTTTTTATGTTATTTAATAAGTGGCAAATTTATAAGAAATATACTCGTATTTTAACACAAAAAATTGACTAGTAAAAGTAATAAAACGTGAGTTCAGCTTAGAAAAATTTGGAATTTAATTCAAGGCTGACTTCCAGAAGAAGGTAATCATCAAATAGAGCATCTTCTTTACTTCTAGTTAAGTTTTTGCCATTTTAACGTATTTTCACGTTTGGAATTCAACTTAAGGAGTAATTCAATGAAAAAGGAATGAGTTGGACGTCTAGAAATTACTAAGGTAGCTACCTTATAAAAATCGCAATTTTTTATGTTATTTAATAAGTGGCAAATTTATAAGAAATATACTCGTATTTTAACACAAAAAATTGACTAGTAAAAGTAATAAAACGTGAGTTCAGCTTAGAAAAATTTGGAATTTAATTCAAGGCTGACTTCCAGAAGAAGGTAATCATCAAATAGAGCATCTTCTTTACTTCTAGTTAAGTTTTTGCCATTTTAACGTATTTTCACGTTTGGAATTCAACTTAAGGAGTAATTCAATGAAAAAGGAATGAGTTGGACGTCTAGAAATTACTAAGGTAGCTACCTTATAAAAATCGCAATTTTTTATGTTATTTAATAAGTGGCAAATTTATAAGAAATATACTCGTATTTTAACACAAAAAATTGACTAGTAAAAGTAATAAAACGTGAGTTCAGCTTAGAAAAATTTGGAATTTAATTCAAGGCTGACTTCCAGAAGAAGGTAATCATCAAATAGAGCATCTTCTTTACTTTTAGTTAAGTTTTTGCCATTTTAACGTATTTTCACGTTTGGAATTCAACTTAAGGAGTAATTCAATGAAAAAGGAATGAGTTGGACGTCTAGAAATTACTAAGGTAGCTACCTTATAAAAATCGCAATTTTTTATGTTATTTAATAAGTGGCAAATTTATAAGAAATATACTCGTATTTTAACACAAAAAATTGACTAGTAAAAGTAATAAAACGTGAGTTCAGCTTAGAAAAATTTGGAATTTAATTCAAGGCTGACTTCCAGAAGAAGGTAATCATCAAATAGAGCATCTTCTTTACTTTTGGTTAAGTTTTTGCCATTTTAACGTATTTTCACGTTTGGAATTCAACTTAAGGAGTAATTCAATGAAAAAGGAATGAGTTGGACGTCTAGAAATTACTAAGGTAGCTACCTTATAAAAATCGCAATTTTTTATGTTATTTAATAAGTGGCAAATTTATAAGAAATATACTCGTATTTTAACACAAAAAATTGACTAGTAAAAGTAATAAAACGTGAGTTCAGCTTAGAAAAATTTGGAATTTAATTCAAGGCTGACTTCCAGAAGAAGGTAATCATCAAATAGAGCATCTTCTTTACTTTTAGTTAAGTTTTTGCCATTTTAACGTATTTTCACGTTTGGAATTCAACTTAAGGAGTAATTCAATGAAAAAGGAATGAGTTGGACGTCTAGAAATTACTAAGGTAGCTACCTTATAAAAATCGCAATTTTTTATGTTATTTAATAAGTGGCAAATTTATAAGAAATATACTCGTATTTTAACACAAAAAATTGACTAGTAAAAGTAATAAAACGTGAGTTCAGCTTAGAAAAATTTGGAATTTAATTCAAGGCTGACTTCCAGAAGAAGGTAATCATCAAATAGAGCATCTTCTTTACTTTTAGTTAAGTTTTTGCCATTTTAACGTATTTTCACGTTTGGAATTCAACTTAAGGAGTAATTCAATGAAAAAGGAATGAGTTGGACGTCTAGAAATTACTAAGGTAGCTACCTTATAAAAATCGCAATTTTTTATGTTATTTAATAAGTGGCAAATTTATAAGAAATATACTCGTATTTTAACACAAAAAATTGACTAGTAAAAGTAATAAAACGTGAGTTCAGCTTAGAAAAATTTGGAATTTAATTCAAGGCTGACTTCCAGAAGAAGGTAATCATCAAATAGAGCATCTTCTTTACTTTTGGTTAAGTTTTTGCCATTTTAACGTATTTTCACGTTTGGAATTCAACTTAAGGAGTAATTCAATGAAAAAGGAATGAGTTGGACGTCTAGAAATTACTAAGGTAGCTACCTTATAAAAATCGCAATTTTTTATGTTATTTAATAAGTGGCAAATTTATAAGAAATATACTCGTATTTTAACACAAAAAATTGACTAGTAAAAGTAATAAAACGTGAGTTCAGCTTAGAAAAATTTGGAATTTAATTCAAGGCTGACTTCCAGAAGAAGGTAATCATCAAATAGAGCATCTTCTTTACTTTTAGTTAAGTTTTTGCCATTTTAACGTATTTTCACGTTTGGAATTCAACTTAAGGAGTAATTCAATGAAAAAGGAATGAGTTGGACGTCTAGAAATTACTAAGGTAGCTACCTTATAAAAATCGCAATTTTTTATGTTATTTAATAAGTGGCAAATTTATAAGAAATATACTCGTATTTTAACACAAAAAATTGACTAGTAAAAGTAATAAAACGTGAGTTCAGCTTAGAAAAATTTGGAATTTAATTCAAGGCTGACTTCCAGAAGAAGGTAATCATCAAATAGAGCATCTTCTTTACTTTTAGTTAAGTTTTTGCCATTTTAACGTATTTTCACGTTTGGAATTCAACTTAAGGAGTAATTCAATGAAAAAGGAATGAGTTGGACGTCTAGAAATTACTAAGGTAGCTACCTTATAAAAATCGCAATTTTTTATGTTATTTAATAAGTGGCAAATTTATAAGAAATATACTCGTATTTTAACACAAAAAATTGACTAGTAAAAGTAATAAAACGTGAGTTCAGCTTAGAAAAATTTGGAATTTAATTCAAGGCTGACTTCCAGAAGAAGGTAATCATCAAATAGAGCATCTTCTTTACTTTTAGTTAAGTTTTTGCCATTTTAACGTATTTTCACGTTTGGAATTCAACTTAAGGAGTAATTCAATGAAAAAGGAATGAGTTGGACGTCTAGAAATTACTAAGGTAGCTACCTTATAAAAATCGCAATTTTTTATGTTATTTAATAAGTGGCAAATTTATAAGAAATATACTCGTATTTTAACACAAAAAATTGACTAGTAAAAGTAATAAAACGTGAGTTCAGCTTAGAAAAATTTGGAATTTAATTCAAGGCTGACTTCCAGAAGAAGGTAATCATCAAATAGAGCATCTTCTTTACTTTTAGTTAAGTTTTTGCCATTTTAACGTATTTTCACGTTTGGAATTCAACTTAAGGAGTAATTCAATGAAAAAGGAATGAGTTGGACGTCTAGAAATTACTAAGGTAGCTACCTTATAAAAATCGCAATTTTTTATGTTATTTAATAAGTGGCAAATTTATAAGAAATATACTCGTATTTTAACACAAAAAATTGACTAGTAAAAGTAATAAAACGTGAGTTCAGCTTAGAAAAATTTGGAATTTAATTCAAGGCTGACTTCCAGAAGAAGGTAATCATCAAATAGAGCATCTTCTTTACTTTTAGTTAAGTTTTTGCCATTTTAACGTATTTTCACGTTTGGAATTCAACTTAAGGAGTAATTCAATGAAAAAGGAATGAGTTGGACGTCTAGAAATTACTAAGGTAGCTACCTTATAAAAATCGCAATTTTTTATGTTATTTAATAAGTGGCAAATTTATAAGAAATATACTCGTATTTTAACACAAAAAATTGACTAGTAAAAGTAATAAAACGTGAGTTCAGCTTAGAAAAATTTGGAATTTAATTCAAGGCTGACTTCCAGAAGAAGGTAATCATCAAATAGAGCATCTTCTTTACTTTTAGTTAAGTTTTTGCCATTTTAACGTATTTTCACGTTTGGAATTCAACTTAAGGAGTAATTCAATGAAAAAGGAATGAGTTGGACGTCTAGAAATTACTAAGGTAGCTACCTTATAAAAATCGCAATTTTTTATGTTATTTAATAAGTGGCAAATTTATAAGAAATATACTCGTATTTTAACACAAAAAATTGACTAGTAAAAGTAATAAAACGTGAGTTCAGCTTAGAAAAATTTGGAATTTAATTCAAGGCTGACTTCCAGAAGAAGGTAATCATCAAATAGAGCATCTTCTTTACTTTTAGTTAAGTTTTTGCCATTTTAACGTATTTTCACGTTTGGAATTCAACTTAAGGAGTAATTCAATGAAAAAGGAATGAGTTGGACGTCTAGAAATTACTAAGGTAGCTACCTTATAAAAATCGCAATTTTTTATGTTATTTAATAAGTGGCAAATTTATAAGAAATATACTCGTATTTTAACACAAAAAATTGACTAGTAAAAGTAATAAAACGTGAGTTCAGCTTAGAAAAATTTGGAATTTAATTCAAGGCTGACTTCCAGAAGAAGGTAATCATCAAATAGAGCATCTTCTTTACTTTTAGTTAAGTTTTTGCCATTTTAACGTATTTTCACGTTTGGAATTCAACTTAAGGAGTAATTCAATGAAAAAGGAATGAGTTGGACGTCTAGAAATTACTAAGGTAGCTACCTTATAAAAATCGCAATTTTTTATGTTATTTAATAAGTGGCAAATTTATAAGAAATATACTCGTATTTTAACACAAAAAATTGACTAGTAAAAGTAATAAAACGTGAGTTCAGCTTAGAAAAATTTGGAATTTAATTCAAGGCTGACTTCCAGAAGAAGGTAATCATCAAATAGAGCATCTTCTTTACTTTTAGTTAAGTTTTTGCCATTTTAACGTATTTTCACGTTTGGAATTCAACTTAAGGAGTAATTCAATGAAAAAGGAATGAGTTGGACGTCTAGAAATTACTAAGGTAGCTACCTTATAAAAATCGCAATTTTTTATGTTATTTAATAAGTGGCAAATTTATAAGAAATATACTCGTATTTTAACACAAAAAATTGACTAGTAAAAGTAATAAAACGTGAGTTCAGCTTAGAAAAATTTGGAATTTAATTCAAGGCTGACTTCCAGAAGAAGGTAATCATCAAATAGAGCATCTTCTTTACTTTTAGTTAAGTTTTTGCCATTTTAACGTATTTTCACGTTTGGAATTCAACTTAAGGAGTAATTCAATGAAAAAGGAATGAGTTGGACGTCTAGAAATTACTAAGGTAGCTACCTTATAAAAATCGCAATTTTTTATGTTATTTAATAAGTGGCAAATTTATAAGAAATATACTCGTATTTTAACACAAAAAATTGACTAGTAAAAGTAATAAAACGTGAGTTCAGCTTAGAAAAATTTGGAATTTAATTCAAGGCTGACTTCCAGAAGAAGGTAATCATCAAATAGAGCATCTTCTTTACTTTTAGTTAAGTTTTTGCCATTTTAACGTATTTTCACGTTTGGAATTCAACTTAAGGAGTAATTCAATGAAAAAGGAATGAGTTGGACGTCTAGAAATTACTAAGGTAGCTACCTTATAAAAATCGCAATTTTTTATGTTATTTAATAAGTGGCAAATTTATAAGAAATATACTCGTATTTTAACACAAAAAATTGACTAGTAAAAGTAATAAAACGTGAGTTCAGCTTAGAAAAATTTGGAATTTAATTCAAGGCTGACTTCCAGAAGAAGGTAATCATCAAATAGAGCATCTTCTTTACTTTTAGTTAAGTTTTTGCCATTTTAACGTATTTTCACGTTTGGAATTCAACTTAAGGAGTAATTCAATGAAAAAGGAATGAGTTGGACGTCTAGAAATTACTAAGGTAGCTACCTTATAAAAATCGCAATTTTTTATGTTATTTAATAAGTGGCAAATTTATAAGAAATATACTCGTATTTTAACACAAAAAATTGACTAGTAAAAGTAATAAAACGTGAGTTCAGCTTAGAAAAATTTGGAATTTAATTCAAGGCTGACTTCCAGAAGAAGGTAATCATCAAATAGAGCATCTTCTTTACTTTTAGTTAAGTTTTTGCCATTTTAACGTATTTTCACGTTTGGAATTCAACTTAAGGAGTAATTCAATGAAAAAGGAATGAGTTGGACGTCTAGAAATTACTAAGGTAGCTACCTTATAAAAATCGCAATTTTTTATGTTATTTAATAAGTGGCAAATTTATAAGAAATATACTCGTATTTTAACACAAAAAATTGACTAGTAAAAGTAATAAAACGTGAGTTCAGCTTAGAAAAATTTGGAATTTAATTCAAGGCTGACTTCCAGAAGAAGGTAATCATCAAATAGAGCATCTTCTTTACTTTTAGTTAAGTTTTTGCCATTTTAACGTATTTTCACGTTTGGAATTCAACTTAAGGAGTAATTCAATGAAAAAGGAATGAGTTGGACGTCTAGAAATTACTAAGGTAGCTACCTTATAAAAATCGCAATTTTTTATGTTATTTAATAAGTGGCAAATTTATAAGAAATATACTCGTATTTTAACACAAAAAATTGACTAGTAAAAGTAATAAAACGTGAGTTCAGCTTAGAAAAATTTGGAATTTAATTCAAGGCTGACTTCCAGAAGAAGGTAATCATCAAATAGAGCATCTTCTTTACTTTTAGTTAAGTTTTTGCCATTTTAACGTATTTTCACGTTTGGAATTCAACTTAAGGAGTAATTCAATGAAAAAGGAATGAGTTGGACGTCTAGAAATTACTAAGGTAGCTACCTTATAAAAATCGCAATTTTTTATGTTATTTAATAAGTGGCAAATTTATAAGAAATATACTCGTATTTTAACACAAAAAATTGACTAGTAAAAGTAATAAAACGTGAGTTCAGCTTAGAAAAATTTGGAATTTAATTCAAGGCTGACTTCCAGAAGAAGGTAATCATCAAATAGAGCATCTTCTTTACTTTTAGTTAAGTTTTTGCCATTTTAACGTATTTTCACGTTTGGAATTCAACTTAAGGAGTAATTCAATGAAAAAGGAATGAGTTGGACGTCTAGAAATTACTAAGGTAGCTACCTTATAAAAATCGCAATTTTTTATGTTATTTAATAAGTGGCAAATTTATAAGAAATATACTCGTATTTTAACACAAAAAATTGACTAGTAAAAGTAATAAAACGTGAGTTCAGCTTAGAAAAATTTGGAATTTAATTCAAGGCTGACTTCCAGAAGAAGGTAATCATCAAATAGAGCATCTTCTTTACTTTTAGTTAAGTTTTTGCCATTTTAACGTATTTTCACGTTTGGAATTCAACTTAAGGAGTAATTCAATGAAAAAGGAATGAGTTGGACGTCTAGAAATTACTAAGGTAGCTACCTTATAAAAATCGCAATTTTTTATGTTATTTAATAAGTGGCAAATTTATAAGAAATATACTCGTATTTTAACACAAAAAATTGACTAGTAAAAGTAATAAAACGTGAGTTCAGCTTAGAAAAATTTGGAATTTAATTCAAGGCTGACTTCCAGAAGAAGGTAATCATCAAATAGAGCATCTTCTTTACTTTTAGTTAAGTTTTTGCCATTTTAACGTATTTTCACGTTTGGAATTCAACTTAAGGAGTAATTCAATGAAAAAGGAATGAGTTGGACGTCTAGAAATTACTAAGGTAGCTACCTTATAAAAATCGCAATTTTTTATGTTATTTAATAAGTGGCAAATTTATAAGAAATATACTCGTATTTTAACACAAAAAATTGACTAGTAAAAGTAATAAAACGTGAGTTCAGCTTAGAAAAATTTGGAATTTAATTCAAGGCTGACTTCCAGAAGAAGGTAATCATCAAATAGAGCATCTTCTTTACTTTTAGTTAAGTTTTTGCCATTTTAACGTATTTTCACGTTTGGAATTCAACTTAAGGAGTAATTCAATGAAAAAGGAATGAGTTGGACGTCTAGAAATTACTAAGGTAGCTACCTTATAAAAATCGCAATTTTTTATGTTATTTAATAAGTGGCAAATTTATAAGAAATATACTCGTATTTTAACACAAAAAATTGACTAGTAAAAGTAATAAAACGTGAGTTCAGCTTAGAAAAATTTGGAATTTAATTCAAGGCTGACTTCCAGAAGAAGGTAATCATCAAATAGAGCATCTTCTTTACTTTTAGTTAAGTTTTTGCCATTTTAACGTATTTTCACGTTTGGAATTCAACTTAAGGAGTAATTCAATGAAAAAGGAATGAGTTGGACGTCTAGAAATTACTAAGGTAGCTACCTTATAAAAATCGCAATTTTTTATGTTATTTAATAAGTGGCAAATTTATAAGAAATATACTCGTATTTTAACACAAAAAATTGACTAGTAAAAGTAATAAAACGTGAGTTCAGCTTAGAAAAATTTGGAATTTAATTCAAGGCTGACTTCCAGAAGAAGGTAATCATCAAATAGAGCATCTTCTTTACTTTTAATTAAGTTTTTGCCATTTTAACGTATTTTCACGTTTGGAATTCAACTTAAGGAGTAATTCAATGAAAAAGGAATGAGTTGGACGTCTAGAAATTACTAAGGTAGCTACCTTATAAAAATCGCAATTTTTTATGTTATTTAATAAGTGGCAAATTTATAAGAAATATACTCGTATTTTAACACAAAAAATTGACTAGTAAAAGTAATAAAACGTGAGTTCAGCTTAGAAAAATTTGGAATTTAATTCAAGGCTGACTTCCAGAAGAAGGTAATCATCAAATAGAGCATCTTCTTTACTTTTAGTTAAGTTTTTGCCATTTTAACGTATTTTCACGTTTGGAATTCAACTTAAGGAGTAATTCAATGAAAAAGGAATGAGTTGGACGTCTAGAAATTACTAAGGTAGCTACCTTATAAAAATCGCAATTTTTTATGTTATTTAATAAGTGGCAAATTTATAAGAAATATACTCGTATTTTAACACAAAAAATTGACTAGTAAAAGTAATAAAAAGTAATAAAAAATTCTAGAAAGGAGTAATTCAATGAAAAAGGAATGAGTTGGACGTCTAGAAATTACTAAGGTAGCTACCTTATAAAAATCGCAATTTTTTATGTTATTTAATAAGTGGCAAATTTATAAGAAATATACTCGTATTTTAACACAAAAAATTTACTAGTAAAAGTAATAAAAAGTAATAAAAAATTCTAGAAAGGAGTAATTCAATGAAAAAGGAATGAGTTGGACGTCTAGAAATTACTAAGGTAGCTACCTTATAAAAATCGCAATTTTTTATGTTATTTAATAAGTGGCAAATTTATAAGAAATATACTCGTATTTTAACACAAAAAATTGACTAGTAAAAGTAATAAAACGTGAGTTCAGCTTAGAAAAATTTGGAATTTAATTCAAGGCTGACTTCCAGAAGAAGGTAATCATCAAATAGAGCATCTTCTTTACTTTTAATTAAGTTTTTGCCATTTTAACGTATTTTCACGTTTGGAATTCAACTTAAGGAGTAATTCAATGAAAAAGGAATGAGTTGGACGTCTAGAAATTACTAAGGTAGCTACCTTATAAAAATCGCAATTTTTTATGTTATTTAATAAGTGGCAAATTTATAAGAAATATACTCGTATTTTAACACAAAAAATTGACTAGTAAAAGTAATAAAACGTGAGTTCAGCTTAGAAAAATTTGGAATTTAATTCAAGGCTGACTTCCAGAAGAAGGTAATCATCAAATAGAGCATCTTCTTTACTTTTAGTTAAGTTTTTGCCATTTTAACGTATTTTCACGTTTGGAATTCAACTTAAGGAGTAATTCAATGAAAAAGGAATGAGTTGGACGTCTAGAAATTACTAAGGTAGCTACCTTATAAAAATCGCAATTTTTTATGTTATTTAATAAGTGGCAAATTTATAAGAAATATACTCGTATTTTAACACAAAAAATTGACTAGTAAAAGTAATAAAAAGTAATAAAAAATTCTAGAAAGGAGTAATTCAATGAAAAAGGAATGAGTTGGACGTCTAGAAATTACTAAGGTAGCTACCTTATAAAAATCGCAATTTTTTATGTTATTTAATAAGTGGCAAATTTATAAGAAATATACTCGTATTTTAACACAAAAAATTGACTAGTAAAAGTAATAAAACGTGAGTTCAGCTTAGAAAAATTTGGAATTTAATTCAAGGCTGACTTCCAGAAGAAGGTAATCATCAAATAGAGCATCTTCTTTACTTTTAGTTAAGTTTTTGCCATTTTAACGTATTTTCACGTTTGGAATTCAACTTAAGGAGTAATTCAATGAAAAAGGAATGAGTTGGACGTCTAGAAATTACTAAGGTAGCTACCTTATAAAAATCGCAATTTTTTATGTTATTTAATAAGTGGCAAATTTATAAGAAATATACTCGTATTTTAA
Organism: Ormia ochracea; assembly: GCA_963402855.1. NCBI lineage: Eukaryota > Metazoa > Arthropoda > Insecta > Diptera > Tachinidae > Ormia > Ormia ochracea. Next base: position 8,911,834 of record OY727106.1, read on the forward strand.
CACAAAAAATTGACTAGTAAAAGTAATAAAAAGTAATAAAAAATTCTAGAAAGGAGTAATTCAATGAAAAAGGAATGAGTTGGACGTCTAGAAATTACTAAGGTAGCTACCTTATAAAAATCGCAATTTTTTATGTTATTTAATAAGTGGCAAATTTATAAGAAATATACTCGTATTTTAACACAAAAAATTGACTAGTAAAAGTAATAAAACGTGAGTTCAGCTTAGAAAAATTTGGAATTTAATTCAAGGCTGACTTCCAGAAGAAGGTAATCATCAAATAGAGCATCTTCTTTACTTTTAGTTAAGTTTTTGCCATTTTAACGTATTTTCACGTTTGGAATTCAACTTAAGGAGTAATTCAATGAAAAAGGAATGAGTTGGACGTCTAGAAATTACTAAGGTAGCTACCTTATAAAAATCGCAATTTTTTATGTTATTTAATAAGTGGCAAATTTATAAGAAATATACTCGTATTTTAACACAAAAAATTGACTAGTAAAAGTAATAAAACGTGAGTTCAGCTTAGAAAAATTTGGAATTTAATTCAAGGCTGACTTCCAGAAGAAGGTAATCATCAAATAGAGCATCTTCTTTACTTTTAGTTAAGTTTTTGCCATTTTAACGTATTTTCACGTTTGGAATTCAACTTAAGGAGTAATTCAATGAAAAAGGAATGAGTTGGACGTCTAGAAATTACTAAGGTAGCTACCTTATAAAAATCGCAATTTTTTATGTTATTTAATAAGTGGCAAATTTATAAGAAATATACTCGTATTTTAACACAAAAAATTGACTAGTAAAAGTAATAAAACGTGAGTTCAGCTTAGAAAAATTTGGAATTTAATTCAAGGCTGACTTCCAGAAGAAGGTAATCATCAAATAGAGCATCTTCTTTACTTTTAGTTAAGTTTTTGCCATTTTAACGTATTTTCACGTTTGGAATTCAACTTAAGGAGTAATTCAATGAAAAAGGAATGAGTTGGACGTCTAGAAATTACTAAGGTAGCTACCTTATAAAAATCGCAATTTTTTATGTTATTTAATAAGTGGCAAATTTATAAGAAATATACTCGTATTTTAACACAAAAAATTGACTAGTAAAAGTAATAAAACGTGAGTTCAGCTTAGAAAAATTTGGAATTTAATTCAAGGCTGACTTCCAGAAGAAGGTAATCATCAAATAGAGCATCTTCTTTACTTTTAGTTAAGTTTTTGCCATTTTAACGTATTTTCACGTTTGGAATTCAACTTAAGGAGTAATTCAATGAAAAAGGAATGAGTTGGACGTCTAGAAATTACTAAGGTAGCTACCTTATAAAAATCGCAATTTTTTATGTTATTTAATAAGTGGCAAATTTATAAGAAATATACTCGTATTTTAACACAAAAAATTGACTAGTAAAAGTAATAAAACGTGAGTTCAGCTTAGAAAAATTTGGAATTTAATTCAAGGCTGACTTCCAGAAGAAGGTAATCATCAAATAGAGCATCTTCTTTACTTTTAGTTAAGTTTTTGCCATTTTAACGTATTTTCACGTTTGGAATTCAACTTAAGGAGTAATTCAATGAAAAAGGAATGAGTTGGACGTCTAGAAATTACTAAGGTAGCTACCTTATAAAAATCGCAATTTTTTATGTTATTTAATAAGTGGCAAATTTATAAGAAATATACTCGTATTTTAACACAAAAAATTGACTAGTAAAAGTAATAAAACGTGAGTTCAGCTTAGAAAAATTTGGAATTTAATTCAAGGCTGACTTCCAGAAGAAGGTAATCATCAAATAGAGCATCTTCTTTACTTTTAGTTAAGTTTTTGCCATTTTAACGTATTTTCACGTTTGGAATTCAACTTAAGGAGTAATTCAATGAAAAAGGAATGAGTTGGACGTCTAGAAATTACTAAGGTAGCTACCTTATAAAAATCGCAATTTTTTATGTTATTTAATAAGTGGCAAATTTATAAGAAATATACTCGTATTTTAACACAAAAAATTGACTAGTAAAAGTAATAAAACGTGAGTTCAGCTTAGAAAAATTTGGAATTTAATTCAAGGCTGACTTCCAGAAGAAGGTAATCATCAAATAGAGCATCTTCTTTACTTTTAGTTAAGTTTTTGCCATTTTAACGTATTTTCACGTTTGGAATTCAACTTAAGGAGTAATTCAATGAAAAAGGAATGAGTTGGACGTCTAGAAATTACTAAGGTAGCTACCTTATAAAAATCGCAATTTTTTATGTTATTTAATAAGTGGCAAATTTATAAGAAATATACTCGTATTTTAACACAAAAAATTGACTAGTAAAAGTAATAAAACGTGAGTTCAGCTTAGAAAAATTTGGAATTTAATTCAAGGCTGACTTCCAGAAGAAGGTAATCATCAAATAGAGCATCTTCTTTACTTTTAGTTAAGTTTTTGCCATTTTAACGTATTTTCACGTTTGGAATTCAACTTAAAGTAATTCAATGAAAAAGGAATGAGTTGGACGTGTAGAAATTACTAAGGTAGCTACCTTATAAAAATCGCAATTTTTTATGTTATTAATAAGTGGCAAATTTATAAGAAATATACTCGTATTTTAACACAAAAAATTGACTAGTAAAAGTAATAAAACGTGAGTTCAGCTTAGAAAAATTTGGAATTTAATTCAAGGCTGACTTCCAGAAGAAGGTAATCATCAAATAGAGCATCTTCTTTACTTTTAGTTAAGTTTTTGCCATTTTAACGTATTTTCACGTTTGGAATTCAACTTAAGGAGTAGTAATTCAATGAAAAAGGAATGAGTTGGACGTCTAGAAATTACTAAGGTAGCTACCTTATAAAAATCGCAATTTTTTATGTTATTTAATAAGTGGCAAATTTATAAGAAATATACTCGTATTTTAACACAAAAAATTGACTAGTAAAAGTAATAAAACGTGAGTTCAGCTTAGAAAAATTTGGAATTTAATTCAAGGCTGACTTCCAGAAGAAGGTAATCATCAAATAGAGCATCTTCTTTACTTTTAGTTAAGTTTTTGCCATTTTAACGTATTTTCACGTTTGGAATTCAACTTAAGGAGTAATTCAATGAAAAAGGAATGAGTTGGACGTCTAGAAATTACTAAGGTAGCTACCTTATAAAAATCGCAATTTTTTATGTTATTTAATAAGTGGCAAATTTATAAGAAATATACTCGTATTTTAACACAAAAAATTGACTAGTAAAAGTAATAAAACGTGAGTTCAGCTTAGAAAAATTTGGAATTTAATTCAAGGCTGACTTCCAGAAGAAGGTAATCATCAAATAGAGCATCTTCTTTACTTTTAGTTAAGTTTTTGCCATTTTAACGTATTTTCACGTTTGGAATTCAACTTAAGGAGTAATTCAATGAAAAAGGAATGAGTTGGACGTCTAGAAATTACTAAGGTAGCTACCTTATAAAAATCGCAATTTTTTATGTTATTTAATAAGTGGCAAATTTATAAGAAATATACTCGTATTTTAACACAAAAAATTGACTAGTAAAAGTAATAAAACGTGAGTTCAGCTTAGAAAAATTTGGAATTTAATTCAAGGCTGACTTCCAGAAGAAGGTAATCATCAAATAGAGCATCTTCTTTACTTTTAGTTAAGTTTTTGCCATTTTAACGTATTTTCACGTTTGGAATTCAACTTAAGGAGTAATTCAATGAAAAAGGAATGAGTTGGACGTGTAGAAATTACTAAGGTAGCTACCTTATAAAAATCGCAATTTTTTATGTTATTTAATAAGTGGCAAATTTATAAGAAATATACTCGTATTTTAACACAAAAAATTGACTAGTAAAAGTAATAAAACGTGAGTTCAGCTTAGAAAAATTTGGAATTTAATTCAAGGCTGACTTCCAGAAGAAGGTAATCATCAAATAGAGCATCTTCTTTACTTTTAGTTAAGTTTTTGCCATTTTAACGTATTTTCACGTTTGGAATTCAACTTAAGGAGTAATTCAATGAAAAAGGAATGAGTTGGACGTGTAGAAATTACTAAGGTAGCTACCTTATAAAAATCGCAATTTTTTATGTTATTTAATAAGTGGCAAATTTATAAGAAATATACTCGTATTTTAACACAAAAAATTGACTAGTAAAAGTAATAAAACGTGAGTTCAGCTTAGAAAAATTTGGAATTTAATTCAAGGCTGACTTCCAGAAGAAGGTAATCATCAAATAGAGCATCTTCTTTACTTTTAGTTAAGTTTTTGCCATTTTAACGTATTTTCACGTTTGGAATTCAACTTAAGGAGTAATTCAATGAAAAAGGAATGAGTTGGACGTCTAGAAATTACTAAGGTAGCTACCTTATAAAAATCGCAATTTTTTATGTTATTTAATAAGTGGCAAATTTATAAGAAATATACTCGTATTTTAACACAAAAAATTGACTAGTAAAAGTAATAAAACGTGAGTTCAGCTTAGAAAAATTTGGAATTTAATTCAAGGCTGACTTCCAGAAGAAGGTAATCATCAAATAGAGCATCTTCTTTACTTTTAGTTAAGTTTTTGCCATTTTAACGTATTTTCACGTTTGGAATTCAACTTAAGGAGTAATTCAATGAAAAAGGAATGAGTTGGACGTCTAGAAATTACTAAGGTAGCTACCTTATAAAAATCGCAATTTTTTATGTTATTTAATAAGTGGCAAATTTATAAGAAATATACTCGTATTTTAACACAAAAAATTGACTAGTAAAAGTAATAAAACGTGAGTTCAGCTTAGAAAAATTTGGAATTTAATTCAAGGCTGACTTCCAGAAGAAGGTAATCATCAAATAGAGCATCTTCTTTACTTTTAGTTAAGTTTTTGCCATTTTAACGTATTTTCACGTTTGGAATTCAACTTAAGGAGTAATTCAATGAAAAAGGAATGAGTTGGACGTCTAGAAATTACTAAGGTAGCTACCTTATAAAAATCGCAATTTTTTATGTTATTTAATAAGTGGCAAATTTATAAGAAATATACTCGTATTTTAACACAAAAAATTGACTAGTAAAAGTAATAAAACGTGAGTTCAGCTTAGAAAAATTTGGAATTTAATTCAAGGCTGACTTCCAGAAGAAGGTAATCATCAAATAGAGCATCTTCTTTACTTTTAGTTAAGTTTTTGCCATTTTAACGTATTTTCACGTTTGGAATTCAACTTAAGGAGTAATTCAATGAAAAAGGAATGAGTTGGACGTCTAGAAATTACTAAGGTAGCTACCTTATAAAAATCGCAATTTTTTATGTTATTTAATAAGTGGCAAATTTATAAGAAATATACTCGTATTTTAACACAAAAAATTGACTAGTAAAAGTAATAAAACGTGAGTTCAGCTTAGAAAAATTTGGAATTTAATTCAAGGCTGACTTCCAGAAGAAGGTAATCATCAAATAGAGCATCTTCTTTACTTTTAGTTAAGTTTTTGCCATTTTAACGTATTTTCACGTTTGGAATTCAACTTAAGGAGTAATTCAATGAAAAAGGAATGAGTTGGACGTCTAGAAATTACTAAGGTAGCTACCTTATAAAAATCGCAATTTTTTATGTTATTTAATAAGTGGCAAATTTATAAGAAATATACTCGTATTTTAACACAAAAAATTGACTAGTAAAAGTAATAAAACGTGAGTTCAGCTTAGAAAAATTTGGAATTTAATTCAAGGCTGACTTCCAGAAGAAGGTAATCATCAAATAGAGCATCTTCTTTACTTTTAGTTAAGTTTTTGCCATTTTAACGTATTTTCACGTTTGGAATTCAACTTAAGGAGTAATTCAATGAAAAAGGAATGAGTTGGACGTCTAGAAATTACTAAGGTAGCTACCTTATAAAAATCGCAATTTTTTATGTTATTTAATAAGTGGCAAATTTATAAGAAATATACTCGTATTTTAACACAAAAAATTGACTAGTAAAAGTAATAAAACGTGAGTTCAGCTTAGAAAAATTTGGAATTTAATTCAAGGCTGACTTCCAGAAGAAGGTAATCATCAAATAGAGCATCTTCTTTACTTTTAGTTAAGTTTTTGCCATTTTAACGTATTTTCACGTTTGGAATTCAACTTAAGGAGTAATTCAATGAAAAAGGAATGAGTTGGACGTCTAGAAATTACTAAGGTAGCTACCTTATAAAAATCGCAATTTTTTATGTTATTTAATAAGTGGCAAATTTATAAGAAATATACTCGTATTTTAACACAAAAAATTGACTAGTAAAAGTAATAAAACGTGAGTTCAGCTTAGAAAAATTTGGAATTTAATTCAAGGCTGACTTCCAGAAGAAGGTAATCATCAAATAGAGCATCTTCTTTACTTTTAGTTAAGTTTTTGCCATTTTAACGTATTTTCACGTTTGGAATTCAACTTAAGGAGTAATTCAATGAAAAAGGAATGAGTTGGACGTCTAGAAATTACTAAGGTAGCTACCTTATAAAAATCGCAATTTTTTATGTTATTTAATAAGTGGCAAATTTATAAGAAATATACTCGTATTTTAACACAAAAAATTGACTAGTAAAAGTAATAAAACGTGAGTTCAGCTTAGAAAAATTTGGAATTTAATTCAAGGCTGACTTCCAGAAGAAGGTAATCATCAAATAGAGCATCTTCTTTACTTTTAGTTAAGTTTTTGCCATTTTAACGTATTTTCACGTTTGGAATTCAACTTAAGGAGTAATTCAATGAAAAAGGAATGAGTTGGACGTCTAGAAATTACTAAGGTAGCTACCTTATAAAAATCGCAATTTTTTATGTTATTTAATAAGTGGCAAATTTATAAGAAATATACTCGTATTTTAACACAAAAAATTGACTAGTAAAAGTAATAAAACGTGAGTTCAGCTTAGAAAAATTTGGAATTTAATTCAAGGCTGACTTCCAGAAGAAGGTAATCATCAAATAGAGCATCTTCTTTACTTTTAGTTAAGTTTTTGCCATTTTAACGTATTTTCACGTTTGGAATTCAACTTAAGGAGTAATTCAATGAAAAAGGAATGAGTTGGACGTCTAGAAATTACTAAGGTAGCTACCTTATAAAAATCGCAATTTTTTATGTTATTTAATAAGTGGCAAATTTATAAGAAATATACTCGTATTTTAACACAAAAAATTGACTAGTAAAAGTAATAAAACGTGAGTTCAGCTTAGAAAAATTTGGAATTTAATTCAAGGCTGACTTCCAGAAGAAGGTAATCATCAAATAGAGCATCTTCTTTACTTTTAGTTAAGTTTTTGCCATTTTAACGTATTTTCACGTTTGGAATTCAACTTAAGGAGTAATTCAATGAAAAAGGAATGAGTTGGACGTCTAGAAATTACTAAGGTAGCTACCTTATAAAAATCGCAATTTTTTATGTTATTTAATAAGTGGCAAATTTATAAGAAATATACTCGTATTTTAACACAAAAAATTGACTAGTAAAAGTAATAAAACGTGAGTTCAGCTTAGAAAAATTTGGAATTTAATTCAAGGCTGACTTCCAGAAGAAGGTAATCATCAAATAGAGCATCTTCTTTACTTTTAGTTAAGTTTTTGCCATTTTAACGTATTTTCACGTTTGGAATTCAACTTAAGGAGTAATTCAATGAAAAAGGAATGAGTTGGACGTCTAGAAATTACTAAGGTAGCTACCTTATAAAAATCGCAATTTTTTATGTTATTTAATAAGTGGCAAATTTATAAGAAATATACTCGTATTTTAACACAAAAAATTGACTAGTAAAAGTAATAAAACGTGAGTTCAGCTTAGAAAAATTTGGAATTTAATTCAAGGCTGACTTCCAGAAGAAGGTAATCATCAAATAGAGCATCTTCTTTACTTTTAGTTAAGTTTTTGCCATTTTAACGTATTTTCACGTTTGGAATTCAACTTAAGGAGTAATTCAATGAAAAAGGAATGAGTTGGACGTGTAGAAATTACTAAGGTAGCTACCTTATAAAAATCGCAATTTTTTATGTTATTTAATAAGTGGCAAATTTATAAGAAATATACTCGTATTTTAACACAAAAAATTGACTAGTAAAAGTAATAAAACGTGAGTTCAGCTTAGAAAAATTTGGAATTTAATTCAAGGCTGACTTCCAGAAGAAGGTAATCATCAAATAGAGCATCTTCTTTACTTTTAGTTAAGTTTTTGCCATTTTAACGTATTTTCACGTTTGGAATTCAACTTAAGGAGTAATTCAATGAAAAAGGAATGAGTTGGACGTGTAGAAATTACTAAGGTAGCTACCTTATAAAAATCGCAATTTTTTATGTTATTTAATAAGTGGCAAATTTATAAGAAATATACTCGTATTTTAACACAAAAAATTGACTAGTAAAAGTAATAAAACGTGAGTTCAGCTTAGAAAAATTTGGAATTTAATTCAAGGCTGACTTCCAGAAGAAGGTAATCATCAAATAGAGCATCTTCTTTACTTTTAGTTAAGTTTTTGCCATTTTAACGTATTTTCACGTTTGGAATTCAACTTAAGGAGTAATTCAATGAAAAAGGAATGAGTTGGACGTCTAGAAATTACTAAGGTAGCTACCTTATAAAAATCGCAATTTTTTATGTTATTTAATAAGTGGCAAATTTATAAGAAATATACTCGTATTTTAACACAAAAAATTGACTAGTAAAAGTAATAAAACGTGAGTTCAGCTTAGAAAAATTTGGAATTTAATTCAAGGCTGACTTCCAGAAGAAGGTAATCATCAAATAGAGCATCTTCTTTACTTTTAGTTAAGTTTTTGCCATTTTAACGTATTTTCACGTTTGGAATTCAACTTAAGGAGTAATTCAATGAAAAAGGAATGAGTTGGACGTGTAGAAATTACTAAGGTAGCTACCTTATAAAAATCGCAATTTTTTATGTTATTTAATAAGTGGCAAATTTATAAGAAATATACTCGTATTTTAACACAAAAAATTGACTAGTAAAAGTAATAAAACGTGAGTTCAGCTTAGAAAAATTTGGAATTTAATTCAAGGCTGACTTCCAGAAGAAGGTAATCATCAAATAGAGCATCTTCTTTACTTTTAGTTAAGTTTTTGCCATTTTAACGTATTTTCACGTTTGGAATTCAACTTAAGGAGTAATTCAATGAAAAAGGAATGAGTTGGACGTCTAGAAATTACTAAGGTAGCTACCTTATAAAAATCGCAATTTTTTATGTTATTTAATAAGTGGCAAATTTATAAGAAATATACTCGTATTTTAACACAAAAAATTGACTAGTAAAAGTAATAAAACGTGAGTTCAGCTTAGAAAAATTTGGAATTTAATTCAAGGCTGACTTCCAGAAGAAGGTAATCATCAAATAGAGCATCTTCTTTACTTTTAGTTAAGTTTTTGCCATTTTAACGTATTTTCACGTTTGGAATTCAACTTAAGGAGTAATTCAATGAAAAAGGAATGAGTTGGACGTCTAGAAATTACTAAGGTAGCTACCTTATAAAAATCGCAATTTTTTATGTTATTTAATAAGTGGCAAATTTATAAGAAATATACTCGTATTTTAACACAAAAAATTGACTAGTAAAAGTAATAAAACGTGAGTTCAGCTTAGAAAAATTTGGAATTTAATTCAAGGCTGACTTCCAGAAGAAGGTAATCATCAAATAGAGCATCTTCTTTACTTTTAGTTAAGTTTTTGCCATTTTAACGTATTTTCACGTTTGGAATTCAACTTAAGGAGTAATTCAATGAAAAAGGAATGAGTTGGACGTCTAGAAATTACTAAGGTAGCTACCTTATAAAAATCGCAATTTTTTATGTTATTTAATAAGTGGCAAATTTATAAGAAATATACTCGTATTTTAACACAAAAAATTGACTAGTAAAAGTAATAAAACGTGAGTTCAGCTTAGAAAAATTTGGAATTTAATTCAAGGCTGACTTCCAGAAGAAGGTAATCATCAAATAGAGCATCTTCTTTACTTTTAGTTAAGTTTTTGCCATTTTAACGTATTTTCACGTTTGGAATTCAACTTAAGGAGTAATTCAATGAAAAAGGAATGAGTTGGACGTCTAGAAATTACTAAGGTAGCTACCTTATAAAAATCGCAATTTTTTATGTTATTTAATAAGTGGCAAATTTATAAGAAATATACTCGTATTTTAACACAAAAAATTGACTAGTAAAAGTAATAAAACGTGAGTTCAGCTTAGAAAAATTTGGAATTTAATTCAAGGCTGACTTCCAGAAGAAGGTAATCATCAAATAGAGCATCTTCTTTACTTTTAGTTAAGTTTTTGCCATTTTAACGTATTTTCACGTTTGGAATTCAACTTAAGGAGTAATTCAATGAAAAAGGAATGAGTTGGACGTCTAGAAATTACTAAGGTAGCTACCTTATAAAAATCGCAATTTTTTATGTTATTTAATAAGTGGCAAATTTATAAGAAATATACTCGTATTTTAACACAAAAAATTGACTAGTAAAAGTAATAAAACGTGAGTTCAGCTTAGAAAAATTTGGAATTTAATTCAAGGCTGACTTCCAGAAGAAGGTAATCATCAAATAGAGCATCTTCTTTACTTTTAGTTAAGTTTTTGCCATTTTAACGTATTTTCACGTTTGGAATTCAACTTAAGGAGTAATTCAATGAAAAAGGAATGAGTTGGACGTCTAGAAATTACTAAGGTAGCTACCTTATAAAAATCGCAATTTTTTATGTTATTTAATAAGTGGCAAATTTATAAGAAATATACTCGTATTTTAACACAAAAAATTGACTAGTAAAAGTAATAAAACGTGAGTTCAGCTTAGAAAAATTTGGAATTTAATTCAAGGCTGACTTCCAGAAGAAGGTAATCATCAAATAGAGCATCTTCTTTACTTTTAGTTAAGTTTTTGCCATTTTAACGTATTTTCACGTTTGGAATTCAACTTAAGGAGTAATTCAATGAAAAAGGAATGAGTTGGACGTGTAGAAATTACTAAGGTAGCTACCTTATAAAAATCGCAATTTTTTATGTTATTTAATAAGTGGCAAATTTATAAGAAATATACTCGTATTTTAACACAAAAAATTGACTAGTAAAAGTAATAAAACGTGAGTTCAGCTTAGAAAAATTTGGAATTTAATTCAAGGCTGACTTCCAGAAGAAGGTAATCATCAAATAGAGCATCTTCTTTACTTTTAGTTAAGTTTTTGCCATTTTAACGTATTTTCACGTTTGGAATTCAACTTAAGGAGTAATTCAATGAAAAAGGAATGAGTTGGACGTGTAGAAATTACTAAGGTAGCTACCTTATAAAAATCGCAATTTTTTATGTTATTTAATAAGTGGCAAATTTATAAGAAATATACTCGTATTTTAACACAAAAAATTGACTAGTAAAAGTAATAAAACGTGAGTTCAGCTTAGAAAAATTTGGAATTTAATTCAAGGCTGACTTCCAGAAGAAGGTAATCATCAAATAGAGCATCTTCTTTACTTTTAGTTAAGTTTTTGCCATTTTAACGTATTTTCACGTTTGGAATTCAACTTAAGGAGTAATTCAATGAAAAAGGAATGAGTTGGACGTCTAGAAATTACTAAGGTAGCTACCTTATAAAAATCGCAATTTTTTATGTTATTTAATAAGTGGCAAATTTATAAGAAATATACTCGTATTTTAACACAAAAAATTGACTAGTAAAAGTAATAAAACGTGAGTTCAGCTTAGAAAAATTTGGAATTTAATTCAAGGCTGACTTCCAGAAGAAGGTAATCATCAAATAGAGCATCTTCTTTACTTTTAGTTAAGTTTTTGCCATTTTAACGTATTTTCACGTTTGGAATTCAACTTAAGGAGTAATTCAATGAAAAAGGAATGAGTTGGACGTCTAGAAATTACTAAGGTAGCTACCTTATAAAAATCGCAATTTTTTATGTTATTTAATAAGTGGCAAATTTATAAGAAATATACTCGTATTTTAACACAAAAAATTGACTAGTAAAAGTAATAAAACGTGAGTTCAGCTTAGAAAAATTTGGAATTTAATTCAAGGCTGACTTCCAGAAGAAGGTAATCATCAAATAGAGCATCTTCTTTACTTTTAGTTAAGTTTTTGCCATTTTAACGTATTTTCACGTTTGGAATTCAACTTAAGGAGTAATTCAATGAAAAAGGAATGAGTTGGACGTGTAGAAATTACTAAGGTAGCTACCTTATAAAAATCGCAATTTTTTATGTTATTTAATAAGTGGCAAATTTATAAGAAATATACTCGTATTTTAACACAAAAAATTGACTAGTAAAAGTAATAAAACGTGAGTTCAGCTTAGAAAAATTTGGAATTTAATTCAAGGCTGACTTCCAGAAGAAGGTAATCATCAAATAGAGCATCTTCTTTACTTTTAGTTAAGTTTTTGCCATTTTAACGTATTTTCACGTTTGGAATTCAACTTAAGGAGTAATTCAATGAAAAAGGAATGAGTTGGACGTCTAGAAATTACTAAGGTAGCTACCTTATAAAAATCGCAATTTTTTATGTTATTTAATAAGTGGCAAATTTATAAGAAATATACTCGTATTTTAACACAAAAAATTGACTAGTAAAAGTAATAAAACGTGAGTTCAGCTTAGAAAAATTTGGAATTTAATTCAAGGCTGACTTCCAGAAGAAGGTAATCATCAAATAGAGCATCTTCTTTACTTTTAGTTAAGTTTTTGCCATTTTAATGTATTTTCACGTTTGGAATTCAACTTAAGGAGTAATTCAATGAAAAAGGAATGAGTTGGACGTCTAGAAATTACTAAGGTAGCTACCTTATAAAAATCGCAATTTTTTATGTTATTTAATAAGTGGCAAATTTATAAGAAATATACTCGTATTTTAACACAAAAAATTGACTAGTAAAAGTAATAAAACGTGAGTTCAGCTTAGAAAAATTTGGAATTTAATTCAAGGCTGACTTCCAGAAGAAGCTAATCATCAAATAGAGCATCTTCTTTACTTTTAGTTAAGTTTTTGCCATTTTAATGTATTTTCACGTTTGGAATTCAACTTAAGGAGTAATTCAATGAAAAAGGAATGAGTTGGACGTGTAGAAATTACTAAGGTAGCTACCTTATAAAAATCGCAATTTTTTATGTTATTTAATAAGTGGCAAATTTATAAGAAATATACTCGTATTTTAACACAAAAAATTGACTAGTAAAAGTAATAAAACGTGAGTTCAGCTTAGAAAAATTTGGAATTTAATTCAAGGCTGACTTCCAGAAGAAGGTAATCATCAAATAGAGCATCTTCTTTACTTTTAGTTAAGTTTTTGCCATTTTAACGTATTTTCACGTTTGGAATTCAACTTAAGGAGTAATTCAATGAAAAAGGAATGAGTTGGACGTCTAGAAATTACTAAGGTAGCTACCTTATAAAAATCGCAATTTTTTATGTTATTTAATAAGTGGCAAATTTATAAGAAATATACTCGTATTTTAACACAAAAAATTGACTAGTAAAAGTAATAAAACGTGAGTTCAGCTTAGAAAAATTTGGAATTTAATTCAAGGCTGACTTCCAGAAGAAGGTAATCATCAAATAGAGCATCTTCTTTACTTTTAGTTAAGTTTTTGCCATTTTAATGTATTTTCACATTTGGAATTCAACTTAAGGAGTAATTCAATGAAAAAGGAATGAGTTGGACGTCTAGAAATTACTAAGGTAGCTACCTTATAAAAATCGCAATTTTTTATGTTATTTAATAAGTGGCAAATTTATAAGAAATATACTCGTATTTTAACACAAAAAATTGACTAGTAAAAGTAATAAAACGTGAGTTCAGCTTAGAAAAATTTGGAATTTAATTCAAGGCTGACTTCCAGAAGAAGGTAATCATCAAATAGAGCATCTTCTTTACTTTTAGTTAAGTTTTTGCCATTTTAACGTATTTTCACGTTTGGAATTCAACTTAAGGAGTAATTCAATGAAAAAGGAATGAGTTGGACGTCTAGAAATTACTAAGGTAGCTACCTTATAAAAATCGCAATTTTTTATGTTATTTAATAAGTGGCAAATTTATAAGAAATATACTCGTATTTTAACACAAAAAATTTACTAGTAAAAGTAATAAAACGTGAGTTCAGCTTAGAAAAATTTGGAATTTAATTCAAGGCTGACTTCCAGAAGAAGGTAATCATCAAATAGAGCATCTTCTTTACTTTTAGTTAAGTTTTTGCCATTTTAATGTATTTTCACGTTTGGAATTCAACTTAAGGAGTAATTCAATGAAAAAGGAATGAGTTGGACGTCTAGAAATTACTAAGGTAGCTACCTTATAAAAATCGCAATTTTTTATGTTATTTAATAAGTGGCAAATTTATAAGAAATATACTCGTATTTTAACACAAAAAATTGACTAGTAAAAGTAATAAAACGTGAGTTCAGCTTAGAAAAATTTGGAATTTAATTCAAGGCTGACTTCCAGAAGAAGCTAATCATCAAATAGAGCATCTTCTTTACTTTTAGTTAAGTTTTTGCCATTTTAATGTATTTTCACGTTTGGAATTCAACTTAAGGAGTAATTCAATGAAAAAGGAATGAGTTGGACGTCTAGAAATTACTAAGGTAGCTACCTTATAAAAATCGCAATTTTTTATGTTATTTAATAAGTGGCAAATTTATAAGAAATATACTCGTATTTTAACACAAAAAATTGACTAGTAAAAGTAATAAAACGTGAGTTCAGCTTAGAAAAATTTGGAATTTAATTCAAGGCTGACTTCCAGAAGAAGGTAATCATCAAATAGAGCATCTTCTTTACTTTTAGTTAAGTTTTTGCCATTTTAATGTATTTTCACGTTTGGAATTCAACTTAAGGAGTAATTCAATGAAAAAGGAATGAGTTGGACGTCTAGAAATTACTAAGGTAGCTACCTTATAAAAATCGCAATTTTTTATGTTATTTAATAAGTGGCAAATTTATAAGAAATATACTCGTATTTTAACACAAAAAATTGACTAGTAAAAGTAATAAAACGTGAGTTCAGCTTAGAAAAATTTGGAATTTAATTCAAGGCTGACTTCCAGAAGAAGGTAATCATCAAATAGAGCATCTTCTTTACTTTTAGTTAAGTTTTTGCCATTTTAACGTATTTTCACGTTTGGAATTCAACTTAAGGAGTAATTCAATGAAAAAGGAATGAGTTGGACGTCTAGAAATTACTAAGGTAGCTACCTTATAAAAATCGCAATTTTTTATGTTATTTAATAAGTGGCAAATTTATAAGAAATATACTCGTATTTTAACACAAAAAATTGACTAGTAAAAGTAATAAAACGTGAGTTCAGCTTAGAAAAATTTGGAATTTAATTCAAGGCTGACTTCCAGAAGAAGGTAATCATCAAATAGAGCATCTTCTTTACTTTTAGTTAAGTTTTTGCCATTTTAACGTATTTTCACGTTTGGAATTCAACTTAAGGAGTAATTCAATGAAAAAGGAATGAGTTGGACGTCTAGAAATTACTAAGGTAGCTACCTTATAAAAATCGCAATTTTTTATGTTATTTAATAAGTGGCAAATTTATAAGAAATATACTCGTATTTTAACACAAAAAATTGACTAGTAAAAGTAATAAAACGTGAGTTCAGCTTAGAAAAATTTGGAATTTAATTCAAGGCTGACTTCCAGAAGAAGGTAATCATCAAATAGAGCATCTTCTTTACTTTTAGTTAAGTTTTTGCCATTTTAACGTATTTTCACGTTTGGAATTCAACTTAAGGAGTAATTCAATGAAAAAGGAATGAGTTGGACGTCTAGAAATTACTAAGGTAGCTACCTTATAAAAATCGCAATTTTTTATGTTATTTAATAAGTGGCAAATTTATAAGAAATATACTCGTATTTTAACACAAAAAATTGACTAGTAAAAGTAATAAAACGTGAGTTCAGCTTAGAAAAATTTGGAATTTAATTCAAGGCTGACTTCCAGAAGAAGGTAATCATCAAATAGAGCATCTTCTTTACTTTTAGTTAAGTTTTTGCCATTTTAATGTATTTTCACGTTTGGAATTCAACTTAAGGAGTAATTCAATGAAAAAGGAATGAGTTGGACGTCTAGAAATTACTAAGGTAGCTACCTTATAAAAATCGCAATTTTTTATGTTATTTAATAAGTGGCAAATTTATAAGAAATATACTCGTATTTTAACACAAAAAATTGACTAGTAAAAGTAATAAAACGTGAGTTCAGCTTAGAAAAATTTGGAATTTAATTCAAGGCTGACTTCCAGAAGAAGGTAATCATCAAATAGAGCATCTTCTTTACTTTTAGTTAAGTTTTTGCCATTTTAATGTATTTTCACGTTTGGAATTCAACTTAAGGAGTAATTCAATGAAAAAGGAATGAGTTGGACGTCTAGAAATTACTAAGGTAGCTACCTTATAAAAATCGCAATTTTTTATGTTATTTAATAAGTGGCAAATTTATAAGAAATATACTCGTATTTTAACACAAAAAATTGACTAGTAAAAGTAATAAAACGTGAGTTCAGCTTAGAAAAATTTGGAATTTAATTCAAGGCTGACTTCCAGAAGAAGGTAATCATCAAATAGAGCATCTTCTTTACTTTTAGTTAAGTTTTTGCCATTTTAACGTATTTTCACGTTTGGAATTCAACTTAAGGAGTAATTCAATGAAAAAGGAATGAGTTGGACGTCTAGAAATTACTAAGGTAGCTACCTTATAAAAATCGCAATTTTTTATGTTATTTAATAAGTGGCAAATTTATAAGAAATATACTCGTATTTTAACACAAAAAATTGACTAGTAAAAGTAATAAAACGTGAGTTCAGCTTAGAAAAATTTGGAATTTAATTCAAGGCTGACTTCCAGAAGAAGCTAATCATCAAATAGAGCATCTTCTTTACTTTTAGTTAAGTTTTTGCCATTTTAATGTATTTTCACGTTTGGAATTCAACTTAAGGAGTAATTCAATGAAAAAGGAATGAGTTGGACGTCTAGAAATTACTAAGGTAGCTACCTTATAAAAATCGCAATTTTTTATGTTATTTAATAAGTGGCAAATTTATAAGAAATATACTCGTATTTTAACACAAAAAATTGACTAGTAAAAGTAATAAAACGTGAGTTCAGCTTAGAAAAATTTGGAATTTAATTCAAGGCTGACTTCCAGAAGAAGGTAATCATCAAATAGAGCATCTTCTTTACTTTTAGTTAAGTTTTTGCCATTTTAACGTATTTTCACGTTTGGAATTCAACTTAAGGAGTAATTCAATGAAAAAGGAATGAGTTGGACGTGTAGAAATTACTAAGGTAGCTACCTTATAAAAATCGCAATTTTTTATGTTATTTAATAAGTGGCAAATTTATAAGAAATATACTCGTATTTTAACACAAAAAATTGACTAGTAAAAGTAATAAAACGTGAGTTCAGCTTAGAAAAATTTGGAATTTAATTCAAGGCTGACTTCCAGAAGAAGGTAATCATCAAATAGAGCATCTTCTTTACTTTTAGTTAAGTTTTTGCCATTTTAATGTATTTTCACGTTTGGAATTCAACTTAAGGAGTAATTCAATGAAAAAGGAATGAGTTGGACGTGTAGAAATTACTAAGGTAGCTACCTTATAAAAATCGCAATTTTTTATGTTATTTAATAAGTGGCAAATTTATAAGAAATATACTCGTATTTTAACACAAAAAATTGACTAGTAAAAGTAATAAAACGTGAGTTCAGCTTAGAAAAATTTGGAATTTAATTCAAGGCTGACTTCCAGAAGAAGGTAATCATCAAATAGAGCATCTTCTTTACTTTTAGTTAAGTTTTTGCCATTTTAACGTATTTTCACGTTTGGAATTCAACTTAAGGAGTAATTCAATGAAAAAGGAATGAGTTGGACGTCTAGAAATTACTAAGGTAGCTACCTTATAAAAATCGCAATTTTTTATGTTATTTAATAAGTGGCAAATTTATAAGAAATATACTCGTATTTTAACACAAAAAATTGACTAGTAAAAGTAATAAAACGTGAGTTCAGCTTAGAAAAATTTGGAATTTAATTCAAGGCTGACTTCCAGAAGAAGCTAATCATCAAATAGAGCATCTTCTTTACTTTTAGTTAAGTTTTTGCCATTTTAATGTATTTTCACGTTTGGAATTCAACTTAAGGAGTAATTCAATGAAAAAGGAATGAGTTGGACGTCTAGAAATTACTAAGGTAGCTACCTTATAAAAATCGCAATTTTTTATGTTATTTAATAAGTGGCAAATTTATAAGAAATATACTCGTATTTTAACACAAAAAATTGACTAGTAAAAGTAATAAAACGTGAGTTCAGCTTAGAAAAATTTGGAATTTAATTCAAGGCTGACTTCCAGAAGAAGGTAATCATCAAATAGAGCATCTTCTTTACTTTTAGTTAAGTTTTTGCCATTTTAACGTATTTTCACGTTTGGAATTCAACTTAAGGAGTAATTCAATGAAAAAGGAATGAGTTGGACGTCTAGAAATTACTAAGGTAGCTACCTTATAAAAATCGCAATTTTTTATGTTATTTAATAAGTGGCAAATTTATAAGAAATATACTCGTATTTTAACACAAAAAATTGACTAGTAAAAGTAATAAAACGTGAGTTCAGCTTAGAAAAATTTGGAATTTAATTCAAGGCTGACTTCCAGAAGAAGGTAATCATCAAATAGAGCATCTTCTTTACTTTTAGTTAAGTTTTTGCCATTTTAATGTATTTTCACGTTTGGAATTCAACTTAAGGAGTAATTCAATGAAAAAGGAATGAGTTGGACGTCTAGAAATTACTAAGGTAGCTACCTTATAAAAATCGCAATTTTTTATGTTATTTAATAAGTGGCAAATTTATAAGAAATATACTCGTATTTTAACACAAAAAATTGACTAGTAAAAGTAATAAAACGTGAGTTCAGCTTAGAAAAATTTGGAATTTAATTCAAGGCTGACTTCCAGAAGAAGGTAATCATCAAATAGAGCATCTTCTTTACTTTTAGTTAAGTTTTTGCCATTTTAACGTATTTTCACGTTTGGAATTCAACTTAAGGAGTAATTCAATGAAAAAGGAATGAGTTGGACGTCTAGAAATTACTAAGGTAGCTACCTTATAAAAATCGCAATTTTTTATGTTATTTAATAAGTGGCAAATTTATAAGAAATATACTCGTATTTTAACACAAAAAATTGACTAGTAAAAGTAATAAAACGTGAGTTCAGCTTAGAAAAATTTGGAATTTAATTCAAGGCTGACTTCCAGAAGAAGGTAATCATCAAATAGAGCATCTTCTTTACTTTTAGTTAAGTTTTTGCCATTTTAATGTATTTTCACGTTTGGAATTCAACTTAAGGAGTAATTCAATGAAAAAGGAATGAGTTGGACGTCTAGAAATTACTAAGGTAGCTACCTTATAAAAATCGCAATTTTTTATGTTATTTAATAAGTGGCAAATTTATAAGAAATATACTCGTATTTTAACACAAAAAATTGACTAGTAAAAGTAATAAAACGTGAGTTCAGCTTAGAAAAATTTGGAATTTAATTCAAGGCTGACTTCCAGAAGAAGGTAATCATCAAATAGAGCATCTTCTTTACTTTTAGTTAAGTTTTTGCCATTTTAACGTATTTTCACGTTTGGAATTCAACTTAAGGAGTAATTCAATGAAAAAGGAATGAGTTGGACGTCTAGAAATTACTAAGGTAGCTACCTTATAAAAATCGCAATTTTTTATGTTATTTAATAAGTGGCAAATTTATAAGAAATATACTCGTATTTTAACACAAAAAATTGACTAGTAAAAGTAATAAAACGTGAGTTCAGCTTAGAAAAATTTGGAATTTAATTCAAGGCTGACTTCCAGAAGAAGGTAATCATCAAATAGAGCATCTTCTTTACTTTTAGTTAAGTTTTTGCCATTTTAATGTATTTTCACGTTTGGAATTCAACTTAAGGAGTAATTCAATGAAAAAGGAATGAGTTGGACGTCTAGAAATTACTAAGGTAGCTACCTTATAAAAATCGCAATTTTTTATGTTATTTAATAAGTGGCAAATTTATAAGAAATATACTCGTATTTTAACACAAAAAATTGACTAGTAAAAGTAATAAAACGTGAGTTCAGCTTAGAAAAATTTGGAATTTAATTCAAGGCTGACTTCCAGAAGAAGGTAATCATCAAATAGAGCATCTTCTTTACTTTTAGTTAAGTTTTTGCCATTTTAACGTATTTTCACGTTTGGAATTCAACTTAAGGAGTAATTCAATGAAAAAGGAATGAGTTGGACGTCTAGAAATTACTAAGGTAGCTACCTTATAAAAATCGCAATTTTTTATGTTATTTAATAAGTGGCAAATTTATAAGAAATATACTCGTATTTTAACACAAAAAATTGACTAGTAAAAGTAATAAAACGTGAGTTCAGCTTAGAAAAATTTGGAATTTAATTCAAGGCTGACTTCCAGAAGAAGGTAATCATCAAATAGAGCATCTTCTTTACTTTTAGTTAAGTTTTTGCCATTTTAATGTATTTTCACGTTTGGAATTCAACTTAAGGAGTAATTCAATGAAAAAGGAATGAGTTGGACGTCTAGAAATTACTAAGGTAGCTACCTTATAAAAATCGCAATTTTTTATGTTATTTAATAAGTGGCAAATTTATAAGAAATATACTCGTATTTTAACACAAAAAATTGACTAGTAAAAGTAATAAAACGTGAGTTCAGCTTAGAAAAATTTGGAATTTAATTCAAGGCTGACTTCCAGAAGAAGGTAATCATCAAATAGAGCATCTTCTTTACTTTTAGTTAAGTTTTTGCCATTTTAACGTATTTTCACGTTTGGAATTCAACTTAAGGAGTAATTCAATGAAAAAGGAATGAGTTGGACGTCTAGAAATTACTAAGGTAGCTACCTTATAAAAATCGCAATTTTTTATGTTATTTAATAAGTGGCAAATTTATAAGAAATATACTCGTATTTTAACACAAAAAATTGACTAGTAAAAGTAATAAAACGTGAGTTCAGCTTAGAAAAATTTGGAATTTAATTCAAGGCTGACTTCCAGAAGAAGCTAATCATCAAATAGAGCATCTTCTTTACTTTTAGTTAAGTTTTTGCCATTTTAATGTATTTTCACGTTTGGAATTCAACTTAAGGAGTAATTCAATGAAAAAGGAATGAGTTGGACGTCTAGAAATTACTAAGGTAGCTACCTTATAAAAATCGCAATTTTTTATGTTATTTAATAAGTGGCAAATTTATAAGAAATATACTCGTATTTTAACACAAAAAATTGACTAGTAAAAGTAATAAAACGTGAGTTCAGCTTAGAAAAATTTGGAATTTAATTCAAGGCTGACTTCCAGAAGAAGGTAATCATCAAATAGAGCATCTTCTTTACTTTTAGTTAAGTTTTTGCCATTTTAACGTATTTTCACGTTTGGAATTCAACTTAAGGAGTAATTCAATGAAAAAGGAATGAGTTGGACGTGTAGAAATTACTAAGGTAGCTACCTTATAAAAATCGCAATTTTTTATGTTATTTAATAAGTGGCAAATTTATAAGAAATATACTCGTATTTTAACACAAAAAATTGACTAGTAAAAGTAATAAAACGTGAGTTCAGCTTAGAAAAATTTGGAATTTAATTCAAGGCTGACTTCCAGAAGAAGGTAATCATCAAATAGAGCATCTTCTTTACTTTTAGTTAAGTTTTTGCCATTTTAACGTATTTTCACGTTTGGAATTCAACTTAAGGAGTAATTCAATGAAAAAGGAATGAGTTGGACGTCTAGAAATTACTAAGGTAGCTACCTTATAAAAATCGCAATTTTTTATGTTATTTAATAAGTGGCAAATTTATAAGAAATATACTCGTATTTTAACACAAAAAATTGACTAGTAAAAGTAATAAAACGTGAGTTCAGCTTAGAAAAATTTGGAATTTAATTCAAGGCTGACTTCCAGAAGAAGGTAATCATCAAATAGAGCATCTTCTTTACTTTTAGTTAAGTTTTTGCCATTTTAATGTATTTTCACGTTTGGAATTCAACTTAAGGAGTAATTCAATGAAAAAGGAATGAGTTGGACGTCTAGAAATTACTAAGGTAGCTACCTTATAAAAATCGCAATTTTTTATGTTATTTAATAAGTGGCAAATTTATAAGAAATATACTCGTATTTTAACACAAAAAATTGACTAGTAAAAGTAATAAAACGTGAGTTCAGCTTAGAAAAATTTGGAATTTAATTCAAGGCTGACTTCCAGAAGAAGGTAATCATCAAATAGAGCATCTTCTTTACTTTTAGTTAAGTTTTTGCCATTTTAACGTATTTTCACGTTTGGAATTCAACTTAAGGAGTAATTCAATGAAAAAGGAATGAGTTGGACGTCTAGAAATTACTAAGGTAGCTACCTTATAAAAATCGCAATTTTTTATGTTATTTAATAAGTGGCAAATTTATAAGAAATATACTCGTATTTTAACACAAAAAATTGACTAGTAAAAGTAATAAAACGTGAGTTCAGCTTAGAAAAATTTGGAATTTAATTCAAGGCTGACTTCCAGAAGAAGGTAATCATCAAATAGAGCATCTTCTTTACTTTTAGTTAAGTTTTTGCCATTTTAATGTATTTTCACGTTTGGAATTCAACTTAAGGAGTAATTCAATGAAAAAGGAATGAGTTGGACGTCTAGAAATTACTAAGGTAGCTACCTTATAAAAATCGCAATTTTTTATGTTATTTAATAAGTGGCAAATTTATAAGAAATATACTCGTATTTTAACACAAAAAATTGACTAGTAAAAGTAATAAAACGTGAGTTCAGCTTAGAAAAATTTGGAATTTAATTCAAGGCTGACTTCCAGAAGAAGGTAATCATCAAATAGAGCATCTTCTTTACTTTTAGTTAAGTTTTTGCCATTTTAACGTATTTTCACGTTTGGAATTCAACTTAAGGAGTAATTCAATGAAAAAGGAATGAGTTGGACGTCTAGAAATTACTAAGGTAGCTACCTTATAAAAATCGCAATTTTTTATGTTATTTAATAAGTGGCAAATTTATAAGAAATATACTCGTATTTTAACACAAAAAATTGACTAGTAAAAGTAATAAAACGTGAGTTCAGCTTAGAAAAATTTGGAATTTAATTCAAGGCTGACTTCCAGAAGAAGGTAATCATCAAATAGAGCATCTTCTTTACTTTTAGTTAAGTTTTTGCCATTTTAACGTATTTTCACGTTTGGAATTCAACTTAAGGAGTAATTCAATGAAAAAGGAATGAGTTGGACGTCTAGAAATTACTAAGGTAGCTACCTTATAAAAATCGCAATTTTTTATGTTATTTAATAAGTGGCAAATTTATAAGAAATATACTCGTATTTTAACACAAAAAATTGACTAGTAAAAGTAATAAAACGTGAGTTCAGCTTAGAAAAATTTGGAATTTAATTCAAGGCTGACTTCCAGAAGAAGGTAATCATCAAATAGAGCATCTTCTTTACTTTTAGTTAAGTTTTTGCCATTTTAACGTATTTTCACGTTTGGAATTCAACTTAAGGAGTAATTCAATGAAAAAGGAATGAGTTGGACGTCTAGAAATTACTAAGGTAGCTACCTTATAAAAATCGCAATTTTTTATGTTATTTAATAAGTGGCAAATTTATAAGAAATATACTCGTATTTTAACACAAAAAATTGACTAGTAAAAGTAATAAAACGTGAGTTCAGCTTAGAAAAATTTGGAATTTAATTCAAGGCTGACTTCCAGAAGAAGGTAATCATCAAATAGAGCATCTTCTTTACTTTTAGTTAAGTTTTTGCCATTTTAACGTATTTTCACGTTTGGAATTCAACTTAAGGAGTAATTCAATGAAAAAGGAATGAGTTGGACGTCTAGAAATTACTAAGGTAGCTACCTTATAAAAATCGCAATTTTTTATGTTATTTAATAAGTGGCAAATTTATAAGAAATATACTCGTATTTTAACACAAAAAATTGACTAGTAAAAGTAATAAAACGTGAGTTCAGCTTAGAAAAATTTGGAATTTAATTCAAGGCTGACTTCCAGAAGAAGGTAATCATCAAATAGAGCATCTTCTTTACTTTTAGTTAAGTTTTTGCCATTTTAACGTATTTTCACGTTTGGAATTCAACTTAAGGAGTAATTCAATGAAAAAGGAATGAGTTGGACGTCTAGAAATTACTAAGGTAGCTACCTTATAAAAATCGCAATTTTTTATGTTATTTAATAAGTGGCAAATTTATAAGAAATATACTCGTATTTTAACACAAAAAATTGACTAGTAAAAGTAATAAAACGTGAGTTCAGCTTAGAAAAATTTGGAATTTAATTCAAGGCTGACTTCCAGAAGAAGGTAATCATCAAATAGAGCATCTTCTTTACTTTTAGTTAAGTTTTTGCCATTTTAACGTATTTTCACGTTTGGAATTCAACTTAAGGAGTAATTCAATGAAAAAGGAATGAGTTGGACGTCTAGAAATTACTAAGGTAGCTACCTTATAAAAATCGCAATTTTTTATGTTATTTAATAAGTGGCAAATTTATAAGAAATATACTCGTATTTTAACACAAAAAATTGACTAGTAAAAGTAATAAAACGTGAGTTCAGCTTAGAAAAATTTGGAATTTAATTCAAGGCTGACTTCCAGAAGAAGGTAATCATCAAATAGAGCATCTTCTTTACTTTTAGTTAAGTTTTTGCCATTTTAACGTATTTTCACGTTTGGAATTCAACTTAAGGAGTAATTCAATGAAAAAGGAATGAGTTGGACGTCTAGAAATTACTAAGGTAGCTACCTTATAAAAATCGCAATTTTTTATGTTATTTAATAAGTGGCAAATTTATAAGAAATATACTCGTATTTTAACACAAAAAATTGACTAGTAAAAGTAATAAAACGTGAGTTCAGCTTAGAAAAATTTGGAATTTAATTCAAGGCTGACTTCCAGAAGAAGGTAATCATCAAATAGAGCATCTTCTTTACTTTTAGTTAAGTTTTTGCCATTTTAATGTATTTTCACGTTTGGAATTCAACTTAAGGAGTAATTCAATGAAAAAGGAATGAGTTGGACGTGTAGAAATTACTAAGGTAGCTACCTTATAAAAATCGCAATTTTTTATGTTATTTAATAAGTGGCAAATTTATAAGAAATATACTCGTATTTTAACACAAAAAATTGACTAGTAAAAGTAATAAAACGTGAGTTCAGCTTAGAAAAATTTGGAATTTAATTCAAGGCTGACTTCCAGAAGAAGGTAATCATCAAATAGAGCATCTTCTTTACTTTTAGTTAAGTTTTTGCCATTTTAACGTATTTTCACGTTTGGAATTCAACTTAAGGAGTAATTCAATGAAAAAGGAATGAGTTGGACGTCTAGAAATTACTAAGGTAGCTACCTTATAAAAATCGCAATTTTTTATGTTATTTAATAAGTGGCAAATTTATAAGAAATATACTCGTATTTTAACACAAAAAATTGACTAGTAAAAGTAATAAAACGTGAGTTCAGCTTAGAAAAATTTGGAATTTAATTCAAGGCTGACTTCCAGAAGAAGGTAATCATCAAATAGAGCATCTTCTTTACTTTTAGTTAAGTTTTTGCCATTTTAACGTATTTTCACGTTTGGAATTCAACTTAAGGAGTAATTCAATGAAAAAGGAATGAGTTGGACGTCTAGAAATTACTAAGGTAGCTACCTTATAAAAATCGCAATTTTTTATGTTATTTAATAAGTGGCAAATTTATAAGAAATATACTCGTATTTTAACACAAAAAATTGACTAGTAAAAGTAATAAAACGTGAGTTCAGCTTAGAAAAATTTGGAATTTAATTCAAGGCTGACTTCCAGAAGAAGGTAATCATCAAATAGAGCATCTTCTTTACTTTTAGTTAAGTTTTTGCCATTTTAACGTATTTTCACGTTTGGAATTCAACTTAAGGAGTAATTCAATGAAAAAGGAATGAGTTGGACGTCTAGAAATTACTAAGGTAGCTACCTTATAAAAATCGCAATTTTTTATGTTATTTAATAAGTGGCAAATTTATAAGAAATATACTCGTATTTTAACACAAAAAATTGACTAGTAAAAGTAATAAAACGTGAGTTCAGCTTAGAAAAATTTGGAATTTAATTCAAGGCTGACTTCCAGAAGAAGGTAATCATCAAATAGAGCATCTTCTTTACTTTTAGTTAAGTTTTTGCCATTTTAATGTATTTTCACGTTTGGAATTCAACTTAAGGAGTAATTCAATGAAAAAGGAATGAGTTGGACGTGTAGAAATTACTAAGGTAGCTACCTTATAAAAATCGCAATTTTTTATGTTATTTAATAAGTGGCAAATTTATAAGAAATATACTCGTATTTTAACACAAAAAATTGACTAGTAAAAGTAATAAAACGTGAGTTCAGCTTAGAAAAATTTGGAATTTAATTCAAGGCTGACTTCCAGAAGAAGGTAATCATCAAATAGAGCATCTTCTTTACTTTTAGTTAAGTTTTTGCCATTTTAACGTATTTTCACGTTTGGAATTCAACTTAAGGAGTAATTCAATGAAAAAGGAATGAGTTGGACGTCTAGAAATTACTAAGGTAGCTACCTTATAAAAATCGCAATTTTTTATGTTATTTAATAAGTGGCAAATTTATAAGAAATATACTCGTATTTTAACACAAAAAATTGACTAGTAAAAGTAATAAAACGTGAGTTCAGCTTAGAAAAATTTGGAATTTAATTCAAGGCTGACTTCCAGAAGAAGGTAATCATCAAATAGAGCATCTTCTTTACTTTTAGTTAAGTTTTTGCCATTTTAACGTATTTTCACGTTTGGAATTCAACTTAAGGAGTAATTCAATGAAAAAGGAATGAGTTGGACGTCTAGAAATTACTAAGGTAGCTACCTTATAAAAATCGCAATTTTTTATGTTATTTAATAAGTGGCAAATTTATAAGAAATATACTCGTATTTTAACACAAAAAATTGACTAGTAAAAGTAATAAAACGTGAGTTCAGCTTAGAAAAATTTGGAATTTAATTCAAGGCTGACTTCCAGAAGAAGCTAATCATCAAATAGAGCATCTTCTTTACTTTTAGTTAAGTTTTTGCCATTTTAATGTATTTTCACGTTTGGAATTCAACTTAAGGAGTAATTCAATGAAAAAGGAATGAGTTGGACGTGTAGAAATTACTAAGGTAGCTACCTTATAAAAATCGCAATTTTTTATGTTATTTAATAAGTGGCAAATTTATAAGAAATATACTCGTATTTTAACACAAAAAATTGACTAGTAAAAGTAATAAAACGTGAGTTCAGCTTAGAAAAATTTGGAATTTAATTCAAGGCTGACTTCCAGAAGAAGGTAATCATCAAATAGAGCATCTTCTTTACTTTTAGTTAAGTTTTTGCCATTTTAACGTATTTTCACGTTTGGAATTCAACTTAAGGAGTAATTCAATGAAAAAGGAATGAGTTGGACGTCTAGAAATTACTAAGGTAGCTACCTTATAAAAATCGCAATTTTTTATGTTATTTAATAAGTGGCAAATTTATAAGAAATATACTCGTATTTTAACACAAAAAATTGACTAGTAAAAGTAATAAAACGTGAGTTCAGCTTAGAAAAATTTGGAATTTAATTCAAGGCTGACTTCCAGAAGAAGGTAATCATCAAATAGAGCATCTTCTTTACTTTTAGTTAAGTTTTTGCCATTTTAACGTATTTTCACGTTTGGAATTCAACTTAAGGAGTAATTCAATGAAAAAGGAATGAGTTGGACGTCTAGAAATTACTAAGGTAGCTACCTTATAAAAATCGCAATTTTTTATGTTATTTAATAAGTGGCAAATTTATAAGAAATATACTCGTATTTTAACACAAAAAATTGACTAGTAAAAGTAATAAAACGTGAGTTCAGCTTAGAAAAATTTGGAATTTAATTCAAGGCTGACTTCCAGAAGAAGCTAATCATCAAATAGAGCATCTTCTTTACTTTTAGTTAAGTTTTTGCCATTTTAACGTATTTTCACGTTTGGAATTCAACTTAAGGAGTAATTCAATGAAAAAGGAATGAGTTGGACGTCTAGAAATTACTAAGGTAGCTACCTTATAAAAATCGCAATTTTTTATGTTATTTAATAAGTGGCAAATTTATAAGAAATATACTCGTATTTTAACACAAAAAATTGACTAGTAAAAGTAATAAAACGTGAGTTCAGCTTAGAAAAATTTGGAATTTAATTCAAGGCTGACTTCCAGAAGAAGGTAATCATCAAATAGAGCATCTTCTTTACTTTTAGTTAAGTTTTTGCCATTTTAACGTATTTTCACGTTTGGAATTCAACTTAAGGAGTAATTCAATGAAAAAGGAATGAGTTGGACGTCTAGAAATTACTAAGGTAGCTACCTTATAAAAATCGCAATTTTTTATGTTATTTAATAAGTGGCAAATTTATAAGAAATATACTCGTATTTTAACACAAAAAATTGACTAGTAAAAGTAATAAAACGTGAGTTCAGCTTAGAAAAATTTGGAATTTAATTCAAGGCTGACTTCCAGAAGAAGGTAATCATCAAATAGAGCATCTTCTTTACTTTTAGTTAAGTTTTTGCCATTTTAACGTATTTTCACGTTTGGAATTCAACTTAAGGAGTAATTCAATGAAAAAGGAATGAGTTGGACGTCTAGAAATTACTAAGGTAGCTACCTTATAAAAATCGCAATTTTTTATGTTATTTAATAAGTGGCAAATTTATAAGAAATATACTCGTATTTTAACACAAAAAATTGACTAGTAAAAGTAATAAAACGTGAGTTCAGCTTAGAAAAATTTGGAATTTAATTCAAGGCTGACTTCCAGAAGAAGGTAATCATCAAATAGAGCATCTTCTTTACTTTTAGTTAAGTTTTTGCCATTTTAACGTATTTTCACGTTTGGAATTCAACTTAAGGAGTAATTCAATGAAAAAGGAATGAGTTGGACGTCTAGAAATTACTAAGGTAGCTACCTTATAAAAATCGCAATTTTTTATGTTATTTAATAAGTGGCAAATTTATAAGAAATATACTCGTATTTTAACACAAAAAATTGACTAGTAAAAGTAATAAAACGTGAGTTCAGCTTAGAAAAATTTGGAATTTAATTCAAGGCTGACTTCCAGAAGAAGGTAATCATCAAATAGAGCATCTTCTTTACTTTTACTTAAGTTTTTGCCATTTTAACGTATTTTCACGTTTGGAATTCAACTTAAGGAGTAATTCAATGAAAAAGGAATGAGTTGGACGTCTAGAAATTACTAAGGTAGCTACCTTATAAAAATCGCAATTTTTTATGTTATTTAATAAGTGGCAAATTTATAAGAAATATACTCGTATTTTAACACAAAAAATTGACTAGTAAAAGTAATAAAACGTGAGTTCAGCTTAGAAAAATTTGGAATTTAATTCAAGGCTGACTTCCAGAAGAAGGTAATCATCAAATAGAGCATCTTCTTTACTTTTAGTTAAGTTTTTGCCATTTTAACGTATTTTCACGTTTGGAATTCAACTTAAGGAGTAATTCAATGAAAAAGGAATGAGTTGGACGTCTAGAAATTACTAAGGTAGCTACCTTATAAAAATCGCAATTTTTTATGTTATTTAATAAGTGGCAAATTTATAAGAAATATACTCGTATTTTAACACAAAAAATTGACTAGTAAAAGTAATAAAACGTGAGTTCAGCTTAGAAAAATTTGGAATTTAATTCAAGGCTGACTTCCAGAAGAAGGTAATCATCAAATAGAGCATCTTCTTTACTTTTAGTTAAGTTTTTGCCATTTTAACGTATTTTCACGTTTGGAATTCAACTTAAGGAGTAATTCAATGAAAAAGGAATGAGTTGGACGTCTAGAAATTACTAAGGTAGCTACCTTATAAAAATCGCAATTTTTTATGTTATTTAATAAGTGGCAAATTTATAAGAAATATACTCGTATTTTAACACAAAAAATTGACTAGTAAAAGTAATAAAACGTGAGTTCAGCTTAGAAAAATTTGGAATTTAATTCAAGGCTGACTTCCAGAAGAAGGTAATCATCAAATAGAGCATCTTCTTTACTTTTAGTTAAGTTTTTGCCATTTTAACGTATTTTCACGTTTGGAATTCAACTTAAGGAGTAATTCAATGAAAAAGGAATGAGTTGGACGTCTAGAAATTACTAAGGTAGCTACCTTATAAAAATCGCAATTTTTTATGTTATTTAATAAGTGGCAAATTTATAAGAAATATACTCGTATTTTAACACAAAAAATTGACTAGTAAAAGTAATAAAACGTGAGTTCAGCTTAGAAAAATTTGGAATTTAATTCAAGGCTGACTTCCAGAAGAAGGTAATCATCAAATAGAGCATCTTCTTTACTTTTAGTTAAGTTTTTGCCATTTTAACGTATTTTCACGTTTGGAATTCAACTTAAGGAGTAATTCAATGAAAAAGGAATGAGTTGGACGTCTAGAAATTACTAAGGTAGCTACCTTATAAAAATCGCAATTTTTTATGTTATTTAATAAGTGGCAAATTTATAAGAAATATACTCGTATTTTAACACAAAAAATTGACTAGTAAAAGTAATAAAACGTGAGTTCAGCTTAGAAAAATTTGGAATTTAATTCAAGGCTGACTTCCAGAAGAAGGTAATCATCAAATAGAGCATCTTCTTTACTTTTAGTTAAGTTTTTGCCATTTTAACGTATTTTCACGTTTGGAATTCAACTTAAGGAGTAATTCAATGAAAAAGGAATGAGTTGGACGTCTAGAAATTACTAAGGTAGCTACCTTATAAAAATCGCAATTTTTTATGTTATTTAATAAGTGGCAAATTTATAAGAAATATACTCGTATTTTAACACAAAAAATTGACTAGTAAAAGTAATAAAACGTGAGTTCAGCTTAGAAAAATTTGGAATTTAATTCAAGGCTGACTTCCAGAAGAAGGTAATCATCAAATAGAGCATCTTCTTTACTTTTAGTTAAGTTTTTGCCATTTTAACGTATTTTCACGTTTGGAATTCAACTTAAGGAGTAATTCAATGAAAAAGGAATGAGTTGGACGTCTAGAAATTACTAAGGTAGCTACCTTATAAAAATCGCAATTTTTTATGTTATTTAATAAGTGGCAAATTTATAAGAAATATACTCGTATTTTAACACAAAAAATTGACTAGTAAAAGTAATAAAACGTGAGTTCAGCTTAGAAAAATTTGGAATTTAATTCAAGGCTGACTTCCAGAAGAAGGTAATCATCAAATAGAGCATCTTCTTTACTTTTAGTTAAGTTTTTGCCATTTTAACGTATTTTCACGTTTGGAATTCAACTTAAGGAGTAATTCAATGAAAAAGGAATGAGTTGGACGTCTAGAAATTACTAAGGTAGCTACCTTATAAAAATCGCAATTTTTTATGTTATTTAATAAGTGGCAAATTTATAAGAAATATACTCGTATTTTAACACAAAAAATTGACTAGTAAAAGTAATAAAACGTGAGTTCAGCTTAGAAAAATTTGGAATTTAATTCAAGGCTGACTTCCAGAAGAAGGTAATCATCAAATAGAGCATCTTCTTTACTTTTAGTTAAGTTTTTGCCATTTTAACGTATTTTCACGTTTGGAATTCAACTTAAGGAGTAATTCAATGAAAAAGGAATGAGTTGGACGTCTAGAAATTACTAAGGTAGCTACCTTATAAAAATCGCAATTTTTTATGTTATTTAATAAGTGGCAAATTTATAAGAAATATACTCGTATTTTAACACAAAAAATTGACTAGTAAAAGTAATAAAACGTGAGTTCAGCTTAGAAAAATTTGGAATTTAATTCAAGGCTGACTTCCAGAAGAAGGTAATCATCAAATAGAGCATCTTCTTTACTTTTAGTTAAGTTTTTGCCATTTTAACGTATTTTCACGTTTGGAATTCAACTTAAGGAGTAATTCAATGAAAAAGGAATGAGTTGGACGTCTAGAAATTACTAAGGTAGCTACCTTATAAAAATCGCAATTTTTTATGTTATTTAATAAGTGGCAAATTTATAAGAAATATACTCGTATTTTAACACAAAAAATTGACTAGTAAAAGTAATAAAACGTGAGTTCAGCTTAGAAAAATTTGGAATTTAATTCAAGGCTGACTTCCAGAAGAAGGTAATCATCAAATAGAGCATCTTCTTTACTTTTAGTTAAGTTTTTGCCATTTTAACGTATTTTCACGTTTGGAATTCAACTTAAGGAGTAATTCAATGAAAAAGGAATGAGTTGGACGTCTAGAAATTACTAAGGTAGCTACCTTATAAAAATCGCAATTTTTTATGTTATTTAATAAGTGGCAAATTTATAAGAAATATACTCGTATTTTAACACAAAAAATTGACTAGTAAAAGTAATAAAACGTGAGTTCAGCTTAGAAAAATTTGGAATTTAATTCAAGGCTGACTTCCAGAAGAAGGTAATCATCAAATAGAGCATCTTCTTTACTTTTGGTTAAGTTTTTGCCATTTTAACGTATTTTCACGTTTGGAATTCAACTTAAGGAGTAATTCAATGAAAAAGGAATGAGTTGGACGTCTAGAAATTACTAAGGTAGCTACCTTATAAAAATCGCAATTTTTTATGTTATTTAATAAGTGGCAAATTTATAAGAAATATACTCGTATTTTAACACAAAAAATTGACTAGTAAAAGTAATAAAACGTGAGTTCAGCTTAGAAAAATTTGGAATTTAATTCAAGGCTGACTTCCAGAAGAAGGTAATCATCAAATAGAGCATCTTCTTTACTTTTAGTTAAGTTTTTGCCATTTTAACGTATTTTCACGTTTGGAATTCAACTTAAGGAGTAATTCAATGAAAAAGGAATGAGTTGGACGTCTAGAAATTACTAAGGTAGCTACCTTATAAAAATCGCAATTTTTTATGTTATTTAATAAGTGGCAAATTTATAAGAAATATACTCGTATTTTAACACAAAAAATTGACTAGTAAAAGTAATAAAACGTGAGTTCAGCTTAGAAAAATTTGGAATTTAATTCAAGGCTGACTTCCAGAAGAAGGTAATCATCAAATAGAGCATCTTCTTTACTTTTAGTTAAGTTTTTGCCATTTTAACGTATTTTCACGTTTGGAATTCAACTTAAGGAGTAATTCAATGAAAAAGGAATGAGTTGGACGTCTAGAAATTACTAAGGTAGCTACCTTATAAAAATCGCAATTTTTTATGTTATTTAATAAGTGGCAAATTTATAAGAAATATACTCGTATTTTAACACAAAAAATTGACTAGTAAAAGTAATAAAACGTGAGTTCAGCTTAGAAAAATTTGGAATTTAATTCAAGGCTGACTTCCAGAAGAAGGTAATCATCAAATAGAGCATCTTCTTTACTTTTAGTTAAGTTTTTGCCATTTTAACGTATTTTCACGTTTGGAATTCAACTTAAGGAGTAATTCAATGAAAAAGGAATGAGTTGGACGTCTAGAAATTACTAAGGTAGCTACCTTATAAAAATCGCAATTTTTTATGTTATTTAATAAGTGGCAAATTTATAAGAAATATACTCGTATTTTAACACAAAAAATTGACTAGTAAAAGTAATAAAACGTGAGTTCAGCTTAGAAAAATTTGGAATTTAATTCAAGGCTGACTTCCAGAAGAAGGTAATCATCAAATAGAGCATCTTCTTTACTTTTAGTTAAGTTTTTGCCATTTTAACGTATTTTCACGTTTGGAATTCAACTTAAGGAGTAATTCAATGAAAAAGGAATGAGTTGGACGTCTAGAAATTACTAAGGTAGCTACCTTATAAAAATCGCAATTTTTTATGTTATTTAATAAGTGGCAAATTTATAAGAAATATACTCGTATTTTAACACAAAAAATTGACTAGTAAAAGTAATAAAACGTGAGTTCAGCTTAGAAAAATTTGGAATTTAATTCAAGGCTGACTTCCAGAAGAAGGTAATCATCAAATAGAGCATCTTCTTTACTTTTAGTTAAGTTTTTGCCATTTTAACGTATTTTCACGTTTGGAATTCAACTTAAGGAGTAATTCAATGAAAAAGGAATGAGTTGGACGTCTAGAAATTACTAAGGTAGCTACCTTATAAAAATCGCAATTTTTTATGTTATTTAATAAGTGGCAAATTTATAAGAAATATACTCGTATTTTAACACAAAAAATTGACTAGTAAAAGTAATAAAACGTGAGTTCAGCTTAGAAAAATTTGGAATTTAATTCAAGGCTGACTTCCAGAAGAAGGTAATCATCAAATAGAGCATCTTCTTTACTTTTAGTTAAGTTTTTGCCATTTTAACGTATTTTCACGTTTGGAATTCAACTTAAGGAGTAATTCAATGAAAAAGGAATGAGTTGGACGTCTAGAAATTACTAAGGTAGCTACCTTATAAAAATCGCAATTTTTTATGTTATTTAATAAGTGGCAAATTTATAAGAAATATACTCGTATTTTAACACAAAAAATTGACTAGTAAAAGTAATAAAACGTGAGTTCAGCTTAGAAAAATTTGGAATTTAATTCAAGGCTGACTTCCAGAAGAAGGTAATCATCAAATAGAGCATCTTCTTTACTTTTAGTTAAGTTTTTGCCATTTTAACGTATTTTCACGTTTGGAATTCAACTTAAGGAGTAATTCAATGAAAAAGGAATGAGTTGGACGTCTAGAAATTACTAAGGTAGCTACCTTATAAAAATCGCAATTTTTTATGTTATTTAATAAGTGGCAAATTTATAAGAAATATACTCGTATTTTAACACAAAAAATTGACTAGTAAAAGTAATAAAACGTGAGTTCAGCTTAGAAAAATTTGGAATTTAATTCAAGGCTGACTTCCAGAAGAAGGTAATCATCAAATAGAGCATCTTCTTTACTTTTAGTTAAGTTTTTGCCATTTTAACGTATTTTCACGTTTGGAATTCAACTTAAGGAGTAATTCAATGAAAAAGGAATGAGTTGGACGTCTAGAAATTACTAAGGTAGCTACCTTATAAAAATCGCAATTTTTTATGTTATTTAATAAGTGGCAAATTTATAAGAAATATACTCGTATTTTAACACAAAAAATTGACTAGTAAAAGTAATAAAACGTGAGTTCAGCTTAGAAAAATTTGGAATTTAATTCAAGGCTGACTTCCAGAAGAAGGTAATCATCAAATAGAGCATCTTCTTTACTTTTAGTTAAGTTTTTGCCATTTTAACGTATTTTCACGTTTGGAATTCAACTTAAGGAGTAATTCAATGAAAAAGGAATGAGTTGGACGTCTAGAAATTACTAAGGTAGCTACCTTATAAAAATCGCAATTTTTTATGTTATTTAATAAGTGGCAAATTTATAAGAAATATACTCGTATTTTAACACAAAAAATTGACTAGTAAAAGTAATAAAACGTGAGTTCAGCTTAGAAAAATTTGGAATTTAATTCAAGGCTGACTTCCAGAAGAAGGTAATCATCAAATAGAGCATCTTCTTTACTTTTAGTTAAGTTTTTGCCATTTTAACGTATTTTCACGTTTGGAATTCAACTTAAGGAGTAATTCAATGAAAAAGGAATGAGTTGGACGTCTAGAAATTACTAAGGTAGCTACCTTATAAAAATCGCAATTTTTTATGTTATTTAATAAGTGGCAAATTTATAAGAAATATACTCGTATTTTAACACAAAAAATTGACTAGTAAAAGTAATAAAACGTGAGTTCAGCTTAGAAAAATTTGGAATTTAATTCAAGGCTGACTTCCAGAAGAAGGTAATCATCAAATAGAGCATCTTCTTTACTTTTAGTTAAGTTTTTGCCATTTTAACGTATTTTCACGTTTGGAATTCAACTTAAGGAGTAATTCAATGAAAAAGGAATGAGTTGGACGTCTAGAAATTACTAAGGTAGCTACCTTATAAAAATCGCAATTTTTTATGTTATTTAATAAGTGGCAAATTTATAAGAAATATACTCGTATTTTAACACAAAAAATTGACTAGTAAAAGTAATAAAACGTGAGTTCAGCTTAGAAAAATTTGGAATTTAATTCAAGGCTGACTTCCAGAAGAAGGTAATCATCAAATAGAGCATCTTCTTTACTTTTAGTTAAGTTTTTGCCATTTTAACGTATTTTCACGTTTGGAATTCAACTTAAGGAGTAATTCAATGAAAAAGGAATGAGTTGGACGTCTAGAAATTACTAAGGTAGCTACCTTATAAAAATCGCAATTTTTTATGTTATTTAATAAGTGGCAAATTTATAAGAAATATACTCGTATTTTAACACAAAAAATTGACTAGTAAAAGTAATAAAACGTGAGTTCAGCTTAGAAAAATTTGGAATTTAATTCAAGGCTGACTTCCAGAAGAAGGTAATCATCAAATAGAGCATCTTCTTTACTTTTAGTTAAGTTTTTGCCATTTTAACGTATTTTCACGTTTGGAATTCAACTTAAGGAGTAATTCAATGAAAAAGGAATGAGTTGGACGTCTAGAAATTACTAAGGTAGCTACCTTATAAAAATCGCAATTTTTTATGTTATTTAATAAGTGGCAAATTTATAAGAAATATACTCGTATTTTAACACAAAAAATTGACTAGTAAAAGTAATAAAACGTGAGTTCAGCTTAGAAAAATTTGGAATTTAATTCAAGGCTGACTTCCAGAAGAAGGTAATCATCAAATAGAGCATCTTCTTTACTTTTAGTTAAGTTTTTGCCATTTTAACGTATTTTCACGTTTGGAATTCAACTTAAGGAGTAATTCAATGAAAAAGGAATGAGTTGGACGTCTAGAAATTACTAAGGTAGCTACCTTATAAAAATCGCAATTTTTTATGTTATTTAATAAGTGGCAAATTTATAAGAAATATACTCGTATTTTAACACAAAAAATTGACTAGTAAAAGTAATAAAACGTGAGTTCAGCTTAGAAAAATTTGGAATTTAATTCAAGGCTGACTTCCAGAAGAAGGTAATCATCAAATAGAGCATCTTCTTTACTTTTAGTTAAGTTTTTGCCATTTTAACGTATTTTCACGTTTGGAATTCAACTTAAGGAGTAATTCAATGAAAAAGGAATGAGTTGGACGTCTAGAAATTACTAAGGTAGCTACCTTATAAAAATCGCAATTTTTTATGTTATTTAATAAGTGGCAAATTTATAAGAAATATACTCGTATTTTAACACAAAAAATTGACTAGTAAAAGTAATAAAACGTGAGTTCAGCTTAGAAAAATTTGGAATTTAATTCAAGGCTGACTTCCAGAAGAAGGTAATCATCAAATAGAGCATCTTCTTTACTTTTAGTTAAGTTTTTGCCATTTTAACGTATTTTCACGTTTGGAATTCAACTTAAGGAGTAATTCAATGAAAAAGGAATGAGTTGGACGTCTAGAAATTACTAAGGTAGCTACCTTATAAAAATCGCAATTTTTTATGTTATTTAATAAGTGGCAAATTTATAAGAAATATACTCGTATTTTAACACAAAAAATTGACTAGTAAAAGTAATAAAACGTGAGTTCAGCTTAGAAAAATTTGGAATTTAATTCAAGGCTGACTTCCAGAAGAAGGTAATCATCAAATAGAGCATCTTCTTTACTTTTAATTAAGTTTTTGCCATTTTAACGTATTTTCACGTTTGGAATTCAACTTAAGGAGTAATTCAATGAAAAAGGAATGAGTTGGACGTCTAGAAATTACTAAGGTAGCTACCTTATAAAAATCGCAATTTTTTATGTTATTTAATAAGTGGCAAATTTATAAGAAATATACTCGTATTTTAACACAAAAAATTGACTAGTAAAAGTAATAAAACGTGAGTTCAGCTTAGAAAAATTTGGAATTTAATTCAAGGCTGACTTCCAGAAGAAGGTAATCATCAAATAGAGCATCTTCTTTACTTTTAGTTAAGTTTTTGCCATTTTAACGTATTTTCACGTTTGGAATTCAACTTAAGGAGTAATTCAATGAAAAAGGAATGAGTTGGACGTCTAGAAATTACTAAGGTAGCTACCTTATAAAAATCGCAATTTTTTATGTTATTTAATAAGTGGCAAATTTATAAGAAATATACTCGTATTTTAACACAAAAAATTGACTAGTAAAAGTAATAAAACGTGAGTTCAGCTTAGAAAAATTTGGAATTTAATTCAAGGCTGACTTCCAGAAGAAGGTAATCATCAAATAGAGCATCTTCTTTACTTTTAGTTAAGTTTTTGCCATTTTAACGTATTTTCACGTTTGGAATTCAACTTAAGGAGTAATTCAATGAAAAAGGAATGAGTTGGACGTCTAGAAATTACTAAGGTAGCTACCTTATAAAAATCGCAATTTTTTATGTTATTTAATAAGTGGCAAATTTATAAGAAATATACTCGTATTTTAACACAAAAAATTGACTAGTAAAAGTAATAAAACGTGAGTTCAGCTTAGAAAAACTTGGAATTTAATTCAAGGCTGACTTCCAGAAGAAGGTAATCATCAAATAGAGCATCTTCTTTACTTTTAGTTAAGTTTTTGCCATTTTAACGTATTTTCACGTTTGGAATTCAACTTAAGGAGTAATTCAATGAAAAAGGAATGAGTTGGACGTCTAGAAATTACTAAGGTAGCTACCTTATAAAAATCGCAATTTTTTATGTTATTTAATAAGTGGCAAATTTATAAGAAATATACTCGTATTTTAACACAAAAAATTGACTAGTAAAAGTAATAAAACGTGAGTTCAGCTTAGAAAAATTTGGAATTTAATTCAAGGCTGACTTCCAGAAGAAGGTAATCATCAAATAGAGCATCTTCTTTACTTTTAGTTAAGTTTTTGCCATTTTAATGTATTTTCACGTTTGGAATTCAACTTAAGGAGTAATTCAATGAAAAAGGAATGAGTTGGACGTCTAGAAATTACTAAGGTAGCTACCTTATAAAAATCGCAATTTTTTATGTTATTTAATAAGTGGCAAATTTATAAGAAATATACTCGTATTTTAACACAAAAAATTGACTAGTAAAAGTAATAAAACGTGAGTTCAGCTTAGAAAAATTTGGAATTTAATTCAAGGCTGACTTCCAGAAGAAGGTAATCATCAAATAGAGCATCTTCTTTACTTTTAGTTAAGTTTTTGCCATTTTAATGTATTTTCACGTTTGGAATTCAACTTAAGGAGTAATTCAATGAAAAAGGAATGAGTTGGACGTCTAGAAATTACTAAGGTAGCTACCTTATAAAAATCGCAATTTTTTATGTTATTTAATAAGTGGCAAATTTATAAGAAATATACTCGTATTTTAACACAAAAAATTGACTAGTAAAAGTAATAAAACGTGAGTTCAGCTTAGAAAAATTTGGAATTTAATTCAAGGCTGACTTCCAGAAGAAGGTAATCATCAAATAGAGCATCTTCTTTACTTTTAGTTAAGTTTTTGCCATTTTAACGTATTTTCACGTTTGGAATTCAACTTAAGGAGTAATTCAATGAAAAAGGAATGAGTTGGACGTCTAGAAATTACTAAGGTAGCTACCTTATAAAAATCGCAATTTTTTATGTTATTTAATAAGTGGCAAATTTATAAGAAATATACTCGTATTTTAACACAAAAAATTGACTAGTAAAAGTAATAAAACGTGAGTTCAGCTTAGAAAAATTTGGAATTTAATTCAAGGCTGACTTCCAGAAGAAGGTAATCATCATATAGAAAAATTTGGAATCGGAGTGCAGTTTACTTATTCCTTTTTTAATTGTTTTTAATTTATCGGTTATCATGAATTTGGCATGCAGCTGTTGGATCGTATATCGTTCCATTTGTATAAACTTGCTCTATTGAAAATGAAGCACCTTATTGGTACACCCATTGCCTAGAACTTTTAAACTGGCTCACATTCGATTTACATTCATTACATGTAATGTAAATAATAATAGAGGGCGGTTAAAATTTAAGGGCCAATGTTGAATGTGAACCACTCCTACATGTAATGAATTTTTCTGCATATCAGATTAAGTCAATTTGAATTAGGAAAAGATAAACAATCGGTCCACGCCTTAAAGCTTTTTAAAATGGGGCTGCAAATCTAAAAGCATATCGTGCTCTTCGTGAGATTTTCAGTCGAATTAATCGTCCAAATGTGTGTGCATTCGAAAAAATCGTGGAAAAATTTGAGAAAACCGAGTATGTTGGAGTTATGCTGTTCACGATAGTATGGCCAACAATTGCACCTATCACGCTCGTCGTTGATGAACATTTTGCATAACGACTTGCATTTACACGCTTACAAGGTGCAATTGACTGAAGAACTACATCCTCTTGATCATTCCAAACGTCATCAATGGTCAGAAATGGCAACAGCGTATGTTCAATTTTCGAAGGAAATCCTCTTCAGGGATGAGGCACATTTTCACCTCAGTGAATTCGTCAATTCCTTACAAAAAATTAATTCGCAGAGTTAAAGTTTCTTAAAGCGAAATTTTTTATTTTCAAATAAACAAATTTGTTTGAAACAATTAAAAAGAATGTTGAAATAACAATTAGTGAAAAATGAAAATAAACTACAAAACTTTATTAAAAATCTATATAATATTCGTAAACGGTCAGAACATCATAATTTAGAGCTTTTTAGCTTTTTCTTTATTCGAAGTTCATTAAAAATATTTCTTTAATAATAAAAAGATCTTTCTAATAGAATTATAAATTATTATTAATTCATTCTAAAAAAAAAACTAATTAGCTTTAAAGTGTACTTTGTACTGTTTAGGAATGTTGGCGATAGTATTAATCTGAACTTGGTCCAATTTTTTGTTAGTGTTGCTTATTCGCTTGGAATATAAATATGGTGAGAGTTTCTATGCGAAGGCAAGAAAAATATACTGTAAATCAACTTTTACTAAATTCCTTTTTTATTAACAATTCCAATCCTTTATTCATTTTAATCAAGCGTAAAAGCTGTTCTGAAATTACAATTTTCTTGTAGAGTACGATTTTTTAAAAAACTTATTCCTATAAGAACTTTTACTTACTTAATATGGTTATAAAAAAATGCATTTCCGCTTTTTTTAAAAAATTTTT
The DNA here is from genome assembly GCA_963402855.1 of Ormia ochracea. Classification (NCBI taxonomy): domain Eukaryota; kingdom Metazoa; phylum Arthropoda; class Insecta; order Diptera; family Tachinidae; genus Ormia; species Ormia ochracea. The sequence continues at coordinate 8,952,914 of OY727106.1, forward strand.
TTCAAAAATATTTATCAAACTAATTTTTTTTTCCACACAAACATTTGAAGAAAAATTATAAATTCATATTTTCATTATTAAAATTTTTTTATATAAAAAAAAAAATAAAAAGTGCGAAAAACCCTTTTAAAATGCTTCGTCAGCAAAGCTTTCTTTACATCTTTATTTATTGTGCATAAACTTACAAATTCCATCCATAATTATTTCTCTTGTTTTCAATTTAAATTCTTCTAAACAGAAATATAATATTTACGTTTTTTAACAAATAAAAAAAAAAAAAACATGGAAGCAAAAAGAATTAGAAGCATTAGAAAATATGCACACAGGCTTGTACATCAATCCATATCTATTTTAAGACGGGAATGAATGACGAAAATTAAATTTTCTAATTATTGTCATGTCAAGAAATACGCAACTTAAATCCACTGCCGTTATTCCTTTCCTAATAATGGATTCCTTTCGCAGCAACGCCATTGTTAGAAAACCCAAAAAAACCAAAATTTCCATTTTCCACATCCTTCCACAAAATATTCGCATGGGAGTGTGTGTGTGTGTGTGAGTGTGTCATTATTAGCAATAAAAAGTTTTTACAATTCCATTTGTGTATGTCGCTATGCATATACATGTACATATTCATAATCACATATCGCTACCCTAATATAGAAAGGACCTAACTACAACTTACTTAACTTAGATGAAAAAAAAAATCATTCCTAAAATATTCAGAAGAAGATTTAAAAAACGTATAATCTAGAAAATCTCGAAAAAATCGGACGTTTAAACTGGTTTTAGGAACCCTGTGAATGCAACAAATGCGCGCATTTTGTGGTAAAAATTAAAAGTTTGCAAAAATTATTTAGACTTATAAAAAAGTTTTAACCCAGCGGATGAAGAGGATGGTATTGATTATGAGGCTTACAATAAAATGGATACCACATAAGGCCATGTTTCAATATCTTACACAATCGTATGATCAGTCAGGCAGGGGTTCTAGGCCAAAAAAGACAGATTTTTTTGACAGATCGTGCGATTTGCAAAAGTTTATGAAAATTTTCATAAGATGACTTTAACTTCAAGCCACTAACAAAAAAAATGTTTGCATTATATTTGTATGATGGTGTGGCACCCACAAAGCCATTTTGATGTAATTTTTTAAAGTGAAATGACATCGCATCAGATTTTCGTGTCAATGAATGTTACGGCTGTGTAGGATAGTGAAGGATGATGTCCTTCTTTCCTTGAAAGAACATTTTCATGAACTGATAGGCCGCTGCAGAGAACGAGAACTGAACTTAAAATAACTGTAAGTTTTAGAAAACTAATTAGTGAAAACATTCACTAATTAGGTTAGGTTTTGTAGCATTTCAATTTTCTGATCAGCATTACTTTTATTTGGTAAATAATAAATCGAAAGCTGGAAAAGAACAATTTTGCCAAGAAATTACTTAGGCCCTTTTCATATTAGTGCAACGACAGATAATAGAAGTTTGAAATTATTAATTGCGTTTCTAATAAACAATTCATTAATATAAAATAAAAGGTTACTAATTAAGTACGTGTCGAGTCGTAATTAATTACGACTCGCTGCAATTGTTCTTAATTAGCATGCATTAGAAATGCATTCGCGACTGATTGTGTAACCGTGATCATCTTAAGATTAGCAGGAGAGGAAAGCAATTTTTATAATCGTATGCATTTAAACAAAATAACTCTCCCAAAATCAAGCTCCAATATTTTATAATCCAATAAATGTGAAAATGGAAAAAAATTAAATATTATGGAATTTTGCAAAAAAAAAAAATACCGAAGAAATGCCAGAGAAATGGTTTGCAGCCAACTGGAAAGGTCAAAAAAAGAAATATTTCAATATATAAGAATACTCGTATTGTAATCGCAAGCATTCATGAGCGTTACTGAATGCTCACTGTGCCATCTCTATTAAAAGCACGACATTTAGATGACGTAAATGAATGCAAAAAGTCGTAACAAAAAATAAAAAGTGTGATCGATGCCAAGGATGGTGAATTAATACAATTGTGTTCTTGAAATGCGAATTTGGAATTTATTCTGTAACAAAATTTCATTTCAAATCTATTTCAAACAAATTTTAGTAGTCGACGGCCTCATAAAATTAATTACGCTATTAAAAAAATATATAAATCCATTCAAAATAGATTAAAAATTATATTTTAAAATTAGTAACATTATAATACAAATAAAAATATATAATACAAATATTATATTTTAAAATGGTTTTCCAAAAATTTGCCACATTTCTTATAATATGACTTTCAGTTTTTAGTTTTAGTTTTTAGTCATGCATATATTTTTATTATTATTTTTAAAAAGGCTCCAAACGCCAAAATATTTTTTTCTAATGGACAAAAGCTTGCATGAAGCTTTTCACATGTTATTGCATTCAGATTATATTTCTGGTGTGAAATATTGTAGTAAAAAAAATTAAAACACAAAATTGTGATCTTCTGTTTTCTAACTGGTCGCACTAATTTGAAATTCTCTTTGCCATCCCTGACTGGAAACTTCGTCGAAAGTGCTAATCAAAACAAATGAGATAAATTCAACGAAAAGAGTGCATGACTGTGAAAAAGCGTCTTTTTCAAGTTCAAGGGTCCCGAAAGAACAATTCGTAATAATGCCGCGTTCTATATTCTTTACTTTTTTCTTTTGCGATAAGAGTTTAATCAGTATTGAGATTTTTGAGGAAAAAAAAATTAAATAAATAAAGAAAATAGTGTCAGAGAAATATATTGTAGTGGGAACAAAGAAACTATTTCTTATCTTATTATTATTATTATTATTATTATTATTATTATTATTATTATTATTATTATTATTATTATTATTATTATTATTATTGTTATTATTTTCATAAACAGTAAAACACATTATGACGCAATTATCAACTGAAATAACGCAATACGTAACTTATGCCTGTCTTAATAACATTAACAAAAAAAAAAGTATTCAATTTGCAAAGTTGTAGTATACATTTAGGCGCAAAATGACTTCTGACCATTTCTCACCGTCATGCTGTGCAGCAGCAGCATGTTATTGAATGAAAACAATGAAATGAAAACAATATGCTATAAAAATGCCAAAGAATTTTTCTCATTTGCAAGAGAGTTTCCCCGCTGTTAAATTTTCCATGCTTTTAGCATGGCTTTGATAATAAAAACATAATCAAATCAGCTGTTTATCTGAAAAATAATTCAATTCTATTTTATATCATTTTATTTATGATTATTTCACACTCAGTTTTTTCATATTATTTCAAATGTGGTGGGGTGAAAACAGTGTAATATTATGTTAGATTATAATTAGGTATTTGAAAGTCCTATAAAGCTGTTTTTACACAGTATAAAAGTATATTTATATTTAATTTGCGAAGCCCAGAAGCGAGGGCAGAAATTAAGCCCATTAGCCAGTATATTGCAGTAGGTCAGTTTCGATGGTTGTTTTACCAAAAGCTTCGAAAAATATTCGGTAAAGCGAATATTTATCAAAATCAATTATCGTTTACTATGATGATGAGAACGTTACGTGTTTTTTTGGAAGGAGTAACATGCCAAAAAGAGTCGCTATGTAACCGAGAGCCGCAAGCTAGGCCTACAAATGTACTGCAATATCGGCTGAAAACATTACCGCTGCTCAAGAAGGCGTTCAAAACAATCCATCAACCTCTATTCGGCGGCGTGTCTAAGAGCTTGAGTTTCAAAGAACAACTTTGGCCACAATTTTGCATTGGTTTCCATTTAAGATTCAGTTGACACAAGAGCCGCTTCCAGGAGACCATTTACGCCATCGAACATATGCCAATAGAATGCTACAGCTCGTCCATGACGAGGTACATTTTCATTTGTATGGTTGTGTGAATAAACAGAATAGTCAGTTCTGGGCAATGGGAAACCCTAAAATTATTAATCAGTGTAGTGTGCAATTTGGCCAGTCGGAATTATTGGACCTTACCTCTTTGAAACTGAAAGGGTAAGCGAGATCGTGTTGTGATTGGAGATTACTATATGCTTTGGACTTATATACATATAATCATATAATCCAAAATTATAAACAATGAAAGTAGGGCACCCTACAGGCGGACACCCTGTATAAGAGCCCTATTGTATGCAGTGCGAAACGAATTGCCTGGCTGTTAAAGCCATTCTATTACCAGATCTTATAAACAATGAACTTTCTCGTGCATCCAGTGCATTTTCAGATAAATGCAAAATTTCTCATGCTAACAAACGATTATTTGAAGAATTGTTTACTTGGAAATGATTCAACTTGGATCCAATTGAAGAGTGCATGTGTGTGCAAGTGCACAGTTCTACTCGCATGCTTGCTGGTGTACCGTGTAAAAAGTATTTTCATTTGTGTGAGTATTTAATTTAAAATAATAATAACCGCTACCTTAATAGAATTAATTATTGTCAAACGTCGTCAAGAGCGTTTAAATTCCCATCAAGAAACAATAAATTAATCAAGGTTTGCCTCCCACATTGTGTGTTGAAGCTACAGAAAAATGAGTGGCATGTTAAGAAATTTGTCAAACTAATTAAAATTATAAAATGATTGAAAAAAATTGAGGAAAATCAAAAAACAAAAACAAAAAAAAAATAGTAAAGCTCTACAACGAAAACAACAACAATTAAAGAAGAAAAAATGTTTATTTTGCCTTCGCATACAAATTGAGATGAAGTGTTTAATGAATAAATCGTATAAATTGAAATGGGAGTGGATTCTCTTATTCCTATTACTTATTATTAGTTTTTGTGGTAAAATCGAAGATAGTACGTGAAAATAAAAACAAAACAATTCCATATTCGGCACAAAGATCACTTTGCTTTAAATCATTCCATTCTTTTCATCCGCATTTGATTTCCTCTCAGTCAAATAATTTCTTCAGTATGCTAATGGCAGCTATAAATAATAGAGCCGCTCTTAGCGATGAACTGGGCGTGAAGGCGGATGAATTCGAACAGACTTGTCGTATAGATTCAGTGTAAAGGCCACGTCTTGAGAGTAAATTTCTTATGCTGCGTATGATCTGGAAATGATGAAATTAAAAGTAAATTTTAATTAGTTCGGCGAAGAAAATATTTATAAAAAATATTATTGCAGATATTTATGTTTACAAGATTTACATTCATTATCGTTATTGATGTCGTCGCAATGCCACAATTACCAGAAGAGCTTATATATGCGGCATATATGCTCCTCTGAAACTTATAGCTCTGCTTCTGGTCTTGTTAGAGTCACTAATTAAAATAATAAAATAATTCACTAAAAACTAAGTAAAATAACAATTCATTTTTGTTGTAAAAGATGTACTTAGATGAAAAATTATATATCGTTGAATAAAATTATGATCCACATAAAATAAAGTAATATAGAAATATTTTGCTACTAAAATCTACTTTTTCATTGCAGCCAACCATATACAAATACGAGTATAAAGTTTTGTTCTACCAACATTCAGTAAATCTATTGAAGAAATTGAAATGCTGTAATAATGTCAATGGAAAAATATATAAATTTTTGTAGGAAAGTTTTTTAAATGTAAGTTATCGTGACACAGACACAATCACTGTGCCATCACTTTCCTAAGAGGTCGCTTCTACATGGAATGTAAACTTAAAATTTTTCTAAACTATAAAATTGTTTTTTTGGTGAAAAGAAAATTGTGATTGAAAAATTAGATGCAAATCTTGACATTTAGAAAAACGCAATTGCGTCTTTATTTAATAAAAAAAAATTTTCTTAAAAATATTTTCGTAAATTTCATATTGTATTTAAAATCCATATTTGATTAATTTTTTCGTCAGTATATTTGGATGTATGTTTGTTTTATGTTTTCAAATTTTTAAAATATATTTTTGCTAATAATAAAGGAAAAAAATGTTTTCCAAGATTTGGTGTATATTTCAATTTTTGATAAGGGTACCCTACCCCCTTTGCATTTTTGGCCAAAAAACGTCAAACTTTCAAAAGCGGTCGTTTGTGTATTTTTCAGTGAAAAACTGGCGTTTTTATTGCTCTTGTTTGTTTATTTTATATTTTTAAATGTTTAAAATATATTTTTGGTAATAATAAAGGAAAAATTTTTTTTCAAGATTTGGTGTATATTTCAATTTTTGATAATTTTTAATTTTTAAAATTTTGGCATTTTTGGGTAAAAATCGTCCAAATTTCAAAAGCATCCGTTTCTATATTTTTAAATGAAAAACTTGCATTTTTATTGGTCTTGTATGTTTATTTAATGTTTTAAAATCTTTAAAATATATTTTTGCTAATAATAAAGAAAGAACATTTTTTTTTCAAGATTTGGGTTATATTTCAATTTTTGATAAGGGTACCCCCTTTACATTTTTAGGTAAAAATCTTCATTTTTCGAAAACGTCCATTTCTGTATTTTTGAATGAAAAACTGGCGTTTTTATTGCTCTTGTATGTTTATTTAATGTTTTCAAATCTTTAAAATATATTTTTGCTAATAATAAAGAAAAAAAAATTTTCCAAGATTTGTTGTATATTTCAATTTTTGATAAGGGTACCCCCTTTGCATTTTTGCCCAAAAAACGCCACACGTTCAAAAGCGGTCATTTGTGTATTTTTCAGTGAAAAACTAGCGTTTTTATTGCTCTTGTATGTTTATTTTATATTTTTAAATGTTTAAAATATATTTTTGCTAATAATAAAGAAAAAAAATTTTTTTTTCAAGATTTGGGATATTTCAATTTTTGATAAGGGTACCTTTGCATTTTTTGGTAAAAATCGTAAAATTTTGAAAACGTCTATTTTAGTATCTTCTGCGTTTCTACAGTTGCTAATAAAGTTTCACTTCTTCAAACGTTTTACTTTAGAGCTAAACTTGGCCCAGGAAGAAGAACAGGGGCTAAAAGGTGATTTCCAATTTAAAGACAGTTTGCATTATGCAACATATATAATATAATGTATATAATGGGAAATTGTCTCAAAGTTGTATGAAAGTGGTCCTTTATATTTCACCTAATATCGGCTATAGGCTGGATATCGAAGCTTACAAAATTATTTTCAGTTAATAAAAGAGCCTTGCAAAGGCTAAGCTTTGTGAGCAAATACTTTTGACTCATCTTGTAGCTTTAGCTTTGTAGCTTTGTAGTCGTATTGCAGCTACTTATCATATCATGATACTTAAGAAATAGTTTGAAATCATTACAATGTAAAAATTGTTGTAAAAGCCAATAAATATTATTGCTGTTAATTGCTGGTTCATTATGACAATTAACCGCCCTACCAATTAATTGCTATTACGAAGAATCAATTAGTTGACCTAAATTTAACGGTATTTGTTGGAATTGCTTGGTTTACTTACGTCTTGATTTAAACCCTGTTTCTCTCGACTTAAGACAATCGTGTAAATGCTGTGATGTAAATCGCTCGAACAAAATGTTAAAACCAAATGATCGCTGACAGCTTTGACCACTTGCACGGTGCCACTAAATTGACTGTATTTATTTAGGGTCACCATCGAGCCACGCTGCTCCCCAACATTTGTCCAGAGACCGGGATGATTCATGGTATAGTTGAAAATGTATTCAATGTTGTCATCCTTTTCATTCCAAATCAAACGCAAATATCTGGTATTGAAATGATGGGAATATCTAGAATTCACAGCCGCATCCAAGCCCTGCCCATTCGATATTGATGATGACGCCGTAGTTGTGTCTACTCTTCTATAACTGGACGGCTGATAGAAATCACGCATCTGTTTATATAAAATCGTATAAAGTATACATGCATTACTTTGCTTATAAATATGTAAATTTTCTAGTTTGTTTTTATTTAAATTAGTTAAATTAGATTATTAATTAATTTATTAGCAAGTGACTCGACAGATTGACTGTACTGTAATTCTATGCCGCAACTGCTGCATATTTAATATTGTTACTCACTTGATCTGTGACATCATTTAAATTTATCATCACACAACTATCATACTGATATACGCCGGGTATATCTTGTGTATGCATTATTATTTCATTACCATACCAGTTACCAGTTATCTGCGGGGTAAAGAAATGGGTCAAATTTTAAAAATGAATTTTTTGAATGTGTACATAGATAAATGTTGTTGTAAAATAAATTGCTTCTGCTTCTTTTAGATTTGTAAAATTGCGTATGTATTACGAGAAGGAAATAACCAGCCAACTCCTAATACAATACGGACTAAAAATTGTATTTTAAAAATATTTCAACGTACTTCGCAATATTTAATGGCAAGAAAGGCAATTATTTTATCAAAACAAAAGAACGTTAAAAATACTTTGCCGCCTGTATAATGACTCAATGTTAGTCATGTGCAATGCAGATTAGAATATGCTGCCTTGATCGTTGGCTAAAGAGCATATAAAACTATCAGTGGACATCAAGACAAGAAAACGAGCTTGAATGGATAAAACATAAATACTTTACATCATAATTGCGTAATTTAATTAATCAATTTAGATTTTAAGGAAGTATTGTTTACTCTGAAATTAAGCAGACAAGTAAGAATAAATTTCACATCGATCCAGCTTACTCGCTGCCAAGCATATAAAGTATGCATGAAAGACTGTCAATGACCGACTAGTGTCCACAAGAGGTCATATGCAGTCAGTACAATTAAAATTCTCCTTGTTCGAAACAACATTCTTTTGTAACATAATTTATATGGGTTAGATTTTAATTCGAAAAAATGCATTTATTTTCTATTGATTCACACATAAAGAGTTCAGAAGGTGAAGGAAAAACGTTACAACTTCTTTGGCGATATCAATTTTTATGATGAACTTTGAGTCACACTCTCCCACAAGATCTCTGTACCAAAAACCAACTGACAATATTCATTTTTTTTCCGCCAAGGCATTACATTGCTAACATGTGAGATTACATGCCATAAATTATTAGAGGCAACAGTTTTGCCAGCTAAATATAATACAAACACGTTATTAACAAGAATAATTATATTAAAAAGGATTAAAAGGAGAGAAATGTTTTTACTGCGGTGCACTAGAAGGAGCTACTACGATCGAAAATTTAAACGCCTTCTATCATTTAAGGAATATTTATTTTATTAAATTTTAGGCCCAAAATATTATTTTCTAGCTTCTCTTGCGCCAAAAGCAAATATGCTGAGCCCATTATGAGATATTGGCGCGAGCGCTTCACTTGATCGTGCAAATTGATGTAATCATTGCTATGTTTATTTCTATTAAAATATATATCTATCTCTATTTCTTATATAATCCTCTACTTACAATGTCTTCACTACAGAACAATAATTAAATTTGATTACGCTGTTATACGGCAAAATAATTTAAAAAAAAATATAAAGAAATTAATCGAATAATGTTATTTATAATACAAAGAAGGGAAATTAATTTTTGAAAGAGAAATCTAAAATGTAGTGCCTATTAATTATTCTAAATTCTGCATTGTCTAGTGCCTTAATGTGTTGATATAATCTTTTCCCTAATTTAATCCCCTAGCTTTGGAATACGGAGATTCTTGTGAATAATCTTACTTGCTATAAAGCATGTGAGGTTTACAATTGATCGGAAAGCTTTAAAGTGGCCCCCATTCATAATATTAGTTTTGAACTTTTGAACTACAAACCTGCATATCGCAGGCTTGGCAGGCCAATCGTAAATACACCTTTATATATAAGAAATGTGTTCGGTATTTGGAATAAAATACCGAGAATATTTATAATAAAAAAAAAATAAGCTCATGTAACTCATATATCGAATGCAAATTATTTCTTATCTTATATTTCTTATAATCTTTTCTTAAGTTGTCAATCCTGCCTTGATTATACTCTGTGCAAAATATTATTTCTTCGGAGCCTTCCAAAAATCCTTCTATGGTTACTAATTTTTAATTAACAATATATTTTTACTAAATTGAAAAAGTTTAAAAGTTTGATACAACTAAGTTGTATGATTCGCCAGCTTTCATCTAAATATCAATGGGAAATCGCTACTTTCTAACAACTTTATTTTATATTTATTTTTCTATGCGGTAGAAGCTTTTCTTTATTCTCTTAAATCGGATAAAAAAAATTTTCCCTCGTAGTAGAAAATTTTGCTAAACCTCCACCCCACCTTCTTCCCTGCAACTGCATATTTATAGTGGAGCAGAAAATTAATTATTTTTATCTTATAAATTAATTTTTTCCCCCAATTTATCCATAATTATTTTTTTTTTTTGGTATATTAATTTTATTTTTTTGTATTCAAAGCTAGAAAGCTTTCCTTTTAAATACACACACACACATACATTTGCAAATAATAATAAAATCAATTTTTTTTATTATCGTTCCACAACAATCCCTTTAAATCGAATTATATTTTATCGATGGCTTTTCATTGTCATCATATTGAGTAAATTATTTCCCTACTTGAAAATTCTCTACATGCCCACCTCATTCGCCTTGATTTAAACGAAGCATTTAGGGGATGCCCCTAAATGTCTGCATAAGAGATAATGTTTTACAGTTTGTTCTTAATCAGCAATCCGGCAACTTCTCTGAATTCCTATCCTTGATTAATTAATGACCACTCACTAAGCAGAGACTAACAAAACAATTTCCCATTACAGACCGGCATATACCAGTACTGCTTATACGAATGTAACAAAATAACAAAAAATATACAGACAATGTTTGGCAGCGACAAACAATGTTTGGCCGAGCATTATTGCAGTTTTATCAGTTGTGCGCTAAAAGGCCAACCGGGCAATTTTCATTAATGAATTGTGTGACCTTGTAATATGATAATATGAAAAATTATTTCGTATCATTCGTGAAGGAATGCCTTGTTAGAACTCTGAACAAAGAAATTTGAAAAAAATTTTTTATAAATTCATTAATTTTCGATTTTTGCATTTACGCATTTACGCACTTGCTTTATGTCCACAGAGTGTTGAGGCTTGATATTCATGCACAACATCGATGGAGGATGATGTTGCTGTCTGCTATCATCTGTATCAGCAACGTCGCCTGATGGAATATATCCGTCGTATATAGAATCGCCGTTTGCGCGGAATGTAACTACTAACACAACAAGTGCGGTAAGTCCGTTCAACATTTTTTGTTTCAGTTTTATAATTTTTTCTTATCAAATTTTGCACTGTAATTCAAAAGAGTTTGCAGTACTTTTTTTTATTTTATTTTATTTTATTTTATATTACTATGTATTATTTCACGTTTTCCTTTTTTAGCTCTTGCAATCGTGTGATCAGTTTGAACAGCAACGAGACAATAATTGTTTGAACCCGGTGGAAAAAAATAGAAATGAATTGACTCAAAGTTTTGAAAATATTTATCTACATATGAGATCTTTTTCATCCGAAAGATGAATTTTGTTTGTTCACTTTCAATTGTTTGTAGTGTTTAAATAAGGGAAAATAAATTACATACCCAGTAAACATTTCTTGCTGAGATGTCTGAACTCAGTAGCAATTTGAGAGCACAATACCGTAACCATGTAGCAAAATATGTAAATATTTTTCACCAGTTATCTTATTTAGTTTCCAACCCCCGAAAACTCCTTTCTCGATATTTAGATAAATTCTTGAAATTTTGTAGATTTTAAAAAACATGAATAAATGCAAGGTTGCTTTTTGAAATATATCTTGTCACGATACTTCATTAACACTTTGTGAAGGTGATAAAAACTCGGAAATTGTTAATGAAAACTATAAAAATACCGGCTTTAAAATTAAAATGCAAATTCAAACTGAACAATTAGAAACGAAATATTAATAACAATAAAACTTTTACATATAACATACATACATATGTTATCTGGCTTTAAATATCTATTTCAATGATTTTATTAAAGCATAATTCCTAGTTTAGCGGAGCTTTGCAAATTCTAGGAATATTTCCTTAGAATAAGAATGCCAATTTCTTGTAATCCCTTCAGAAAGTTTTCATTAGCTTTTGCAAAACTTCCAAAAACAAATTCGCATCCAATTTTGCAAGAGAGGCTCGCTGGGTACCCAACACTCATCACCATGCAACCAACACAACAATAAAATGCGACAATTACAAGAGAGAACAATTGAACTTAAACGAAATTTTTGTTCTTATAGAACGCTTGTTATACTCAAGTTGTGGGGGTTAATACCCATTACACACATTTACCGTTATTACTGGCTCAAAGCTAAGCACAGACACAAACGAGCACACAACGTGAGCTTATTCTCATTTCATTGAGTGCAAATTTATTAATACTATTTTTGTTTATGAGTTCAATTAAATACTGGCCGTATGCTTTCAATTCTGTCTTCTTTCCAAACAATTTGTAAAAATTAACACTTTTGTGGTTTTATTCTCCGATCACGAACATAAAGAATTCACGAAATATTTTGAGCTTTTTTTGAAGTCATCAAATAATTATTTAATTCATTTGATTTGGTTTTTAATTATAGTTATACCCACTTACATATACATACATACATACATACATACATATGTACTTTATATGCTTAAAGCTACCAATAGATATATCGTTGCCAGGGAAAACCGAACTTTTGCTGAACTACAAGTACCCCTTCACACACATCAGGTTTACTTGATCAGTTTCTATTCAATTTTCTTTCGATCCTGCATTTGCTTTCATACGCGAATATTTTGTTTCATCCACTTTCGATTTCTCTGCCTTCAACTTTCTATAGTTAAATGCCCAATTAACATTCTGCAGCCAACTTCAAGTATAAACTATTCTTAAACGATGATACGGTAAGGCTTGCACCTCTCTCTATTCTCTTTACACCTGACTTGACGAATCAAACTTGATGTGTGTGAAAGGGTACCAACTAATTATTATTAAATTATTATTAATTAAATTATAAATAAAATATAATTTTTCTAAAATTATTACACGCTAAATAAAAAAATTTCTATTGGCCATTATGTATCTATTTGTATGTATTTGACTGCAGTTCGAAATAAATTATTCTGTTACTTTCCTCTTAGTAGAAGATAATATTTTCGGTGTAGGCTAAATTTGTTGTCTTCTATACGAATGCTTATTTTATTCCACACATGCCATGGCCATCAATTAATTAATTGAAATTAGAAAAACGAAAATAAATGAGGGCTTAATGCCTTCTTCAGACTTCTCTTATGCTTATTGAGTGACTCATTCGCGACATTTAAAAAAGAGAGCGAGTAATACAAAGTTAAATTTTATTTAAAAGTACAAATTTGGTATTGGGGTGCCAAAAGTATTTGTGCACCCTGGTTCAAAGGTATTTGGTTGGACCGTATTTTATTTAAATAAATTACTGACTGTCCTCCAGAGGAAACAAAATTGTTTTCAAACCAATCATGAAAAACCATAGGCCAATAAAATATTCGGTAGAATAACTTTGGAAACTTCCTCTTACCCTGAGATGGCAAGTATTTGCATGTATGGTCCATCTTGGGCATGCACTGGGTTAAATCTAGTCAAGAAAGATCTCTGTAGTGCAATTAAGTTTCCTTAAATATGCCGTCAAATTTTTCAGTTCTTACTCAGTCATGTTTGTATATTTCGATAAGCTTTACTTCAAAGCTATTTATTCTCCTGGTGTATTGCTTCCATTCCGTTATTATTTCGAATATGTGGTCAAGTACACAATTTTGTACAGGCCACAGCCTGAGTGCTCTCTTTAGAAAGGAAGAAAGTTTTGTCTAGCAGAAAATAATGATTAAATAATTGGTTTATATTCTTAACTATTTAAATGTTCAATATTAGCTAGCCAAGCTTTCCCCCTTTTAAAGCTTTTTAATGTTAATTAATTTAATATTGTATTAATCCCAGTCCATTCCCCATTATTTTTCCAATCCCCTTTGACTTAAAGATGGTGTCATAGTGCGAAAGAAAGTCACTGGAATTCGGCATAATTAACTCAATTTTCTACACCACGCGCGCTTTAAATTATGGCAAAAAATTTGTTATTTGTTTTAAGCTTAATTATATTTGCTGGTTATCTGAAGCTTTTGGTACAAAAATGTATTATAAATAATTATCAATTTAAGTATTTTTCGAGAATTGGTATTAAAAAAATCGAGTTAAGTTTCAATGGTAAATATAAAATTGGTCTAAAGTTTGCCTTGTTGCGTCATAACTTTGATTTTCTCGTAAATCCAGTCAATATATTTTTCGACGCGTACATAGACTCCGGGATGATTGGCATAACCACAATGTTGCCCCCATGAAATTATGCCGTACAAAGTTTCACCATCTACGAAATAAAATAAGAAAAAAATGGCAATAGTCTCAGCTATATGATGGATATAGTTTTCTCACCCTTATCAGAACAAACTAGAGGGCCACCCGAATCACCATCGCAGGCATCGGCACTTTCATCTAGAAAACCTGCACAAAACATGCCTTCTGTCATGGCATTGGCGTAGATATTTTTTTGGCTACACACATCATCGGCCAAAATCGGTATTTGGGCTGAGCGCAAAATATTGGACGGAGCTAAAACAATACAAATCGTTCAATTAAAATTATCCTTTCTGATTACCAAGTTAATTTGCTTACTTGAAGTGCCAGATTTGATGGAACCCCAGCCAGATATCGTGCAAACGCGATCTGTTTCTAAAGTAGTTCCCTTTTCGGGTAAACAAATGGGTTGTATATAATCGTTGAAATGTACTGGGTTCTTGAGCAGTATTAAGGCGATGTCATTGTTCATGTGCTTTTGATCACGGAATTTTTCATGGATGTACCAGTTTTCAATATTGGAATCGACTTCGGAGGATTCGGCTATATTGGCATAATGGTCTCCCATACGCACGAAATATGACCCCTTAGGATATCCTGCCAAACAATGTGCTGCTGTTAGAATTAATTTTCTAGAAATAATGACAGCACCACACCAATGACTTGATATGCCACCACGTCCCCTTATACGTATGGTAGCCTGCCAGGGATGACGTCCGCGTTTGGCTATCGTACCATTTACAACTCGTTCCTCGGGATGTTCATATTCATCGAGCAAGTTTGTGTTAAAGTGGCCACACTTCCTTTCACTATGAATGGCTTTACTTGAACGTTGCCACAATCCTTGATACAAGCCCAAATCATCTAGTTCGTACTGCAAAAGGGATTCTATATTTTGACGTTGTGTTGAAGTATCATCGGGTTGCGCCTTGTTTACTTTATTTGGATTTGGTTTGGGTCCTGCTGTACACTTTATTTCCACATCCTCCGTGTGATTACAATTGTTCTCTCCCCATGCCCAGTGATTACATTCATCGATCTTTGCTTCATTGCCCAAACAAGATATCTGGTCCAACCAAATAGGTCCACTACCAGCACCATACATATTTTTAACTAATACCTTTAAAAACTACTAGTTTTAGATAAATAAACTCCATTAAGTCATAATTTGCTTACTGGCTTGCCATATAAACCAAGAGAATTACAAAAAACTTGAGCCTCTTTTAAGCCGAAGTCATCATCGCAAACAGTACCCCATTCTCCACGATAGAATACCTCCAAACGACCCTCGTTTGCGTTACGCCCTCCTTCTAGCCGATATTTAATGGGCGCCTAAAATCAAAAATATTTCTTAATACAAACTTGAGGCCCACGTAAAGTCCGTTATCTTAAATTAAAGCTTTGAAATCTTGCAACTTCTTTGCAAGCTTTTGAAATTAATTAGACGTGCGATAATAACAAAATAGAAAACAGCTGTTCGAAGCAAAGTTTATAGGGGTCAAATATTTCTGAAAAGTTATACCTTTGACCCATTTATTTTAATTTTTTTTTTTAAGTTCTCTGCCATAATTGCTGCATTAAAGCAAAAAAAATTTAAATAATTTTATAAATAAAGCTTTCACTTACATTACAAACTTGTTCACTTTCATCAGAACCATCAGCACAATCTGGTGTTACATCACAAAGGAATGCCGTTGGTATGCACTCCTTAGAGGTGTTACACAGCCAATAATTATCTGGACACTTAAGTTTTGTTACTTTGCACACAACGCCCACTACTTCATCTGGACCACAGTTGTTTATGCCCCAGCCTTTGAAATCGCATTCTCTTAGTGACGTCTCATTTCCCTTACATTCCACTTCGTCCATGGAGAAGTGTACGTTCAGGTCACTGGGGGCATAATACGAATTACCACGTACTTCCATGGCACCCATCTTGAAACCCAATTCGCGGCAAACAACGTCAGCGTCACGTAAACCGAACTTGTCATCGCAAACGTAACCCCATTTACCGAGAACTTAACCAATGAAGTAAACATTAGTTACACTAAAAGAATAAATGCCATCACTTACTTTTAACTTCTACTCGGCCCATATTCGAACTGTGGCCACCAGTTAGACGCAGCTCATAACCCAAATGCTGACATTCCTTCTCATCTTTGCGATTGCCACAATCATTGGCACCATCACACACCTCAAATGAGAAATAAATTTCCAATTATTAAAAGACCTGAAAGCATTCAAACGGACCTACAAGTAATTACTAATTTTTAATAGCCGAAATGCTCAATATTATTCTAATAACCACTATTGTAGCTGCTTCTGTTATTCGACCAGAACTGCCATTTTTATAGCGAATAAAGATCGGCCGGCACTTCTGCCCATTAAATAATAATTTCTCTTTTAATTTTGTACAAGGAGTATGTTATTTGTCTTTAACCACCGTAAGGTTAATGTTATTTGCCTTTAAAGGTATAAACGGGAGTGGGATCACTTACCTGGTGTTGCTCAACACATTTTCCATTGCCACAATCGAAGGGGCAATTGCCACCAATTCTCAAATCAAAATCATAACTTCTTAATGTTGTAGCATCTGCGTGGGAGTTATGGGGAGTTGCGGAATCATCAAAAGGATTAGGTAGATCGGGATGTTTTTTGTGAAATTCAGGGTTGTGTTGTAATTTAGAATGATGCGGATCGTTCTGATGGTTTTTATGCCAATTGCTATTATGATTGTGGGAGTGCATGGATGATTTAATATTTTGGCGTACCGGTTGCAAAGGAGTCTGATACAAATTGTTAGATTCGGAAGTTTCATGATTAGGTGTTTGATTGGTAATAACCCCTAAGAGATTGTGCTGTTCACCTGCAAGTATAAGTTCGACATCTGTTTGGTGATGAGGAGTTGTACTAGAAGTTAAAGTGATCTGATTCAGTAATGGCTTATGAGTGCTCGTAGTGATGGTGACAGTCTTGTCTTTGTCCGAATCGGAAACTAAATTCATTATGTGAGATTGTGCCTTTTCGGCTATATCATCGTCATTGGTCTTAGGGTCAATATACGGTTTTAGTAAAAGTTTCAAAGCTGCCATCATGGTAGCTTCTTGGTCATTTACAGCAGGGTTATCTTCCTCCCGTTTCGTATTGGAATAACGAGGAGGATAAAGTTCATGACGTGTATTTTCATAATTTACATTATTTCTAAAGGTAGAGGTAATGACCGACTGTTGTGGCACTTTCCTACCCAGCCATGAAGTATTACTCGAATGTGCTACTTCTGAATAAGATGAACTGTAATGAGGTTGATGGGGAAATGTTTGTATAGTTGCATTTGAAAGGTGAGGATAAGTTATGACACGGTACGAAGATGTTGTGGTTTTTGGAGGTGGTGGAACTTGTGTGGTTGATTCGTAGGAGTCTAAAAAATTACTTGTCGATGTAGTGGTTAATGAGTCATCTAAAGGGCGCTGCAGACCACCATATAAATTATTAGCATCGTATATATCATGTCTGGAAGAACCTGATGGCACTTGATCAAAATAACTTAAGTTGTACGATACTTGACCAGGTAATTCATCAACATTAATAGAGGTTTCTTTAAATTCGGTTTCAAAAATAGGCCTTTGCCCGTTATCTGCATTCCCACCAGATGGCATGAAATGAGTGGAAGGGATGTGCACTTGTGCTTGGCCAGATACAGAGGGTTGTGTACTTTGATAAGGAGGCATAAGTTGCGAAGTAATAGGTATTTGTGTATAAGTATTCGTATCAACCGTATTTGGACTACGATGTGCGGGAATCAAAGGTTGCATGGACTTATCAGCAGGTCTTATAGGAATCCAATTCAGGTTTCTTGTGTAGTTTTGGCGATCTGAAGTAGAGAAATGTTGTGTATTATCTTTGGTGTTGTGTATATTTGAAAAAATTTCTTTGGAATCTTCATCTGAATCAACTGGTTGGGCATAAACAATAGTGGATTTAGTTGTGGTAGAGGGTATTGGTTCTAATGGTGCTAATGGTGTTAATGGTGTGTTATACATGGGAAGATTATAGTTACGATTTGGTTCGTAGGATCCTTCTTCATAGATAACAGTATGCGTAGGGCTGTTTTGATCTACATGAACTGCGGTGCCAGACCAAACACGTGTCGGGTCAGGCTTATTAACAGGATTATGATTGTAAGAATTTGCATTTTGGGACCAAGTTTTAATTTGGTCGGTGGTGGAGCCTTGAGGGCGGGGTATATTCATGTTTGTCCAACGATTTTCGGTAACTTGCGAAGTGGATTGAGTTTGGATTGTACCCCCTTGGGACCACTGTGATCTAACGGCGTTGGCACCATGTGGCTTTGAAGGTTGGCCATTAAAATCTGTTTGAGAAAAAATATATATATGTTATGAATATTGGGTAATACAAGTTCTTACGTTGACTAGACGAATAATCGTAATCACTACTATAAATTCCATTATTACAGCGATCGCTATTCGAAACATTGGCTTCATTATCGCAAGTTCTACGTGACAAACTAAAAACTGTTCCTGGAGCACAATCCATTATAGTAGTTTGGCTATCGGTGCAAATTAAATATTTACGCCAGTCATATGGATGCTGATAGAGTCCTTCCACTCCGAATGGGCAACGAATTTGAGCTTTATTAAAAATATAAATTTGCTTATTTGCATAATAAAACTTCAATACAGGATTTGCCATCTTACTTTGGGAATTTCTCTGAGTACAGTTAACTTTTTCCTTAAAATCACACACTTCCATTTCCTTATTCCAAGCACTGCCAGAGGCACATTCCCGTACATAAGTCTTGCCATTCGTACACTCTAAAAACTTAGTGCAATCGGAGAGATGTGGATAACGGCCATTGGCCCCAGGCGGACAAATAACATTATCGGTTCTAACACTATCCGAATTCTGTCCTACAGGAGGTCTTAACACTACGGCAGGTACTTCTATTGTATCGACAGGCGGAGGGCTTAGGGATTGCTGAGGTGTAATCACGGGTTTGTAAGAACCTGCTTGGTAAACTTCAATGAAAATAAATACGCATTACCTCTACTTATCCATGCAAGTATTAAAGGCTTTATGCTATTGACTTACTTTCGTCTTATTTTTATAAATTTTTGAAATACTTTCCATGTAAAATTCATCACATAATGCGTTACATCTTATAAAATATAGCCTAACCTTACCTGCATTTTGGGTTGATGCAACTGCTTCATCATAAGTATTTTGCGTTACACTGAAGCCTCTATTGTAAGAACTGCGATCTTTATTATCAACCTCATTTTCATTATGACAATAACTCTTCGATAAACTAAATACTTGATCATGAGCACAGTTTTCCACGGATATACGACCATTAGCACAACGTATGTATTTGTGGCTATCATAGGGATGCGGATAAATTCCAAATGTTCCTGGATTGCAGCTTATGCCCAGATCATGATCTAAAGATTATTATAGTAAAATAGAAGTTGTACAAAATGTCATCTTTCGTATGTATACTCCAAATCATTTGTCAATCTTTCGCAATTTCATACTTACTAGAATGTCCTTGCGGCTCGCTTGAGAATTCATTCTTAGTTGTTGTCATATATTCCACACGATCGTACGCCACTACTTTATCTCTGGGAATACACTCTTTGCGAGAAATACTAAAAACAGCTCCATTCAAACAGCTGGCCACCACGGTCGTGTCTTGAGTACAATCAATATATTTCGTGCAGTCGAAGGGATGCAAAAAGTAGCCGTTCAAGCCGGGCGGGCACATTAAATAAGTTAAACCATCAACTTTACATTTAAGAAAACAAAACTATTAAAATGGCTCTCTTTATATTTAATATTCTTACTAGAACCGTGTGTTATTTCCATATCACTTATTCTCCATTCGTGGCCATATGTCATCTTTGCTTGAGGAACATAATCATCGGTGTTCATTTCCTCTTTTAAAGTGCAAATTTTACGAGACAAACTAAAAACCTGGCCTGACGCGCAGGATTCACTCATCAAACGTCCTCGAGAACATTTTAAATATTTCGTAGAATCAAACGGATGAGGATAAGAGCCCGTCAAGCTTAGTGGACAATAAACCATACTGTACGTATTAAAGTGGTTGTCTGTGGCACGATAACTGCTCGTTGATTGAAGTTCACTTAATAATCGGACGCGTTCATGTTTCGTAACTTGAGCATGGGGTAAACAAGTTTTTCGGGTTACACTAAAGACGTGCTCATTGTCACAGGAAACTACTTTCATTTGACTTCTTACGCATTTAACGTATAGTTCGGCATTGAAGGGATATAAATGTACACCATCGGTACCCGGCGGACAAGTGATAAGGGTTTGAGCTGCAGAACAAGAACCGCAATTATTCCCTGCCTTTAAGATTTCCACTAGCCAAAATACTTACAATATTCATAACTAACTTGTGATACAATGAACATGACATGATCACTTTTATCTATTTCATCCAAACTCTCGCAGTAACCTTTAGATATACTAAATGCGGTACCCGGTACACAATTCTGTATGGCTGTGTTGCCACTTCTACAATTGATAAATTTCGTATAGTCGAACGGATATGGAAAGAGGCCCGTTAAGCCGCCCAGGCACAAAATATCACTAGTATGAGGCAAATCCTCATGTTGTGTATTTGTTATGTGGGTTGACGGTAATGATGACGATGATGATGCCGCTTGTGTATCTAAATTTTGAATAAAGGGAGGGAGGGAGATTATTTTCATTAAGTCATCTCAATGATATAACACAAGTGGTAGCCATTCAGCACAATGACATGCATGGATATGATATAAACTTTAGCCAAAAATTAGTTTTTGCATTACAATAGGGAAATAGAAATAAGTTTTATGCTTAAAGTAATGAAGGACTTACACAATGATATACAAACATTCCGAAAGCTAAATAAACGTTCTTGGAACGGTTACCAAAACTTTTTAAATCTTATCTTACTTATTTAAGAAAAATGGCTACTTAATTCGATGTGCCGGTAAGATGATCTCGTTTATGAAAATAATTCTTAAGCAGCAATCTTAAGAGGGCTTAGTCTAAGCGTGCGGCCACATAAAACTGAATTTATATATATGTATATATATGTATGTATGTAGATGTTGTAATTTAAGTATACGTTTGCATTAAAAATGTCTGTTATCGAAATCGGTATTTTTCGATCTGTTGTGAGTTTATTTCTCTTTCAAATTGGAGTAGTTCCCAAGTCGCTTTTTATACAAATGAATGGAAAATTAAATGAGAATTACTATGACTGCAAATAATAACATGGCATACATACATACATATTTATATAAATGAAAGAAAATATGAATAGAATTATAAAATGGATAGCAGGCAAAGCCTTCCGAAGCATGAAATTTCAAATTAAAATGCCAATTATAAAAGGCCACAAACTCACAAATTGTCTGAGTTAGAGCGATTGCGGAGTCAATTTGAGAACAACTTGAACAGCACTTTACTTTGTAGGGATAATCACAAAGCAGACGTGCACTATCGAAGGCAGTGCCGGGTACACAATCCTGAATATAAGTTTCACCATTTGAACACTGCAGAAATTTAGTGCAGTCATAGGGATGAGGATGCAAGCCAGAAGCATCCAAAGGGCACGTTATCATATGTTCAGCTATATACGTGCATATATATTTTTGTCATATATAATTTTTTACATTTTGTTTAATTCCAACTTACTTTGTCTCGATGCTGAAGCGTGCGCTCTTCCCTCCCTACTGCTACAGTCAACTTTATTTTTAAAATCACACACTTTCATGGATGAACTATAGGCGGTACCTGGGCCACATTGTTGTATGTGCATATTGCCATTGTCGCAATTAATAAAACGAGTGCAATCTGATGGGTGGGGTTGCAAGCCTACAGCTCCGGCAGGACACAAGACTTCGACACTAGAATCTTTAATATCCATATAACGGCCAGCTCTGTAATTTGGTCTTTTCAAGTTCCCTTGACCAACTGCTTGTAATTTACTTCCCGATTGGGCTCCCAATATCGACAAAGCCGCTTCACATTTTACCTTATCGGGACGATCGCATTCCAATGATTCTGGATTGAAAACAGTGCCCACCGAGCATGTCTGAATGTGACCTCTGCCTTGCCAACAATTTAAGAAACGTCGACAATCGTAAGCGTATGGTAATTGGCCTGTAAAACCCGAAGGGCATCCAGTGTAGTATTCACTGATGGAATTTTCCAAATTCTGCCAATCTCCTGGTGTTTTTTGCGTTTGTGTGCTCCCTTTAAGGTTGTAAATTTGTTGCTGGTACTGATTTTTTGTGGATGTTACGTATTCAGACTGCCTCGTAGTTGATGGCATTTGTTGATAGTAATCATCTTCAAGTTGTTGTTGTTGACGCGAATTATCGTTGGAAACATGATGATCTGTTATTGAAGTCTGATAATCTCTGTCATTATCGCCATTGTTTTGATTATAATGCCCATGTGTTGGTGTAGACGACTGGTGATGATGATAATTGTTCGTTAACGGCTGCTCCTCATAACCAGAGCTCTTCACTCCTGTATTATAAGTCTGAAAATTAACCAATTTTAAAATGTTATTCCACTCCCAACTGGAAAATTGTTTCCAAAAAAAAAACATGGGCCGTTTTAAAGCTACTCGAGAAAAGCAAAACATTTTTAACTATTTTTTTTTTTTTCTTAGTACAAATACAACTATTAGATCCTGCACCGGAAGAGTGTAATAAAAAATTTTGTTGTATGTATAATGCCTGAAAACCACTGTGCAGAGTATGTTGCGTTAATTAGAAAGGCATTTTGTGGCATCAATTGTTGTATGCATTTTTACTCTTTCTGCCAATTTCAAACGCATCACACAATCAATTAGGGCCCACCGTCGCAATTAAATGCGCTATTTATTCTCATAAACAACAAGTCATTAAAAGAATTAATTTAAGGCCTCCATTCAAAAGAAGAAGACTTATTTACATACAAATACAGCTATATGTACATACACACATGAACACATGAACACATGAACATATACACTGTTGTAATCGCGGGAATGTGTAGATTATCACGGCGCATAATAAATACAATACTTTGATTTGAACATTGACGGGACTCTAGAAAATGTTCGCAAAAATAATTCGGTTTTGTAAAGCAAATTAAAAAATAAATTATACTCGTGTGAATATGAATTAAAATGTGACAAATGTTATCACCTACTCTGGCTGCTGATCTTTATTATCATTATTTATACGAAATTCATATAGAACAGACGCACTTAAATTCTTAGGAATTTTGTTGGGTAAAACACACGCATTAAATTACTCATAATTTTCCATTTTAATTTTCTTCGTAATTACAAAATGAAATATATATAATTTTATATAGTGCAGGCTTGATATAATTTCCCCATTTGCAAGCTAATAATTCACTTTGACTTTTAACAATTTAAGCTACAATTTATGGCAATTCACTGCAGCCATAATGTTTTGCTTTTTATTATTTTTATACTGACCGCCTCCACATGATTCGAGTAAAATGTAAAGAAGAACAATATTATTATTTTCCACATTTTGATTTCAGTTGTAAACGTTTGTAAAAATTTTCTTTCCCCACGAAAAGTCGTCCTTTCATCCGTTATTTCCGCAACGATCCGTGTATCTCGAAATGCAAATTAGTTTTAAATTCTAAACGGCCAGTCCACCAATTGAAAGTCTTGAATTTCTGTTTCGCTCTGCTATATTAACTGCAGTCATGTTCCTATTTTTACTATGAGAGCAATTTCTTACTTGAATTATTCTCTATGATCTGTATTATCAATACACATCTTGGGGATTGCTTGAAACAGATGTCTAGTTTGACGGGAATAGCATAACGATTTAGTTTTGGCGAAAAAATGCTAAAGGCCATGTTTCACTATCCTACCCAGATCCCAGTTGTTAAATATGCCATCTCTGCTGGAAAAATAGAATAGTGTGGCATGAAAATGTCAGATTTTTATGAGAAGCCAACACTTAAACATAATGAAAAAAAATTTCTTTAATAATTTCCTGGTCTTGCTTATCTTTATATTTGCTACTCCTTGGCTGACAATTATGAAATGATTCTCGGTTTATTTTTAATTAGTTAGTAAAAAATTTATACGTTCAAATAATCTCTGTCATCAAATCAAAAGTTTTATCGCAAACAAACTTCGGCTATAAAACAAGCAATAATATGTGTTTGTTAGTTGAGCCAATTTTTTTTTATCGTACTTAAGGCCATGATTCACTACCCTACACAATGGTATGATCACCCAAATATGAAAAAAATGCATTTGTGTGACAAATTCTTTTGACAAGCCGTATGATTAGCAAAAGTTTATATAAGTTTTCATATGAAAACAATTTTCATGCGATCAGAGTTGCATTTGCTTTTATCAGCAATGAAAATATTTGCTTGCATCATATTTATATGATAGTGTAGCACCTACACCGCCATCCTTTTGCATTTAAGGCATTTTGCCTTAAAATGCCACTTTTCATGCAATCAGAGTTGCATTTACTACAATCAGCAAAGAAAATATGTGTTTGCATCATTTTGCTAAAATTTTTTATAGTAAAATGGAATCACATCATATTTTCCTGTGAATGAATTATGCGATTGTGTATGATAGTTATTATTCCACTTAGCAATTTTCGCTGATGCAGCACAAAGAAGCAGCGAAACACGAGAAATGAATTTATATATTTAAATTTTTAATAAAAAAAATGGAGTACCTTGAGCGGGAGAGTATTAAAATACTTTTAAAATATTAAAAAATCATTTTTAGATGAATACTGGTTTGATGACTTATTCAATATTTGGTTTAAAAGCGGTTATGATAAGAATCGCCAAATGTATCGCCAGTTTCACAACATTTTATGAAAATTTTGCACAAAGTGCTCGTTTCACTATCCTACACAATGAAAATTTTCATAAAAATCACACAGCTTTATGTCACACTATTTCAGTTTTTTAGGCACACATGCCAAATTTGTCAAATCGCACGGCTGTGTAAGATAGTGAAACGGAGCCTTAAAATGAGAATTCTCATGCGTTCAGAGTTGCATTTACTTCAATCAGAAAAGAAAAAATTGTTTGCCTAATTTTTGCTACAACGTCATTTTAATATGATTTTATCATATTTTCGGGTGAATGAATCGTACGTCTAGTATAGTGACACACAGCCTTAGCGAAGATATTACTTCGTATTAGCATCTCAACTCGCACGAATGTTTTGAAAACAGCTAAAAATTCTTCTCGCGCATTCTCGCTCAGGTTGTTCTAGGCAAATTTTTAAGAAAAAAAAATACTTTTTTCAATTAAAATTACTAAAATATTGATTACCGCATTAAATTTTTCTTAAATTAAAAAATAAATTTAGCCAATTTTGAAATTACCAATTTATAGGAATTATCCTGAAGAAGCTACACGAATAGACTTGCGAAGTATTGAGTTGCTTTCGTGTTGGTGATTTTTAAACAAATTGGCTTAAAGGTTACTGAACAATAATGTGCCTCCGTTGGCGAATAAATAATGTTCAGCGTATTAAACCAGAGGTCGCAGGTTGGATTTCTGCCTAGACCCTGGGTGTTTTCCTGCGGGCAAGCTAAAAGTTTTGCAAGTTAAACTAATTAACAAACAAAAAATTTATTTGTGATTTTTTTTATATAAAAATGTTTCTATTTTATAAAAAAAACCAACTCAAATCCAAATAATTGAAAATATATATATATATAAATAAAACAAAAAAGATTAAAAGAAAATAAACAAATAAAAATTTTGTTTATTTTTTTTTTTTTTATAAAATCAACTTGACTCTTCAAATGTTTCGGAATTTTCCTTCTAACAGCCGTTAAACAGATTACAAGTTTAAAACTATACTTACGGAAAGAAAATTTATATTTCTTATCACTATTACTTTACCACATAAACACCAATGCACTCATAAATATATAAATTTATATACACATATTTTTATTTATTTCTTTTTTCATGCTTCATTTATTTATTTTCGGTGGCGCAAGTAAATACGAGTACGACGCAAACCAGCTTTACCAACTAATTCTTGATAAGCATGAGGCATACTAATTAAACATTTAATTTTTTCTCCAATTTCTTGGTTCGGTTTCTTTGTGATTTTTAATTATATTTAAACCTGTACTCATACACACACACACACACCCTCACACAACCCCAATGTGTGCTTACCTTTTGAAAAAGTTCTTGACATTAAGTTTTATCATTTGTCGAATAAATAATTACTCAGAATCTCAACTTGGATTAAACTATTCCAAAAGCAATAGAATTTTTTTTTCTTGCACCGTAAAGAAAGTCGGAATTCATTTTCCCCTCATTACGTAACTCATTTATTTCATGCGTTGTACGCTGTGATAATTATGTATTTTCTTTTTTAATTTATTTCTATTGAATATCAATTTTATTAATCATTTTTTTTTTTTTTTAATCGAAGGCGGATTTCCAAACATCAAAATATTTCTCTATTTCTTTCGCATAGTAATTTCAGTCCAATAGATAATTTAATTTACAAATTAAATTGAAATAAGTTTAACAAGCTGAAGTTAATATAAATAAAAATAATCCTTTAATTAAAAGTAGCAAACAAATTTGATTTTTCTTATTTCCTTCCCATGAAGAGTTAAAAATGGCCCGTTTCCGGTTTCTCATATATGGATATACATATATGTATGTATGTATATTTTTAATAATCTTTTCCGGTCAGCTGCTTATTCTCCTCCATATGCGTCCTAACCATTATTTGATCAATAATGCAGTTACCTGCTTCCAAACTAAACACCTCACTTCTTGAACACTGCCTCACATGTAGCTTTCCGTTGTGGCAGTTCACATATTTACGTTCCGTGCGGGGATGGGAATAATTTCTAGATCCTGTTGCTGCACAAACTACACCTAAAGAATATGAAAATGAATCTGAAAATATAAAAGTAATTCAAAAATAACTATGCGGAGTTATTTTCCTCTTAAATTACTAAGATAAAATTGAATTTGCATGTGGGCCGAACTAAAATTTTCTGGAAAGAAAATATTTTTATTCCGATTTTACAAAAAATTCCCCTGATAAGAATTTATTAAACTTTATAACAGTTTTTTTTTTTTTTTTTTTTTTTTTTTTTTTTTTTTTTTTTTAACAAACTCTACCCGCAAAGCTTTTGGCTTGTCCGCAGGAAAACACCCAGGGTCAAGGCAGGAATCGAACCCGCGAACTCAGGTTCAGTAGGCGTAGCATTATTCACTCGCCTACGAAGGCACCCAAGTTGGAATATTTAACAAAGGAAATCTAAAAAGATTTCACCAGTTGGCATTACGAGTATAAGTTAGTAAATCTTACATAGTCGTCAGCTTAAAGCTGTTTCTGCATGGATCAGAACGCAGTACTATAAAAAATACGACCCATTATTCAAGTAGCGCCCATCAAATATCAGCACCGCGTAGAAAACAATGCGTAAATAAAAAAAAATTGTTCCCTTGACAAATATAATATACTCGCAATATGTTTTACAATATATACATATATATATAGTGAGAGAGAGATATAAAGAGATAACAGAAAGTTATAGAGGTATTTACCTTCCGGTTCCGGGTTTACATCTCTCTTTATACACTTGATATGATTGTAAACCTCTGCATTGCTTTCGATTTCACATTTTTCTGTGCGAAAATTGTAAATTTCGCTATTTGAACAGCTGCCTACTTTAGTGCCAGCCAGAGAGCACTTAATATATTGTGAGCAATTGAAAGGATGAATAAACGTGCCATCCAACTCATTAGGACATTCCAGAAAAGTTAAACTATCATCTAGGAAAGAGAAAAACTTTATTTATACTTAAAGCTATATTTACTTAGAACTGAACTCACTTGATCGTGTTTGTATTATTGAATTGCCACTGTAATGATAACGATCTTGAATAGACGGCAGCAGTTTTAATAAATGTGAATTATTTTTAATACAAAATTTACTTATAAAATTAAATACAAATCCGTTCCTACAGGATTTATCATATAAACGACCATTAACACATTTCAAGTATTTCTGATTACTGAAAGGATGCGGAAAAAGCCCAAAATATTCTAATGGACAGTAAATTGTGTCATTGTAAGCAATGGAATTATTCTGCTCAGCCTTCTTGTTTATTGGTGTTTGAATAGAATCATGTACAACTAAATGCATGGTGGGCAAACATATTCGCGGTTCCCTAATAACTATTGCGAAAGGGCCATATTCTATTATCGTCAGCCCACCACCGTGACATTGTATATATTTTTGAATCAAAATGGCCTGAAAAGAAATTATGTTTTTGAAAATTGCTATTAAAAAATAAAAAAACATTTACAGCGCATATAATTTTGTATTTGCGCAATACAAAGAAAATCTGATAATTATACAAATAAAGATTAAAGAGTTTAACATTTATTTAAAAACAACAATTATCATGTTGTTTTCATTCGTAAAAAATCTAGCATTACGAATGAAACTAAAACCTTAAAATGTTCTACAGCGCTAACCAAGTTCATCATTAAATTTATTGTGCCATAAAATTTATTTTGGCATTTATTTTTTAAGCCGGGAAATTGTTATTTTTTTTTTTGCCGAATCTCAACTTGTGAACACTACTCGCACTTACAGGCTTCGCTGTGCTTCTTAATAAAACCAAGTAACATAAAAGCCATTTTAACAAAACCGAGAAATTTGCCATTTATTTGATTTTAAATAGCACATCAAAAGTATACTGAAACGTCTGATTTAATTTCACAAACATTTTTAATAGTTCAATTTATAAAATTTAAAATAATCTTTATAGCATTTTAATAGCAAATCTTTAATTAAAATCTTGCATACGCTCATCTCTCGTAATTTGCATACCCAGTGAATAATGAACCATATTGTTTACAATTGCTTTAGGAATTTATGCAATTGTTTTCCTCAGAATTGGAGTCGTTCCTCTTTTTAGGACAACTTCTACGTATGGATGTATTTGCTCATGCGCATGCACATAAGTAAGCATGGTATGATGTTATAATAATGTTGTTTTCTATTGGACTACATTCCGTACTTTTTTAATTTCTTTTAGGTCACCATTTTTCATACAATATTTGCAGCAATTAATTATTAATTTTATATTAATTATTTTAAATTAATTATCTTTTATTGGTTATGGGTACATGCAAAGTGGAACTACTTAGTTTTTAGAATTAAATACAAAATGTTCACTAGGTGTTTGCTAACGGAGCCCAAAAGAAAACTGAGAGGCAGACGGTATAGAAGTAACCTTGGATGAGTATGTAAGTATGTATGTACTTATTATGCAAATACATACACATGAATTTAATTGCGTGATAATAATTGGTTTTTAAGTCCGTCCAGGTACTTTTGTTGTTATTGTCCGTTACATGATTTATACACATGCATATCTACATACTTATTCTCGTTTGTAGTCATTCCTAATATTTATTTAAACATTTAATATTTTTTTGAAGAAGTTACCCATAGTGGTATGCAAATATAAAAAAAATAAAATAAACATTTACTTTTTATGTGCATATTATGAGTAGATATAAACTAACATATACGTAAATGAGACGATAAGTCTTAAAAACTAAATTTTGTAAATATTCATATGATTCGATATACCTATGTAAAGTAATATCACGCTTCTTTTTGATATTCGAAAGTCAAACTTTGTTATCAAATCTCGTGCACTTATTTTAATTTCTTATGTTCTTTGCAAAATACAAGATTTATTCTTCGTTCGTATATGTACTTTATATAATAGTTATTTATGATCTCTTAATAAACAATTCTTAAAAATATTTGAAAAGTTCTTCTAATAAGAAAATAGACAAAAAATGGTTTTGATAATAAAAAAGTAAAATCCAAAATCTTTAGTCATAACTATAAACAGTTTGAAAATTGGTAAAGAGTTACAAAGTAAGATTTTCGAAATTTTCAGCTTCATTTTTGTGCATTTCGATTTGAATGTGTAGGTTTGCTGCCTTCCGATTTTCGCACAACTTTAATCTCTTCGGTTTGTAGTTTATGTAATCCAGTTCGTTCTCTTATTTTCAACCAAATATATTCATAAGGATTTTCCAATTCATTTCGAGTCTTCGGTATGCCAAATGATCTTTTCACTTTCGGAGAAGCAAACAAAATATTTTGAACTAAGCCATACGAACTTGAAGCGACCCAATAAACAGTTAAAGCCGAGGGTACAGTACATGCAATTGGAACCATAATTAGGCTAACACCACGAAAAATGTTAGTCACTATATTTTGAAAGCGCGATGGCCGTGTTCGCATCATTGATTGCATCTAATTTTAATAGAAATGTATACAAATAAATATAGTTCGTTTTAAGGATTTATTTAGAAAAAAATTTACCTCTATAATACCCAAATTGATAAGACCTAAAGAAACTGGTAAAATATAAGAACTATCTACTTGTGTCAAATTTGGAATCCAACCAAAACCACCCAAAGTCATTTCAGCAGCAACAATTTGTGCTTGCAACGAAGTCGGATCTGGTAGCATATTTACCATATTACGTAAAGCTACTGATTGGAAGATCCACAAGGGTATTTGCCCCCATAAGACGATGAAAGATTTGGCTGGATGGCAGTTGTCTCTCACTACAAGTTTATTCCACTGTTTCCGAAACTGTCAGATGATTTTAAATTTATTATTATTCCTCCACTTCTAATATATAACAGTAAATAAGTAACTTACAGATTTTTGGTAAAACAATTTCGTCTGTTTTTCAGACCATCTGAATTTCCTCATAGCTATTGCAGCCTCCTTTTGCAATTCTTTCGCTAAGTCCGGCATTTCTAGTGAGATTTTTTCTATTCTTGCTATTATTTTATGCTGATATATCGTTAGAGGCAAAGTAACTAGTGTTCGAAATAGGAATGTGGTTACTATTATAGATGCCCACCACGGTAAACCTGTAACGTCATGTATTTCTATTAATCCCTGCTGTGTATAAGCCACCGGTGTGCTGTTAGATAAGGACTGGTAGAAACTTGAAAGGAATCCATGATCACTAGGTATTGTTGATCTTGCTATATCAGTTGAATTAAAACGAATGGATAAATTTCTATAACATCCAGAGTTTTCGGTTTGCCTGTGAAGTATATACGTTTGGGTTGCACAACCGAAATCACGCTTTGAAAATTTATGATCATATTTTCTTCTAAATATTTTAGCACAGTTTACAGTTTTCCAGGAACGATTTACAAAATTATTCATTTTTTCACGGATTTATACTATACTATAAATTCATTATATTGATTTTCATACAAAAATAATAAATTAAGTAACAATTAAAATCAATCAAATTAAAATATATTCAGGTAAAATTTATGAGGAAAATGTAAATAAAATACAGCTGTGTATAGTGTTGCCTGCTTTCATTGAACCTGCTTTTATTTTCCAAAAATTAAAATTTTTATACACCTTGTAGCTGCTTGTCAACAATGACAAGTGTTGATGATATGTTGGAAGTTAGGCGATTTTTTTCTTTTTGGCTACGTAAAAATGTCTGATTTTCAAAAAAGTAATTACAATTGAAAAAAATGTTCATGCTTATGAACTATATACTAAATAAAAAGATTACAAATAAATGTAAAATTATATTGATTTCAGAAACTAGTTAAAAATAATAATATTAAGTGCTTAAAAAATGTGTTAAGCTAACATAAATCTTAAGATGCTGAAAAGTTTTTTTTGTAGGTTTCTTCGAATCACAATTTTTTATTTTTCTGTTCAGTGATGTCACTGTATAAATGATGTCACAATATGAATGCGATGGAATATGTCATTTTCAGTTTGTATAGTTAGTTACTAAATTTTTAATACAATATTAATTTCTATTGTATTTACTGTGTTTATATACATATGTACATCTTTCAAAACTACATATATATTATGAACAATTAAACGTTTTTCTAATCGGACGATTTCTCCAATTATCATCTGGCATCTTTGTTACAACATATGGTTAAAGTATGTAGTTATTTTTTTTTACCTCGATTAAACAGAAAGAAAAATTTTGCTGTATATACAAGAAGAAAAACCTGCTGAAGGCAAGAAAGAATTTTCTTCAAAATTGGTAATTTAAAAGTAAATAATAGTGGATAATTATTTATGTATATTTTTCCAATAAGAAATTATTTAATAATAATGAACATTAAAATTAGAACACACAAAAAAAATATTTCATAGTCAAATAAAATGAAAGGTGAGGCAAAGTATTTTCGAAAAGAAAAGAAAAGAAAATTGTCGTATTCAATTTTATTTTAATTTTACCTTTAGAATTGAGGTACCAAATTTTTAGTGTTATTTTGATGAATAATTGTGTTCTTTTAAATAAAATAAGAATATAAATCTTAAAAATTTTGGTGCGGTTTAGATGTACATACGAGTATATGGATGCATACGCATGTACATTTGTATAGATATAAGTATGTTCATCTATGTACATATGTATGCATACAAATATGTATTCATTTTCTTCACCTGTCAACAAAAAGTTCCCATACTCGTATTGTCTTATTTATTGTTGTCAATGTGATATTTGTAATATCTATTGTGTTTTTTATTCCACTAACACATCCACAAAATAAATTAAAAACAACTTTAACTGTGACGCTAAACATTTGTTGGAAAACTGTCAACTTGATATAAAAAATTAAACATAATTGCGTATTTGCATATCTACTGCTTGGTTTTTTGTGTCTTATAAAACAAAATCTTACAAAAGAAACCAGTAAATTAAGAAGTCTTTCTTAAGTTCCTTAAGAGACAATTCTTTTAAGCAGATGATACATATATTCACACGTATAATAAATAAATAATTGTCAAAGTAAACGTCAGCCAGAGAAAAACTGAAATTTTACTAGAAAGAATAATTACATACATATATTGAATTTTATATACATACGTATATGTACATATATATATGCAGTGAGTAACGGTTCGTCCATAAAATTGCGGTAGTGTGAATTTGTGCTGAACCATCAACTAATAAGGCTTTTTTTTTCCTTCCTCAGCTAAACTTTGACGCCAATCTAATATATTTTGTATCGTCATAAGTGTATTTATTGCGGATATGAATTGTGTAACGCAAAGATGGGAAGAGTTACCAACATTGGTATTGGGGCAAATTTACCAATATTTAGGACATCATGACCGCCTTACAGCCAGTCAAACGTGCAAACATTGGCGCAGTGTTATATTCCAAAAAAGGTGAGTTTTTATTTCCATTTGCCAAAACTAATAAAATTTGTTATGCATTAGCATGTGCGAAGTGCAGGAAGGACATGCTAGTTCTAAATATTCCTTGTTTACACACATACAAATGTTAGTACATATGTAAACTATTTTTAATAAGTTTTATGCAGCTCATCTTAACCGTAGAGTGTAAATGGAGTTATCTATAATGAGGATCCATTTAATAAGTTTCTTTCATGTAGTTCAGGGGAATTAAATATGATTATACACACATAGAAATAAATTCAATTAAATTTTATGTGCAATAAATAAATTACGGACTAAAGGATAAGTCCATGTTAGTTTTTTTTGAAGTAATAAAATTCATATTTATATGTTTATATATGTATGTACATACTCGTACTTGTATTTACAAATTGAATAACTTTATTTTTTTAACTGTTTTTAGTTAATCGATATATGGAACAGCAAACTGTACTGATAAATGTATTACTAATAAAAGCAGAAACGGTTTTGAATGATGATGCAAATATGTTTTCTTATTATTAAACGGCTTACTTGAACTAAAAATAACGTTAATGGCAGCACATTCAAGTTTAAAATCCTTTTCTGTAAATATTATAAAAGTGTGTACCAAATGGCACACAACATTTAATAGAAATAGTATATACATGTTTCAATTAAAACTTGTTATTTATTTTCAATATTGTGTATTTAATACATAAAAACTTAGAATATATGTAAATATATATTCGTTAAAAAAAATTCTGGCAAACGCCTTTCTCTTCGTAAAAATTAAGTTCCTTCAGCGATGCGCTTTCAGCTTTCTTTAAGGTTGTAAATCTGAAGGACCCGTATTCTTATGCAGGAAAAACTTTTAATTTTAACAACATATGCTATCTTGCCTTCGTAACAAGTTATCATTTTAATATATACATACATGTATATATGTATGCACATATTTAGATATAAATTATTTTATTTACTTTCAGATTTTTTAGTAATTTTAAATTTGAACTAAATATTGACAACGGTTGTCAGTGCAAATTTTTTCGCCATACTTTATGTAATCTGACAAACCAGCTTACTATAGTCTTTGATTTCATAAATGTTTTCCACATAGAAGAAATACGACGCATCTTATGCAAGTAAGTGTATTCACATTGTTCCAATCTTTATTGTTATACATATATTTATTTTACTTTTTAAAAAAAAATTTTTTTTGGCAGGGTTGCACGATGTGATAGTTTAGAAGGTTTACGTTTTCAAACAAATAATGTTGGGTTAACGCCACCTGGTGATATAAGTGATGAAAGTCTAGTCGATATCGAACAGTAAGTGGGGAGAAAATATATTTATTACAAGTGATGCATTTTATTAGCAAAAGCTTACTAAACGCTGGAAGCTTTTAAAGTAGTATCAATAATATTTTTTAATGATTTTCATATAAACTAACAAAAACGAAGAACGCGTAAAAATGATTAAAAATTTAAGTAAATAGAGAGTCATATATTTAAATTCTCTATTTATCAACCTTTATTTTAATAATTATATTATTTTTAGCTTCGGGAAAAGTGTTTTTTTTTTGTTTTTATCTTTCAATATTTTGCTAACTTTTGAGGAAGTTCGTCGTGAAATTATTTTGAATGAATTATAAATTAATACAAAGATAAAAATAAAAAAGAAAGAAATTTCTTGCTCAAACTAAAAATAATATAATTGAATATAGAGACTATATTCACTTTCAAATAAAAATAATATAGTTTTAGATAATATAATTAAGTTTATTAGTTTTTCTTTACATATTAAAAAAAATTGTTTTAATCATCTTTTCCAGACTATTTATTGAACCATTAAAAAAATTTTTAAATCGAAAAAGAACCGCCTGTAAAATATTGGACTTCGGTGCAATTGAAGCTTTAACTTATTATGGTTTAGATTGCCTAAAATCTTTAAGTCGTCCACATGAACTAAAGGAATTAACGTTGGCCTCAATCAAATATGATTCTAGTCACTATCCTATGTTTGCTATGGAGAATACGCTCCTGCAAAAATTTTCATCTTTACAAGTACTTTCTCTCGATTATGATACTCTTAACGAGCAATTACTGTATACTTTAAAATACTTGCCTCTTAAAAAACTTTTAATTTGTGTTCACGGATTGGATCGTCACCATCCCGGTATTTCGGAACAAGCTTGGGCGGAATTTTCAGCTAATTTTAGTAACATTGAGCTAATTGTGACGTTAATTTATGCCTTTGAAGCAGTTGAAGTATTACAAATGCGAATATTAAGGCAAAATATGCCAATAACACATTTGCGGGTATTATTCTGTGATTATGTAAGTATCGCTTTTTCTGTTTTAAATTTTATTATTGATTATTACTATTATTATTATAATATCTTTGATATACAAAAATACATCCTCAAGGAAGTATTTAATCTTTAATTATTAATTCAAACTCCACGAATTTAGTTAGAAATGAAAACATAAGATTTAAATTTAAGTTCTACTGACAAGTTATTTATTATTTTATTTACGATTTCTATATCTGAATATAATTATTCAGTAACAATCATCTAACTGGTTTAGACTCTCGCGTCGTGGTAGTGACTAATTAATCCTTCAATATTAGTTTCTATGATTTTTGGCGGCTTATCATCTTTATTCCATTCAAACATGCATACATTTTTATTATTTGCAATATCACTAGTCTTGCATATCCCCTTTGACGGATGACTACCACGCTGCATGATAATAAGATTACAGCTCTCCTATTATCTATTCGTTTTACCTATTATATTGTTTATTCTTATGGCATATTCTATATTTATTATATATTTTATATATATTTTTTTTTCTTTTTTTACTTTCAGATGAATGTTGATGCATTAGAATGGATTTCTTTGAATAACAGCCACACTTTGAGAAGTATACAGTGGATTGATTCCGTAAGTCACGTGATAGAGAAAATGCTCAAGTTGTCTATAATTTAAATAAATATTCTGAAAAAAGACGAAAAAATTAAAAAAATATATATATATTTTCAAAATGTTTTTACGCACCATTTTTTTATAATTAGGCTTGCAAGCATTCCGATAAAAATATCATGGATTTATTTTTACGCTCTGGACAAGACCCATTTATAATGATGTCATGGCGTTGCAAGAACTTAGAAGAAATTGTCATTCATGGTTATGTATTGGATTCCCATAACGTTCTTGGTATTTCACGGTTACGTGGACGCAATTTAAAACATTTGGAGGTATCAATGATTGATAATGCACCCACTGAAGCAAATATAGGTTCTTTTATTGATGTAAGTAGAATTGAAATTAGTATTTATTTAAAAAATATAATTAAGAGTATAGCTAAAAAAAATAAGTGTGTAATAAGTATCTACAGACTAATTATGGGGAAAGCGAATCATAATTTAAAGATTATTTTAATAATATTTAGCACTAGGGAAGAAGTTAAACAAATATTATTCTATGTTAGGAAATTAACAATTTGTTGGGGCAAAAGTGGGAACCGTCAAATGTCAACAATATGCATCCAGCACTTGGGGTTATACCTGTAGCAGATGATGTACGTGATGAATATGTCTTCGATCTCATACGACGTGATATTTCCAATTAAATATGGAAACTAACAAAACTCAAAACCCAAAACAAGTTTCTCACAATTTTAAAGAAATTTTTGTTTGCCAATCTCTTAATTAAGATATCACACACAAAAAACTACAGCAACTATTATTGATTAAACAGCAATATAATAATATTAAGCAAAAATCACTAAGAACACCGCATCATACTAAATTAAAATAAAACAACGGAGTATGGACACTTAGAACAAATAGTCATGCCGAACCAATCGACCGATTAACCAACAAATCAATTGACAATTATTGACTGAGCGCAATCGAAATATTTAAAAATGTTGGTTAAAAATGTACGTAAGTTTGTACTTTTAAATTTAAAGTAATGCATGACCGTGATATATTCTCTAAATGAAGATTCTTTTATAATTTTAACTTTTTTTTATATATATATATATGAGTTTTATCTATATATTTCTTGAATGTCGTTTTTACAACAACCATTTAACAATATAAATTATTAAATAATTTTAATAAAACCAATCTATTTCTTTAGTTTAAGTTTAATTCAGAATTTAAGATAAAATTTTTTGACATAACTGAAAACTGTCAAAAAAATTACAGAAACATCTCGATAAATGGATATTTACTTAAATATTAATGGAAATTTTTACCATTCCCATTCATTAATATAAAAGATAATTTATTAAAATTATTATTATTAAGTAATGTGCGAGAACTGAAATGTATTGGAAACAAAGAAAATTGAATATCAATCTGTTGTTATACTGTCGAGATGTTACTGTTTTTAAAACGTAAAAAAATATGCCAAATTTTCTTTTAAAAAAAATTTAATTCCTAACATTCTTAAAAGTGTTAATACGTGGCTTAGAAAATTTAGTTATACGCATAGACATGATTGCCAACAGATAATCGGCACAGCAATTATTATATATTTTATAAATTCGCTTAAACAATAACGAATTTTCGTTATAAAAAAGAATTGTAGCCTATTAATAAGAACTATTATAAAATTTGATTTGATTAATTTTTATGGATAGATGCAAGGATGAATTTTTGCATTCAACTCTTCTGCAGCTTGCAAGTGTTTCAAAAAAAAAAAAGGATAGGGAAATTGTAACTGCAAAGCTTATGTGAAATACAGATTCGTCTTCAATTCCCATTCTTTAGTAATTGTATTGAGTTCTAATCTATAAATTTAAGATGTTTGGACGGAATTATACACATATTTAATTATAATTGTGTGTTTGCATACAAAATGAGAATTTCAAAACTACATTCCAAATATTATGCGCTTAATGATTGATTTGTTATGAAGAATTCACTTCAGTGGTGCGACGCAGCAATTTGTTTAAAATACACTTTATTCGTATTGGGCAAATTGAAATGCGATTTTTCTAATTTACAGGAAAATTATATCACTAATCGTTACTAGAAATTTATAAAATCATTTAAGGTGCCAAATCGGAAGACCTTTTTCCACTTTCGGAAAATGCTAAATGAAAGACAAAATATGCGATAAATTATAAATTTTCGATTGAACGATACGCCAAAATACAATATTAATTTGTTTTCATACACATCTTTTATCTTAATAGCAAAATCGTAATTCCTACGCAAAGCACATAATCTACCACGTACTTGTATATAAAAAGTTATATTTTACTATATTTAATCTATAAAGGAATTCGAACTCCATGCTCACACGGCAAATCATATTCGTACGATTACCGTTTCCTTACAATACGAATGTCACCTCTAGAATCTTATTTATATATGGATATGTAAACAGGATAATATACAACGCACATGTCTATACGTCATGCTAAAACTTTATATTTCTTTTTTCAAATAATTGCAAATAAAAAATATATTTTCTTATGTCATCTTTTCCACCCAACATTGACTCTTTTAAGTGTGTTCGTACTTTTGTTCTTATTATGTTTTCAAGCAAAAATTATATTAAAAGAAATTTGTTTTAAGCCAATTGTAATAAATCTAAGATTGAAAGAATTAATGATATCTAATAATAAAACACAGAAATGTAGAATAGTAAGACTCACCCCTTATAAGTAATTAAGTCCAAGACAAGATATTGTCGAAAAAATTTGAACAATGACAGCAAACGTATTACAACTAAAATCATCTTAAAAGACTTAAGCACTTCACACATTATGGCGTACAACGGCGAAATTGTGAAACCTGCTATAAAAAAGAAAAAATGAAATCAAATACAAGAAGCATTAATTTGTATTGAAACCCCAAAAAGAATACAAACAAAAATACTTAAACAAACTAGTTTTACAAGAACTAAAACAAAACATCAAACTGTGATTAAATATGAAAGCCATCTCTAAATTATTTACAAAAAAAATTAACAAAATGAGAATAACTTGTTGGAAACATATAAACAACAATTATTTTAGTAATGAGAAAAATGTCTAACATCTTAAGAAAAGAAACTACTACATGTTATTTTATAAAAAAAATTAAAGCAAACGAAAAGAGCACGAAAAATACCATTTTATACACCATCCCAGCATAATTTTATTATATAATTTTCGATTCATTTTATTATAAATTTTTTGTTTCAAATGGCCCACTGTTTGCAAGCAATTAGTTTATTTAGAGTGTACATACAAACGTCAATCTAAGCAAATCTAGATAAGCGATAATATTATATGAGACACAAGTACACAAATTTAATTTGTTTGTGATGCAGGCAAATACACATCTTTTCAAAGGATGTGAAATACTTCGACGGAAGCAAAAAGGAAGGCCAAGAGTAATCGACCGTTTACAATTCAAATATGAATATCACATTGGAATCTTTAAATTAATTCAAATATTATTATTTATTTAAATTTACTTGTATATAAAGGGTTGTATACATACGCACATATATGCATACGTACAGGTGTATGTATATGTTGCAAGGCATGTATGTATATAGGCAAGGCATAACACACATTCCAGTCTCAATTCATGTGTATTACAATTTTTTTATTACGTTCTCCAAATTTAACTCCCTTATTCATGTTTCAATGAAAAAAAGCCTTTTTCATATAAAGACGATTGATCTCCACTTGATAAATATTTTTGGTAGTGTAGAAGGAAAACTATTTTTTTATTATAACACTGCAAGCATCAGTTTAGAGTTTAAATAAATATTAGCAAATCGAGAAATATTATTTCGTTGGCGTAGCTTTAGTTTCCCAATATACACCAGAGATCAATTGATGCTGAATATTAATCAGGATATGCAGAATCATTTTACGTATGCTACACCTGCTGCTGTTGCATGAACAACTTTCCGGCAACAATACCATTGCATCGCTTTGCGGTTTGCGTGACATCAAGAAGATATTATTCGCGATGTTCTATAGATTGTATGACAATGTGTAGATTAAACTGATTCTTCTGGCCCTATTTTCCCTTTTCTATTGAAACTTGTCTAAACCACCTCCATAAGTCAATTCCCATTGAAAATACAAAAATATATACTTTAAAATATTTTTGATAGTTTTGGTTTTAACAAAAAGATAGTAAAATGCCTAATTGCACAAATGGAATGACAACTGATTTCACATACATACACAAATATATATTTTCTTTCAAAATTTGGAACGTAACTTCTCTTAATTTAATTACTTTCAGAGATTTATAATTTTAATCCATTGATTGAGTGAGTCATTTGCTTCTGTTTTAAAACAATTAAAAAATTAAACGTTTATTGGAATGTGTCAATATAAAATGGTTAAACTAACAACGACATTTTAAAATTATTTTATTTTTATTTAAAGCCACAAAATATTTATGTATTGACAAGTGTCAAGTATTCTTTCTATATAGTATCAATTTGTTAATATTAAAAGTAAAACTAATTAAATTTATAAACTTTTTAATGTTCCATTTAATATTAGAAAACTGCTACTTTTTTAAATTCAAGCTCAACATTACAAATATAGCAGATTTATCACAAATTACTTATTATTTTTAAAGAAGAAAAGCTCAAAACTAACAAAAATCCAAAATTGTTTATAGTGATTTAGTTTTTATTTTTCTTTGCTGTTATTTACATTAGAAACTGGAAACACTTCAGTAATACACAAAAGAAAAATATTATTTTTAACATGAAACAAAAACAATCTTTAACTCAACTGTTGAACACAGGAATTAAAAGTATTTCTAAATGTGTTTATTCAACATTTTATTTAATATCTATTTATAAAACCATCAAATAAAACAATGCAAGTGTTTGTGTTATTGCGATGTTAAGCGAAAGGGAAACTACGCGGAATATAAGAAGGAAAAGTGAATCCCCCATTAAGAATATGGAAAAAAGGAATATATAAAATGTAGTCGCATAAAACAATCAAAAACAGATCTCATGACTGACTGTTGATACTCTACACCATATTAATACAAATCATCTATACAATTTATGTATTGCTTAAAATATAATGCAAATTTTCAAAAGAGCAATGCAAAACCTCAAGCAAGTTTTTGCAAATGTTCATTTTGAAACAACATTTCCATGTGTTCGTAAGGCTGCCCCTAAAAAATGCAATATGCGACAATGTTCTTGATATATTTCTAATTCGAAAAAAAAATTCCAATTTTATTGCTAATAAATTTTATAAATTTAAACTTGTAGCTGCTTTAAATATCAACGTTATTTGCTGTATTGAACTGTAGGGAATTTAATGCAATATTTATATATATATAAAGATCTTTAAGAACAACAACAAATGAATATGTACCTGAACAACTGAAAGTATTTCTTTATTAAAAAGTAGATAAAAATAAAAGAACAACCAACCCCAGCAGTTCTTAGCAACACACTAACTAACACACAGTTGTACTTTAAAACAAAACGAACTAAAGGGATCCAAATATTATTGAAGTATATATATGTAAGAATGCATTAATAAATCAAATGAATATATTCCATCGGTGTCGAGTTCGTAATAAAATTTTGAAGCGAAAACTTTTTATACTTCAATGAATCTCCGATATGTCCATTTGAAAATAGAAAAACATTAATAATTTACTCATTATGAAGATATAAATGAAGAAAGCAATTAGTTTATTTAAAAAAAAAAAAAAAATGCAAAAAGAAAGACTGACAAAGCACAACAACTTAAGAACATTAAGCAAAAAAAAAAGAAATTTAACAAATAACGTTGACAGAATTGAACTAATTAATAGAATGTTGAAGCGAAATTAAAAACGATTCAAGAAAAAATAATATTCCTGTTGAGGTCATAATAAATGAAAAGATATAATAAAAAAGATTTGAAACAATTGAATGTTAATGGAACAAATTTGCCTTCATTGCAATGTTACAATCAATACTTTTTCGAAATGGCCAACTTTATTGTAAAAACAAATAACAATATTGGAAAAAAATTTCATTTTTAAATATGCATGCTGTCTAAGAACCATTTTGTTCCCAATTGTTTCAAATCGTATACATATTTTACGGCTAATAATTGGAATTAAATGAATTAAATTGTTATTCCTTACCTTCAACAATTAATAAAACAAACAATAGTTTAGTAAGAATTTTAAGAAATTAAACAGCAAATAAGGAAATGTTATAGGGAAATTATAATAAAAGTATATAACAAGAAGCTACTCTAATGTATGTATAACAACAACAATAACAACAACAACAACAACAAACCATTAAAACTTTAAGCATTTTTTGTGATAAATAAAAAAGTGTTAGCTAGTGAACCAGCAGAACATTAAATTAACACTTTAATTTAGTTTGTATGTAAGATATGTATGTAAAACAAATAAGAACAAACAAACAAACAACCAACCAACCAACCAACCAACCAACACAGCAACAAACGATATGTGATTAAACACCATTTAATTAAAAATTAAAAAGTAAACTATAAACAACACTTGTATTTTAGAAAGTTAAAGAAATAAAAAGAGGGGGAGGAGGAGGAGGAGGAGAACTATTATTAAAAAGAAACTTCATCGTTGTACGTTTTAGAATAAATTAACAATAATTATGAAACAATTCTTTTATATTTTATATACTAAATGTCATTTATTTTATTCATTCCATAAACCAAATGCAACACAACTGCAATAAAATCTTAGTTACCACTTGTTGAAATATTTTAAAAATATTTAAAAAACTATAATTTTAGAAAACAAGAATAATAAAATTTGCTAAGGAAAAAATATGTACTAAAAGAAAAGGCCTACACATTAATCACAAAGTGAAATAACGATTTAATGAAAATATTGGCTAAAAGTGTTTTTTTAATGATTATAAAAAGAAAAAAATATATATATATATGAAAATACGAAAATCATCCATCATTATGACCTGCACGTACAGAGCAAATGTTCCGACTTTGTCAAATTTGCTTGAGACAACTTTAAAAATTAGAAAATCTCTTATTCTAAGCAAGTCTCTGTTGAAAAGATTCATTCTGAAGCATAAGGATACTTTCAAGAGCACAAATTCTAGATGATTAAAACACTTTTAGATAATATATTGTTAAAATCAAAGATTAGGAAAAAATACAAACAATTAACGAACAGCAAACCAACAAGTATTTCATGTATTTTCTTCTAAAACAATTGACAACAATTAATTAACACAAAACACCTTCGAATACAAATTAGGATGATCTTTACTAAAATCAAAGAAATCCTCTACTAAACTGTGATATTAAAACAAACAACAAATAATAACCAACAAAATGTGAACATCAATCACAACAAACAAAATGTTTATGTATTTAAAATTTACAATAAAACAACAAACAAAGAAAATTTATAAAACATCATATAAATATAAAAATAAAATATTGAATATTGAATATTGAATATTGAATATGAAAGCATACAGAAAAACGTTAATAAATCATAGCAGGGAATTATTTAACAAAAAGCTAGTGTAATGAAAATGTAAGCAAAAGGCTACAATGTATGTGCATGTGTATGTATGTAAAAATGAAAACCAATTATATATTAAAAGAAATAACATATTGATAAGATAAATAAAATCTTCAAAACACAAGAACCTGTTCAATTTTATCTGAACATTAAAAAAGAAATGCCTAAATAATTTTAAATTGTAGAAGAATACAAACAAATCATAGACTACAAATGTACGGCAAAGGCCCAA
Organism: Ormia ochracea; assembly: GCA_963402855.1. Lineage (NCBI taxonomy): Eukaryota > Metazoa > Arthropoda > Insecta > Diptera > Tachinidae > Ormia > Ormia ochracea. The sequence goes on from OY727106.1 coordinate 8,997,266, forward strand.
AACCCGATTTTTTTTTTTTTTTTGTTGTATTTCTAGTACAGGAGCCTTGTAGATTTTATTGACTTTATGAAATTATAGAAGCACGCTTTCAAAAGCAAGAGCATACTAAATATAATAGTTTGAAATATAACCATCTCAAGGAGTGAAAATCGCTACTGACTTTGTTTAAAATTTCAGTTAAATGCTTGAATTATGCCAGTTTCCTTGCTGCAGGTCCACTCATATACATGTATGGTGGTTTCCATTATGTGCCTAAGACACCCTGAAGTTAAATAAAAAAAGATATATCAGGTATCAAGCATATTGTTTTTTATTTTGGAAAATGAAACGACTAGTTTATGTTTTGAAGAGAATTTCATTCAAGTGAGCGCTACGGCTGTGCTTAGCATGTGAATACTGTATGCGATCCTAACGATTTTAAAGTACTTTTTCGCATAAAGTCCATTGCGGTTTACCGATGGCAATTCCAATAAATCAATTGTTTATCGATTGTTCGTGTAAAACAAGACCTTCACTTGACGGCCAACTCAGTGGTCCAAAATCTGTAATTAATGGATTGTTCAATTTCCCACGCCATAGATCCATTGTATGGCGAACTTTATATGAAGTTGTAGCATCTCCTTGAAAGACCGTGTCATTAGACTAGTTTATCGATTTGGGGAAAATAATAATTGTTCATCATTAATGCTGAAATGGTTTCCTCCTTCGTTTTCGAAAAAATATGGCCCGATTACACCATCAGCGTGAAAAGCGCATCAGGCAGTCACTTTTAATGGATGCAATGGTTTCTCATGTACAAATGCGCAAATATTTTGCTTATTAACAAAGCTATTCAGTCAAAATGTGCTTCATCCTAAAACACAATTTTTCGTTTAAAAATTGATGTATTTGGAGCTGCTCCAAAGCCCAACCATTTTAATGAAACTATCTTCCAAGTAAAACCTAGAAATTTCATTTTTCAAAATAAAAAGACAATTACCTTCATACCTTACAGGTATAAAGTTTTTGCTTTATTTAAATTTAAATTGGGTAAATAGCTAATGGAAAACCCGTTATAAGTTACATGAAACCCTCCCCGCTGTAAGACTAGAAATTTTTTTGACCAAGTCATCAGTTTTGTTTTGCTATAGGTGTCCCATGTAAAGAACTTTAACACTCGAAATTAGGAATGGCCACCATGATTGGCCTTCTCCATGAAACGCAGCCAATGACTATGTAATTACAAAAAAAAAAAACTAGTGTACAGTATTAAATAATCTTTCCCATGATGACCAGCCATCTAGTCAGTCACAAAATTAAATGCACAAAATTCTCGAAAATTTATTAGTTCTATTTTCCTTTCTAAGTATAAAAAATTTCTCAGTTTTATGTGCGTTAAAATTGTCGCTATTCGAGACTGACAGAAAAGGCTTGCAAATGCCAATGGAAAAACGTTAAATGTCCTTATCTTTTGGAAAATAAAAAAACTTATTAATTAGATCCTTCTCTTAATTAAAACTTTTTTTTTTAATTTTTTTTTTTTTTTTTTAAAGAAAATGAATATTAAACGGAAACGCTTTTTTAATTCGGCATAAAATTTTCCTCTCGGAAGGAAGTCTTTTTAATACATAAAACGACAAAAGGATATTCGTGTTCGTAATGGATTTTTCAGTTAAACGAAAATTATGAAGTCTATTTCAGTATCCAATGGCCTCCGCAGCCACTTCTAGCCGTTTTTATAATTATATTCATATAATTGTAATATTAAGAAAATAACTAAATAAAATTTATTGCAAAATGAAACAAATATATACGATCTTGCACTAACGAAAAATCGCTTCCAATAATGTTATGGCAAACACAGTTATATCATTTCAAGTTAATTAGTCAATCAGAATTTGCAATTTCTTTTGCTGCTCATGGAAAAGTCATATTTACAATTGAGTCGAGTGGCAGGGCAGCACCTCCAAGCAAAATCCAAGTACACTTTAATTTCTCATTGTTCGTTATTTACGATCGTATTCTTTTTGTATACAAAATAATAGGAATAGGAATAAATGAATTTATCTAGTTTTTGGGTCTTTGCCTACATTTCAAACTATGATTTGCAGTAATTATGAAGTGTTTAAGAAACATGTTTAAGTAAAACAAATTTAAGAGGGAGCACGACGACAGCAAAATGAATAAAATAACACATTAATTAAAATTTAATCACAAATGTTTCTAAATTAAAATTAATATAAATAAATTAAATTTATAGATTAATAGTAACGATTTATATAACTAATAAACAATTATTTTGCCATATATATATAATGATATATATTAATATATGTATATGTACCACAAAAACAACAAAAAATTAAATGAAGCAAAATTATTTATACGTTTTTATATTTTGTTTTGCTTAAATTTATGTAATAAACAATTAAAAAAAAAAGCTTATTTTAATTTCATTCAATAATTTAAAATTAATGTTACTAAATGTTACTACAACCATAATTCTTAAATAATCAAATGCAATATCATTATTAAACTTTAATATTACACATATAATTGAAAGGAAGAAAACTAATATCTATTGTAGTAAAAATACATTTTAATAAAATTGGAATGAAAGTAATACGTACTAAATAAAAAATTTTTTTCTTATCGGAGGAATGGAATGTAATTGAAATCCGTTTGCAAACCAAGCCGCTGGCACATAATAACAATAAGTAATTTGAAAAAAGTGGACTGCTATTCGGAACTCGTTTAAATTCGTAATGCTAACAATATAAATTACATTTATTTAAGGTGGGATTCCATGGTGACATAAAAGGAGACAGGAGACAGCGGACAACCCGAACTAATAAATTTCAATTTATGTTTAAATAAAAAATTTAAATTCTGTGAAATATTAATTTTTGACCGATTTGTGATTTTAAAGATCTATAAATAGAAATGGAAATGTCGCGCACATTTATTTAAGGTGGGATTCCCTGGTAACATGAGAGGAAACAGCGGACCACCCGAACTAATAAATTTCAATTTATGTTTAAATAAAAAATTTAAATTCTGTAAAATATTAATTTTTGACCGATTTGAGATTTTAAAGATCTATAAATAGAAATGTAAATGTCGCGCACATTAAAAGCATTTATTCACGCCTGCTTTCGCCTGTACGATGAGAGGGAGAAGAGAAAGTAAATTATTTAATACATGTCTCCCTTATTCTACTCGGCAACGGCAATTTTACTTATCAAACATACGCTAAATGTTTCCGATAAGTGGCAGTATTGCCAACTGAAATATAGATTTGCCACAAATGATTTAAAACGATGTTGCCTCCTCTTGCCGTTGCCAAGTAGAATAAGGGTGTCTATTATATAGAAATATTTGCTCTCGATAAAGTCATTATTTTCATATTTGTCTTTAATCGTTTAATTTATTTGTTAAAAAGTAGGTTTCCCTTTTAGGTAACAGATTTTCCACATTTATAATGTCATTAAAGTTTCTTAAAAGCTAAAATGATGGGCTTGTTAAGCTAAACACAATTTTCCGCAAAGTAAAATGAATTTATTCTTTTTTTATACATATTAAAAAAATGCCATATTCAGGAAAAGTTTCCCAAAAACCCCCATGGTGCCTTGTAGTGGCACCAAATTCAAAATGTAAATTGCTGACGTATTGAAATATTTGGAACCAGTTCTTGCACGTTACATATTCTGTATACATCCGTACCAGAATATATTTTATATTTATATTTCAAGCTATAAATCTATAGCATTTAATACTTTCTGTACGTGGCTTAAGCCTGTTCCGATCAAAAAATATCAAAATGCACATTTTAAAGCTAAACAGCCTTAAGAGAGATGCAGAACTGCTGGATTTTGGAAATTTTTCTGTTGAAAGATTTTAGTTCTTAAGCGGAACTTGAGACTGAATAGAAAAATTGCCATTAAATTTTGATCCCACTTTTCTAGAATGTTTGCCATAAATATTCGTTCCTTTTCGTTATAAAGAGGGTTCAGGGATGTAAATATGTACGAGTTAGGTTCAGGGATGTAAATATGTACGAGTATTTCGTGACGTAAATGTTCAGACGTACATATATAAATGTCACTTAACTTGCAAGTACTACATAATTTTGAGGGAATATCTGTAAAATTATTTGCCAAAAGAATGTCAGTCCTTTTCAACCCAACATATATTCAGAGAGAAATAAATTCGGATTCACATTTACGCAGTGAGATACGCAAATGTGTAATTTAAATACCTTATGGAAAACTCATTTAAATAGTTATAACACAATTTGATGTTAGATAGGTTAAGTACGTTCCTGAAGAACGTATTTTGGTATTACATAACATCTGTGCAGAAAACTTTCAAAAGCTCTCAGTAATCAAAACAAGGTCAAAGGTTCAAGGACTTTTACGTAAGAAAAGTTCCTATAAAATAAAAGCGTTTTGTTCGAATGAAAACGATATGAAAGAGCAATAAATTACTCTCTTTTTCAGTCTCTTCCGTGTATTTTAAGGATGACATAACAGTCGCACACAGATAAATCATGTAAATGTATTGCGATTTGTGCTTATCTCTGTGGAAGTATTAGTAAATGTATATGTATTTTTTGAATTGCAGATGGGAGTGGTGGCAGAAAGCCTTTTGTCATCCTAACAAATATTTTATTTAGACTTTGCGTCGTCGGGATGACGTCTTCCTCATGGTTTCATTTTAAATGCTTATGAATAGAGATATAAAAAAATTCATATTAGTGGCAAAGCTAGATTATTATATATGTATGAGTTTTGAAAAGGTTTCTTGAGTAGCTTAATTTTTGTTATGAAATAATCGTTATAACAATTTTATGTATGTATATAAAATAAACAAAATCTTTAGTTTTTCTTCCAAAATCTGTACAACATAACTAAATATCAATATCAATTCTTCTTCAAGAATAAATGCTTGCGAATATTTTTAATATATGAAGATGTTAACATTCCGCTAAATATAATTTTTTTTGCAAGTACAAGACTTGGTCCAAATACATGTTTGGTACTTAATTTTATATTCAAACTTTTTATAAGTTTTTATATATTTCATAAGTTTAAACTGCCCACCGATAGTTTCAGACCTGATCAAACTTTTTTCCTCAGACCATGCAGTGCCGATTTCAGTTATCTTGTCTAATATATGCATTTTTCCCCATGTAACTTAAGACTTATTTATGTATTTCTTTAAAGATTTTTATGAATGTATAACTAAACCCTTTTAAAGTTTTTAAACAACATTGTACAAAGTGCGCTTTTAAAAAAAATCAGCTATCTGTAATTTTACCGACCTATAGACACCTTCTTTCCATGATTACATTTTCAATTGCATTCTATTTCAACATAGAATAAAACAAAACAGTTTTGGTGTTTAATGATATCGCATAAATATTCACCATAAATATATACTTCAATATCTTAATTGTAAAAGAATATTAAGTTTAAAATATCTTTTTTTTTTAAATTTAAAAAGCTTCACTAAAATTGAAATTTTAATATAAATCGAATAAACTTAATTATTCGTGTATTTAAATGTTTTCATTTTAATTATTACTTTTCACATAAAATTTCAATTTCAGTGAAGCTTTTATGTCTATAAAAATATAGACTTCAATATGCTCACGCTTTTATTTCTTGTAAGAGATTATTTTCCAAAGTGCTGTATGACCATTTGGACATAAAAAAAACTCTATAATTTACAAATCATTTTGTTAATCCTTATTGCATAATAAAACTTAAAAGGTGTAAAATGGACTTATACCACTTTCAAAGAAAAGCCCAACTCTTATGTATGTATGTGTACAACTTTTTTCAACTGCCAATTAATAATTTAAAAAAATTTTTCATTATTTACTTTGATTTTATGGAAATTGGTGGGGTAGTCGAGGCAGCACAAATGATTGTTCTTTTTAAATTCTGCTTCCTTAAAGAGTTAATTATAACTTCGAGTAAAACTGAAGTCTACTTTGCTAAATTCAATTAATGCAACACATTAATTAGTATTGGTGTTGCCCAAAAAGTCATGCGGTTAAAACACAAACTTCATGATAAAGGATAATAATACGCACATCTTTATATGTATGTGTGAGTAGTATGAGTGATTTTAATAATAATAAATAATTCATATAAATCATACGCATCATCTAACAGCCGTTTAGTGTCGGCTTTAAAGCTTATTTCAATAAACATTAAATTAAATTCCTACACTACACTAACAATCAAACACAGATGCATTAGTGAAACTAGCAAAACAAAAAATAAACTTCTTAAGAGTAAAGCGTATATGCCCCAGAGAAGTTCGATGACGGGCCATCATATGTTTAGAAAGAGGCAAAGTAAGTCTAAAGAGAAATGGAGAAAAACAAAATATCTACATTAGACGACCTGAAGAGCAACAGAGACACTACATCAACATTTCGTATGATGGTAAAAATACACAAGCTGCAAAATTGCCAGTTGTGCAAAGAGAACGAACTTCAGTGGATGACGAAAATAAATTTTATTTAATTCTATCCGTTTTAATTTAATGGAATTTATAATAGACTGTAGTTAACTAAATAAAGTGTTAAATAAAACAAACTATTGCTACGTAATTTATTTAAAACACGTAACAACAACTTGAGGAATAAGAATTCTCTTTAAATAAAATCAATAACCACCTTTAAATAGACTTTGAAGCCTTTACTACTTCTTTCCTACTATTTTTATTTCAATGCAATGTGTATTTTTATACAAATGAACTAAGAACTACTACAAATTGAATAGAAGAACAACCGAACAAAACTACCTAATAAACTTTAACCAAAAGTGCAATAAACTAAAGTTAACTTTTCTAAAATAAGGGAAACAAAGAACAAGCAAAAAACGACTGAAATCTATTAGTGCAGTAGAAAGTCTTTGAAAGGTTTAAAAGTTTGTCTACGCGCGTGTGTGTGTGTGTGTGTGTGTAATTTTATAAGAACTGCAAAAACTATCATTTGAATAAATCATCCGAAAACAACAACGAAACTATCAGCATAAGGTAAGTGATAAGTGCATTCACATATTGCAACAGAAAGAAAATCCACAATATAAAAGATACTGAACAAAATTAAGGAAAACTTTCACACAAACATATATATGCTTACATATATGGATGTGTGTGCATTTGTGCTCGGACAAGCCCACCAGTTTATTTCCACGGTAGCAATATACTTTAATTATGTCACGCTTTGTTTTTTCCATGCTGTGTAAATATGTAAAATATATACATACATTCGCACATACATGCAGACGCTATTAATGTTTACGAATATTCTCCATGAGAGGTTTACTTTAGGATTCCAAAGAAGCAGCATTATTGAAAAGAATAAAAATTGGCACTAAACCCCTTTATGACGTAACAATTTTACAGTGCTCTCTACATTAATGCAGAATTTCTCATTATTGATTTCTGTTAAATATGACTGAAAATTGCTTAAAACAATTTTTAGCATGTACGAGTATACAAAAATATGTATGACTTAAGTAATCTCTGTATGAGCATAATAGGTATGTACAGATGTGGTTAGAGAAAAAGCACACTCTCCCAGCTTATTATTGAAAGTGAAATATTTGGTTATACGCAACTTAATTATTTGATATCATGTTTAGGGCAAATCTTAACAGCCGCTGTATTATTTCATTTGAATAAAGTATAAATCCTGCTCGTGGTCAATAGCTTCGATGCTGCTGTTTTTTGAGCTTTTTGTCTTGCATAATACCAACCCCAACGTAATGAACATTGCCACTACTTTCATCAAAAGCAAAAATGTTTCTTACTTTGCATTTTTTGATCATTTTCTATATTTAGAAGGGCTAGAAAGATGTGAAAAGCCTTCTTCAGCATCTGGAAAGTATACTTTGAAAGATATATATTTTTCTCTAGGCCCCTAAGAATTAAATATAAATGTTCGAATTTTTTCATCACATGTACGAGTCACATATTAAGGAATAACTGCTCGATATACTTGTCCATCATATGCATATATAAATTTTGCAAATACACGTTTAACGCGGTACATCGCCCCGCAAAATATATGATGCATTTAAAGCCGACCTTCGATGAAAATGTATTTATTCAAATATATATCTTTTGAAGAGAAAAGTTTTCTTCTGGATAGTGTTCAACAGAATAATCAATGCTTTCGAAACCGTTGTGATATTTTGGTGCCCAACTTTCTTTTATTCCTTTCGTTTTATTCTGAAAATTACTTTTCCAATTGCTCATGCTTATTCTAGTAACAATTTACTAAGTTTTTGGCAGGTGAAACGTCAAGGTGTCCATCCAGACATAAAAGTTTTGTCTCCACGATACTTGATGGTGAGAAAACAAGATCGCATGCATTTTCAAATACTTTTCAGACTCGAAAATAACATAACATATGGTTAATGTTCTGTCAGAAACTGTATCTATTATTTTGCGCTCAAATGTATACAAACCATATGTATGGCATTTTGCTTAGGAATATGGAAATTTTTGTTTAAAAAGTTATGGGATTGTTATTACATTCTTCTAATATTGCTAGAAGAGAATCTCTCCCAAATACACTCTTAATTGCATTTATAAGTTTATTACTTTCATTTTTTATTTTAGTAGATACTGTTAATTCCTCACTAATCAAACCATTTTAGTAACGATATATTATTAGCATAACAGAGATGCATGTGTTTGTATCGCGTATGCATTTATTGCAGTTGTGTTAGTTCAAACATTCTCTGCATTTCTCTCTTAAAAACTACACATGACTCATACGTACTTTTGCCGGCAATATATAGTAGAAATATAAATAATGAAGCACTCTCTCCCAAAACACAAACGAAATTAATTATTTCACTAAATTATCATTGAATGGCTAAAATTAACAAAAATATTTTTAAATTAATTTTAGATAGAAATAAAGAGTAAAACATTATCGTAATATTTGTTTTTAGAAGTGTACTAAGCATGCCAAATGGCGAAATATTCTGACCAATCAATGTATTGGCAAGTGTATCTTTTTTTCGTAAATCAGTGATTTCTATGTGAACCGGCATGAACCTCACCATTTACGAATGATATACAGATGCCATCTAGTCACCAGAAGAAATTAAAAAGAATAACAGTTTTCTCTATTCGGCTTTAATGTGTACGAGCACATGATTGCGCAAACTTTATATTATCTTTTGCAAACATCAAAATGTGCCAAAAATTAACAAGAGAGAATTTTTTTTATTTACATTTTAAAAATAAATTGTGGAAAATTTATTTTTCAAAAAAAATTTGCCATTTACCAAATCATACCAAATTTAATAAAATGCAAATGAAAATCTTTCATACAAAATATATAATTGTATGCAGCGAGATATTAAAAAATTTTCAGTTCCTGGTTCCCGCTAATATTTATCTGTTTTACATACACACAAGCATACCTATATCCATACATACGTATATACATGACAGTGTATATACGCAGTGGGGAATGTATCCTCGATCTAAATTAAAGTTTGTTTTTGTAAACAGTTTTCTCAGCGAGCACTTTGAAACAAACCTGTAGGGACTTCGCTTAAAAACGTAATATTTTTAAATAAAAAATTCTAGGAAAATATTTTCAAATTTCGATCAAAAGAAATCGTAATATTTTGGCTGTTTTTCGAATAGAGCGATTTTTATTAACTTTCAGCTAATTTGGCTTCTCATTTTTTATAATTAAAATCCGAAGAGAATAATAAAAACCATAAAGTTAATCAAACAATTGTAATATATATATAGAGATACATATATATTTTAAACTTTTTTTTAGATATTTTGATATAGGAAAAAATGCTACGGCAAGTGTATATGCGAGAGAATGTTTATACCGACCTATTTATGTAAGAAGCCAAAGCTTTAGAATGCTAATTTTTATTTGAAAGGAAATTATGGGAAATAAAGAAATATTAAATAAAATATATTAAGTAAATATATTAAATAAATTTTTAAAGGAAATATTATATATAAAATAATTATTACGTTCGATATATAAAGTATTTTAAGCAATGCCATTTTCAGCCACTGTATTAAATTGCAACTTGTTTTAAAGCATCAGCAGATCTTGAACAGATCTTTATTGCTTATATGTAGATATGCATCAGTTTGTACGGTTGTCGTGGTAATTACGAAAACCAAATAACGAATCTCTCTTATTTCGTTTCAGTAAGAACGAAGTGCATGCCTTAGCTGTGACATACTTATCGCCCCCACTGTAAAACACTTTCAATAATTTTTTTTTTTTTTTTTTTTTGATATTATTTCATTATAATTATTGAAGAGTATTTATTTATCCTCGCTTTTTACAGATACGTTACATCATTTAAGTCTTAATGAAACTATTGTTTTAAATTAACACTGTAATTAGCAAATTTTTTTGCTGCTAATAACACTAGTGTGCAAATTAATAGAAAAAAAGTAATAAAACCTAAAATAAGAGGAGATGGATAGCCAAAAAAAATTACTAATATTGTTAATATTTTAAAAAGGCTTTTG